>CM059206.1:23067214-23664714 GCA_030347435.1 Clarias fuscus | reverse complement strand
TTCACCCTGTTTGACATTGTCAGATTGAAAACACTACTACTTTTTCCAAGTTCAAATTTTACACTCTCTTGCTGCATTATCCAAGGCGGACATTCTAAGCTGACTAAATTATCTCCAAACAAATTAGGCTTATTTTAGCTCCTCAGAAACGGTCTAATATAGTGAGCAGAAGAGATAGTGGTAACATGACTGAGAGTGGCAAGGGAAAATAAATATGCTGTGGGCTTGTCTGTGATTATGCTTTTATTATTATAGGAGAGCACTGGCTGCCGCAGTAATAAAACACAGCAGTGCTCATGCTTAGCCACTAGCTGTGATTAAATCTCATATTGCCACAGATCACTCGGTTTACACATCTGTAGGGTTCATTACAAAAGTGCTGCTGCTGGGGCTACATTATTAAATTAACTTTATCTGTCATGTGACAATTAGGATGATTTGCTGGGATCACTGAATAATGGTCAGCTAGAATCTTTGTAGCAGTAATTGGTTCAAAAGCAATGTAGTTCTTTTTTTCATCCTAACTCACGGAGCCTTTATTTGAGGAACCATTACAAATTGGGTAAATAGTGGATAGAACAGAGTAGGACTCCCAAGCTAGAAGATGGTTCATTTGATTTACAAATAGGGTTGTGAGAGAAAGTCACTTCCTCCCTTTTTGTTTCATTTACTTTACAAATTAATCTTGGAAATATCAAATATTGATTGTGCAATAGCATTTAGGTGGGGGAAAAAAAAGTCACGTTTGGTCTCTTTCACTGACACATTGTGCTACTGTTGTTCAACAATAAAAAAATAATAATAATATACCTCTGCTTTGGATCATGAGTTGTTCCTTTTTTCTCAATTCTTTTCTCTTCCTATCTTTCTCTTCCTATCTTTCTGGTACAAGTTAATCATCAGTCCAAAGAATCTGGCAAAGTGTAATCTGGCTTTTCTGTTCTTGGGCAAGTTCTGTTAAGTTTCTTTTTTCAGATCAGCTTCATTTGCATAGACACCTCTTTGGACCTCCTGTTGAGAATGCAAGTGCACAGCTGCCAAATTCAAATATAACAAATATAGCGTATTCTTGATTACTCATGGAATAACAAGAGATTAATGAGTTCACAAAATGGAGGTGTGTTTATGAAATTGCTGAAATTCCTGAATGGTTAATTCCATAGTTTTGTCACACCCCTTGAATTAAAGAGTGTTTCATTTCAAGTTAAATGTAAGTGGTGTACATATGTACTATTCTAGACCATTAAGTAAAAACACTAAGAACTTTTCTGTCACGACACGTCAAGCCACAGCCCCGTCATGATCACCTGAGAACTCCCATTCCACACTCTCAACCACTTCTTACACCCTACCGCCTCACTCTCCGCTCTCCACACACCTGTACGCTATCAGTGATCACCTGTCATGCCTATATAAACCACACTCTGCCACCACCAGGTCACCAGTTTATTGTGTGCCTCACCAGCCCAATATACCAGCGTTTCTTCTCGTCATAGTCTGCCTAGTTATCGACCACATTTTGTTTCACCGACCACGTCTTTGCCTCTCGCCCTTTGAATTCTAGTTTTTTGGATTTTGCTGTTATCGACTGCTTACCTGTTATCGACCACGAGCTTGGATCACAGACTTTCTCTCTACTCCCCGGCTTCGACCCTCGCCTGTTTACGACCACGATTTATCCTCGCTCCGCGCCGAGCTCATGCTGCCTACTCCAACCGGCTCACACAGCTCTCTCTTCCTACGTCGGCTCTGCATGCTCCCGCTTCACCGCAAAGATCAGGTTTCACACTCCGGCATACATATCGGATCGCGCCTCGCTTGCGCCGGCTCTGCGCGCTTCCGTATTCCAGCGATACTTCTCCTGCTCACACCGCAGCGCGGAGCTAAACTCAAGTCTTGCTTTTACTATCACCACTCTTCTGGCTCAGTCATACACAAGCACTCACTAATTCCTGTCCGTGATCGACTCACAATCTGCGCGTGGATCCATCACGCCCTCTGCTGGCCCCCCTGACAGAATAAACTGGCCAAAAGGAATGGATCCAGCAGAGGCAGCTCGCCTGAGGGGGGCATTAGAGAGCCAAGGAGCCCTCTTAGGCACACATCAGCAGGAAATCACACAGATAACCAGCACAGGAACCACGTCTCCCTGCTCCACCTACCTATGATGGAAATCCAGCCATGTGTCGTTCCTTTCTATCTCAATGTTCCCTTGTTCTGGAGCTACAGTCCACATCATTTCCCACAGAGCGTTCTAAAGTTGCCTATATCATCACCCTCCTTACTGGAAAGGCAAGAGAGTGGGGAATGGCTCTGTGGGATGCCCAACTTCCATGCTGTTTCACTTATAAGACTTTTACTGACGAAATGAGGAGGGTTTTTGATCGATCCTTCACAGGGCATCAGGCAGCAAGCCAAATACTTCAGTTACGCCAGGGAGTACGTTCTGTTTCGGATTATGCCATTGATTTTTGGACTCTGGCCCCCTCGTGCGACTGGGATGAAAAGGCCCTTTTTGACTGCTTCCTACATGGGCTTTCAGACCCAATTAAAGACGAGCTCGCGGCTCGAGAGCTCCCATCGGACCTGCAGGGACTCATTGACATAGCAACACGTTTGGACGGCCGCAAGCGGATTCGGCAATCGGAACGGCAGTCATGTCTTACACCATCCGCCTCAGCACCGGCCTTAGTCACCCCCGAGGCACCCCCTGAACCCATGCAGATAGGCGGTACACGAATCTCACCGAAGGAACGCCAGCGCCGCAGAGACGATGGCGCCTGCTTCTACTGCGGTCAGGCTGGTCACGCTGTACGTTCCTGCCCATTAAAAGGTCAGCCCCCCCCGTAATTCTGGGGATACAGGGGGGCCCAGCTTCTAGTTCTTCCGCAGACCAACGATCATGTTTTTCAGTGACTATGACTCATGATGATCAATCATATGCCACTTATGCCTTAGTGGATTCCGGGGCCGACCAGAACTTAATTTCCTCCTCTTCTGTGTCCAAGTTTCAAATTCCTCTCACACCCCTACACCAACCTTTCACTGTTCAGGCCCTTGATGGTAGCAGACTTACACCCATTACTCATCGCACTATCCCCATTACCTTACAGTTTTCAGGCAATCACACTGAAACCATCACGTTCCTAACCATTCAAAACGCTCACGCACCCATCGTGTTGGGGCTCCCTTGGCTAAGACTACATAACCCCCACATTGATTCGGTTAAAAGGAGTATCCTTGATTGGAGCCCCGCCTGCCTCTCCTCATGCCTACACTCAGCTCTTATGGGCCGTACCTCGCCTTCGCCACGAGAGGATATCCCCGATTTATCCAAGGTCCCCACTGAATATCACGACCTACGACAAGTGTTCAGTAAGTCACGGGCTATCTCCCTACCTCCTCACCACCCCTATGACTGCGCAATTGACCTACTTCCCGGCACCTCTCCACCTAAGGGGCAACTCTACTCCCTCTCTCAACCTGAGAGAGAGGCCATGGAACAGTACATTAATGAGTCACTTGCAGCAGGGATTATCCGCACATCATCATCACCAGCGGGAGCAGGATTCTTTTTCGTTGAAAAAAAAGACAAGTCCCTCAGACCTTGCATTGATTATAGAGAATTAAACGAGATCACTATAAAGAACCGCTACCCTCTTCCGCTAATGCCTTCGAACTCCTCCAGGATGCCCATGTCTTCACCAAGCTAGTCTTAAGGAACGCCTATCACCTGGTCAGGATACGTGAAGGTGATGAGAGGAAGACTGCCTTTAACACCCCCACCGGCCATTACGAGTATCTCGTAGTTCCGTTTGGCTTGACCAATGCGCCGGCCGTGTTTCAGGCCCTCATTAATGACGTCCTCAGAGATTTCCTTAACGTCTTTGTTTTTGCGTATCTGGATGACATCCTAATATTCTCACGCTCTGCAAAGGAACACAAATGTCATGTACGTCAGGTCTTGCAACGGCTATTAGAAAATAAACTTTACGTCAAAGCAGAAAAGTGCGAGTTCCATTGCACCTCCACCTCTTTTTTGGGTTACTCCATTTCCCCTGCAGGCATCCAGATGGACCCTACCAAGGTCAAGGCAGTCACCGACTGGCTGACACCATCTTCAAGGCGTGAACTCCAACGGTTCCTGGGGTTCGCTAACTTTTACCGCCGCTATAGCACGGTGGCGGCCCCACTCACGACACTCACCTCATCCAAAACCGTGTTCCGATGGAACTCACTGGCCGATAAGGCCTTCAAGGAACTTAAGCGCCGCTTCACCACGGCACCTGTCCTCATTTTTCCTGACCCTCTCCTCCAGTTTGTCGTGGAAGTGGATGCATCCGAGACAGGAGTAGGGGCTGTCTTGTCACAGAGATCCCCTGAGGATAACAAACTTCACCCTTGCTCCTTTTTCTCCCGCCCTCTCACTCCCCCAGAACGGAACTATGGCATAGGGGATCGTGAACTCTTTGGGTCAAGCTGGCGCTCGAGGAGTGGAGACATTGGTTAGAGGGGGCAAAACACCCCTTCCTTGTTTGGACTGACCACCGGAACTTAGAGTACCTGAAGACAGCGAAGAGGCTAAATTCACGTCAGGCACGATGGTCACTGTTCTTCTCTCGGTTCCAGTTTACATTATCATACCGTCCTGGGTCTAAAAATGTCAAGCCTGATGCCCTCTCCCAACAGTTCTCCACGCCCCAGGACATGAGATGATTTTCCCCCCTCATTGCCTCGTGGCAACGACCCGTCTGGATGTGGAGCACCTCGTCCAACGGACTCTCGAACGAGAACCAGGCCCAAGTGTCGTTCCCCCCAACAAGCTCTTCGTTCCCGCCTCTGTTCGCCCTCAGGTGTTGGACTGGGCCCACAGTTCCAGATTGGCCTGCCACCCTGGGGTGACATGCACTCTCTTCCTCCTTAACCAACGCTTCTGTTGGCCCACCATCAAGGAGGACGTCAAGGATTTTGTAGCTTCCTGCAATGTCTGTTCCAGGAATAAGAACTCAAACCGACCTCCTGAGGGTCTACTGAGACCTCTCCCCATCCCTCACCGCCCCTGGTCCCACATTTCCATCGACTTTGTCACTGGACTACCACCATCACACAATCACACCTATATCTTGACCATTGTGGATCGCTTTTCTAAAGCTGCTCATTTTATTCCACTACCCAAGCTTCCGTCTGCTAAAGAAACGGCTGAACTCTTGATCAACCACGTCTTCCGAATTCATGGACTCCCCAATGACATTGTTTCGGACAGAGGCGCCCAGTTTTCTGCCCAGTTCTGGAAAGCCTTTTGCACTCTCATTGGCGCCAGTCCCAGTCTCTCATCTGGTTTTCATCCTCAGACCAATGGCCAAACGGAACGGATGAACCAGGAACTTGAGAAATCCCTATGGTGCATGGCCTCTTAGGACCCATCCTCCTTGGAGCCACTTCCTCCCCTGGGTTGAGTATGCCCACAACTCGCTCCCTACTTCCTCCACAGGCATGTCTCCCTTCCACTGCTGTCTGGGTTATCAACCACCCCTTTTTTCGGCCCAGGAAGAGGAGGTAGCTGTTCCCTCAGCCCTAACCTTCATCCACCACTGCAAAAAGACATGGCAACAGGCCCGCAAGCAGCTTTTGCGCACAGTAAGCACCTTCCAGCGCCAGGCTAACCGCCACCGGTCGTCAGCCCCCCGTTATCGCATCAGCCAAAGGGTCATGCTATCCACACGTAACCTTCCCCTCAAGACCACTTCAAGGAAGCTCTCTCCAAGGTTCGTCGGCCCCTTCAAAATCAACCGCATTATTAATCCATGCTCTTTATGACTCTCTCTACCCCTCTCCATGTGCCGGATTAATCCCACCTTCCATGTCTCTCAGATTCGCCGCCTGGTCCCTTGCCCACTGTCTACACCCCCCCAGCCTCCCCCACCCCCTCGACTCATAGATGGGGGCAAAGCCTTCACGGTTCGTAGGCTCCTCAAGTCTCGCCGCCGCGGGCGTGGCCTCCAGTACCTAGTAGACTGGGAGGGCTATGGTCCAGAAGAGAGAAGCTGGGTACCCGCCAAATTCATCCTAGACCGTTCTCTAATAACTGACTTCCACAGACTTCACCCCGAAGCACCCGCGAGAACACCTGGAGGCGTCCATAGAGGGGAGGGTACTGTCACGACACGTCAAGCCACAGCCCCGTCATGATCACCTGAAAACTCCCATTCCACACTCTCAACCACTTCTTACACCCTACCGCCTCACTCTCCGCTCTCCACACACCTGTACACTATCAGTGATCACCTGTCATGCCTATATAAACCACACTCTGCCACCACCAGGTCGCCAGTTTATTGTGCGCTTCACTAGCCCAATATACCAGCGTTTCTTCTCGTCATAGTCTGCCTAGTTATCGACCACGTTTTGTTTCACCGACCACGTCTTTGCCTCTCGCCCTTTGAATTCTAGTTTTTTGGATTTTGCCATTATCGACTGCTTACCTGTTATCGACCACGAGCTTGGATCACGGACTTTCTCTCTACTCCCCGGCTTCGACCCTCGCCTGTTTACGACCACGATTTATCCTCGCTCCGCGCCGAGCTCATGCTGCCTACTCCAACCAGCTCACACAGCTCCAAGGATCAGGTTTCACACGCCGGCATACATATCGGATCGCGCCTCGCTCGCGCCGGCTCTGCGCGCTTCCGCATTCCAGCGATACTTCTCCTGCTCACACCGCAGCGTGGAGCTAAACTCAAGAGAGATCAATAGTGATTGCTTTTACAATAGTGATACAATAGTGATTGCTTTTACTATCACCACTCTTCTGGCTCAGTCATACACAAGCACTCACTAATTCCTCTCTGTGATCGACTCACCTTCTGCGCGTGGATCCATCATGCCCTCTGCCGGCCCCCTGACATTTTCCTGTTATAGTTACTGTGAATTTTTTAGCAACTAATCATGAATCTGTCAAACCTATTAAATGCATTACAAATATACACTGCTTGGCCAAAAATTAATATTGCATTATTCAGTATTTGATATTACACACATTAATATTTCCTTGGATTGCCCTTAGCTTTGATTATGGCATGCATTCACTCTGAAATTGGAAGAGTCTAATCACTCCAAAAAGTTTACTTCAACACATCCCAAAGCTTTTCAATGGGATTAAATTCAGTATCTCATGGCGGAAATTATTACCAGTACCACTCGGTTAGAGTTTGATCCATATGAATCTTGGCATTGTTATCTTAAAATATGGTCAGGTCATCAGAAAACATAAAATCCACTGATATGATAAAATGGTCATTCAGCACATTCAGGTAGTCAGGTAGTCAAATAATGTTGCTGAGCCTTGACCTGACTAACTAAAGCAAACGCAGATCATAACCTGTCTCCAGAGGCTTGTACAGAGGGCAATATGCATGATGGGCGCATCGTTTCATGTGCTTCCTTTTTTACTCTGACACCTCCATCTCTTTGGAATATGGTCAATCTTGACCCACCAGAACACATGACTCATGACTTTTCCAAAATCCAATGGTTATGCTCCATAGGATAAAAAGACTTTCTTCTAATTATCCTCACTAACATGAGGTTTTCTTAGGTCACACAGCTGTTTAGTCCCAATCCTGTGAGTTCTCATTACATTATGCATGTGGATCCAAGTAAGGTGGGCAACGTGGGCAAGGAATAGTCCCACGTGGTTTATTGTGATGAAGTATGTTTGAAACCGTGCAAGAGGCAGACGTGACAGTTAGCACAGAGGCTAATGGGTGTGGGGGCAAAGGGCACGCAACCAACCTACAGAGCTGAGTGACATGGAATGTGGGAAAAAAGGTAGGGCCAGTCAGACAGAGCATGGGTTACTGTTGCGAGTGTTTGTGAATGGACCGATGAATCTTGGTTGTTTTATTTTTGGATGTGGTCTTGAGTGGAAGGTCATGTGCAAATAGGATGACCCTTTAGTCGAAGTTGCATCTGGGGGCAACTGAATGGTGGTGGTTGATCTTAAGCTGGAAGGTGCTAAAGAGAGCAATTGGGTGAGTGCATGTTGCCATGTCCTTCTGTAGCAATGGACAAAAGCTTGAGGAGGCCATTAGGAGGGCCACGGGAGACAATTTGTTGTTTTATTTCCCGGAAGAGACATCACAGTCTGCATCAAAGTTCCTGATGTCTTCCTTGACGGTGGGCCACCAGACATGTTGGTGTATCAGAAACAGGGTGCACGAACCTCGGGTGCACCTGCCTGGTGGCAAGCCATTCTGGAACTGTGTGCCCAGTCCAAAACCCAGTCCAAAAGTATAGGGACTGGGATGTAGAATAACCCAGGTGGGACATTACTCCTCTCTCAGAAGCATCAACTTCAAGAATGAACTAGAGGGAGGGGTCCGGGAACGTAAGGATGGGTGCCATGGTGAATCGATGCTTGAGCTTGTTGTAGGCTTTTTCTGTCCGGGGGTTCCATTTGAACAGAGTTTTAGTGGGGCCTAATTTGGTGGAAAAGACAAGTGTCCTAGAGCCATTCAAAGAGAGTGGTCATCAAAGGGAGTGGGTAACGGTTCTGTGATCTCATTCAGTCCTCTGTAATCAATGCATAGTTTGATGGACTTTTTTTTTCTCCACCAAAAAAAAAAATTCCAAAGGAGAGAGAGAACAAAGGATGGAAGAACCCTGCAGCTAGTGACTCTGTAATGTGTAGAGTTGCCCCCTTGGATCAGGTGGTGTCAGGGAGAAGGTCAATAGCATAGTCTTGGGGCCAGTAAAGTGGTAGCAAAATAGTGCAGGAGTGCACAGGTGATCATGGAGGATTGTTGTACAAGGCTATGGATGCTATGCATTTTTTTTACAATGCCATTTCACCAAGTGTTTAAGTGATTCACAATCATGGTCATCATCATTTCTTTCCAAACACATTTATTCCACAAAGTTAATGGTTCACCACTAACCGTACAGGTTGCACAGTTCATATCCCAATTACAATAATTTAATATTTTAATTAATTTAAATTTAATATAATATTCACATACAACATATTCAGTTGTAGTGTAGGTTGGTTAAGGTTGCAGAAAATGCTAATTTCATTTGGTGTTGCTTGTCCAAAACATGAGATTATAAAAATATTAATATTATCAGCAACACTACTCAGACAGACCACACCAGTTTATTGGTTTTAAGGGACCTAACATGTGGCTAAGAAATATTCCTCAAACCATTACACCACCACCCTCAGCCTGGACTGTTGACAAAATGCAGGGTTGGTCGTTTGACTCACTTGCAGTTGACAAGTTAATAGGCTTATAGATATAATGATATATTACAAGCAATGCTGGATTTGGCTACAGACACAGACATACTGTAAATCCGTGCAGCAGCACAGACACCACTGATCAATAAGTAGTACAATTTGCATGCTCACTGGTCATATTGATGGTCAGCAGAAATGCTGTCTCAGGTAAAGACCAAGCTTGCATAAACTTTGGACATGTTCAACACATCTAGGACCTAGTTGCAAAGCTTTACACTAGCCTTCATACAATGTGTAAATGCTGCATGCATACTCACAAGAATGGTTGAACCTACACATTCGAGCAAGCCAGGTTCACTTGCAAAAATCATACCCATAATTTGTTGTTTGTAGTACCATAGGGCAACTGAAAGTCTTGTTTGATATTTAGCATGCACAGCCTGTAAGTAAATTTCACAATTGGAACAATGGTTTGTTCAAACAGAATGGGTCTTTTAGCAGTTTATTTCCTGGAAAACTTATTTTAAGTTCCTGGTCTAAAAATTAATAGTACAAATGTCTATTTTGTGTGTTTATTCACTCGGTACATTTCTTTTTTCAAACATTTGTACACAACTACCTGAACTACTCACCACTAACTAGACGTGGTATTGAACGGACTGTAAGTTGTTAATTAACAAAATAAACAATGGTTTATTGAGTATTTTGGGTTAATTTATGGATAATTAAAGTGTCAAAGCGAAACAAACTTGACTGCTTTGACAAGTGATGACAACAGTGCATCAACTACACCTAGTCCGGCACTGCTTACAAGTCTTGCTGGCAGTAACAGCTCCAAAGAGCAAGATCCCTTGGCGCCAAACACCACTGTGACTTACTGCACAGCAAACCTGGGCCTGACTATGGTGATGATGCAATATTGCCTTTTAACTGGACAGAGTGATTGGAAAAACAGGACTACCTGGCTCTTCAGCAAAAATAAAAAGTTAGGGTATACAATATATTTCGGTCTGTGATTTTGTTTTTTTTGGCTCTGAATAAGCTATCAAACTTACTTTATGATTCTTATGTTGTTTTTATTGTGGCTATATGAAATGTTACTCATACCGCCTGCAGCATTAATAGTAGAATGTTGTTCTCAGTAACCCTGTTATTGACCGTGCTGCCATGAACTTATATGTATGCATATGCATGTGACTTGGGAAGTTAAAAGCTCTAAAGGGAAGTTAAAAATCTAAAAGCTCCTTTGTAATTCAAACCTTCTTTCCAACCCAGATTTTTTGCTGATAGTATGCCAGAACACCAATCTAACATCAACTATTTGAGTTATTGAGTTACTGAGTTAAAAGTTCAAAAAAGATAAATCCAAAGGGAAAAACTGACTTAGAACATGAGTTCGGCAAAATGTCAGGTGAATTAGAAAAAGGGCTAAGTAAGCAAATATTAAATCTGAAGCTTGTACAAACCATATCCAAGAATTGCAAATAGCAGAACAAAGCTTATAATTATTGCTGGCACAAAGCAGGAGCAGACTTCACAAAAAAACTGTGGTTTGCTGTGGGGATATGAAGCTGCCAGTAATTGTGAATAGGTGTGGTGAATTAGAAAATCCAGTGACGGTTAGCTGGGTTGCTGGTTGTGTGATGATGCAGGGACCTGGCTTTGTTCACTGTTGAGCTGAGGATTTTGTAAAAAAAAAACTTTTGTTTTTTCAACCGAGGCAGACAACGATGAACACATAAAGGATAAGGTGCAAATATTGTATGAAAGCAAACTGTGAGAAAATATTATGTCACAATAATGTAACTTGTGAAACTATTTATATTGGTATAGTAAAATGAATGGACAAGCGCTACATGAATCTCAGCTTGACTAGAGATGCTGGAGATGAAAGAAGGATGTTACTGAGGTATATTCTCTTAATTTTTCAGGTGCAGACAAAGCATCAAAGTAGACTTTTGACTGTCTGTGTTGCTGTTTTGTGTAAAAAGCAACTAGAAAAGCAAACCACTACATAGCATTATGTTCTAAAACATATCCATTCATCTTGGAATGTCAAGGTAAAGTGAGGCAACTATTCTTCTTTCTGTCTGACTGGGTCTGCCTTGCTTTCAGTCTGCCTTGCTTTGACAGTGAGGCGTGACCTTTTCATGGAGACGCTAACATTGACAACATTAACAATTGCTCTGCAAGAGAGCAAAACATTAAATGCTAACAAAGGGGTGATGTTATCTCATTAGACTTGCTGCTCAGTATAATGTATAAAACAAGAATTGTGTGTTGAGTTAATGCGAGAGGTGGAGAAACAAGGGGGAGGAGAAGTGAAGATGGCACAAACATTAACTACTCCCTCACTTTGTCTCTCTCCTTCTGCTTTGGAAAAAATGCTGCCGCTGGCTCAGCTTCTGCTGTGCTGAGAAAGCAGGAATTAATTCCAATCAGTAGGTTCACTGATGTAGAGAACAGGAGAACTGTAACCTGCCCCTATTTTATTATAATAAAATAAACAACTAACAAGTAGTATACAATAGGAAATTGAAAAGCAGAATCCCATGAATAAATGCAGGATGGCTGTGAAGATAGACACAAGAGCTTATCTACAATGAAACTTTTCTCAGCACAACTAAGCACATTTACACTTGTTGAAACAACAGTAAGGAATTACTGAAGCAAACATTCTTTCAGACTAACCATTATGTGCTGTTTCTTACGTACATGTAATAAATATTAGACTTTTTAAAATATTTATTTTAGTATTTTAGTATGCAACCACTTTGGTCTTAACATTGATTAAGGTATCAAGGTATCTCCTTTTTTTCCCCCTACCGATAGGAGACAGCTCAGCCACACTTCCGATGTATGGCCCTTCCAGGAATTTGGGTTCGCTGTCATTGATATCCTGGACCTTGATGACAAACTCTGACTCAGGTTCGAGTGGGGCGTCACTCTGGCGGTCTCGAGCCTGCGCTCGCAATGTGTAGAAGGCTTTCTCCTCACGGTCCAACCTTTCAGTGGCATGAATGTCCCCTGTGACTTCATCAATGATAAAGATTGTCCCTGCGCCTTCACCAGATATAGTGTACTTGATGGAGCCATCACCTTCATCTGAGTCTGAGTGGATCTGCCAATAAAAAGTGAAATTGGTATAAGAAAACAAATGCTTACAAATCTCAGATTACTATAAACTATAAAAGGGAACATATAAATGTAAAAATTTAATAAATAAATGAATAAAAAAATATTTCCCAAGGGCACACAGATCAACACAACACACATTTAAAAATTTATATTTATAAGAGTTATTTAAAAATTATCAAATCCAGATATCTGTGCATTCATTTTTAGCATTCATTTAAACTTCTAGCAGTATTTATATAGGTATATAGGTAATCTGAAAAAGAAAATAGAACTATTCTTTCAATTTCCCCTGACCCTGCTGAAGTAAGACTAAACATGTGAATTTAAGAGCAAACTTCAAAAAACCCTTTTTAAATCTGCCAGAATGTTCCCCCTAATGTCACTGAAAGCCATTTTCCTTGATCTACCACCCAATACAACTATCAGCTATTTCTCTCTCTCTCTCTCTCTCTCTCTCCCTTCATTATTATTCACCTTCTATTGCAGCTTCCAGTTTCCCAATAGACATGGATGAAGAGCTAAAATTCTCTCTTCCACATTAAATATTTTATAAATCCTTAATTAAATATAGGATTCTATCACCCCATGGGGGTTTTTCATTAAGTATTTTTCTGAAAACTGCAAGCAAAACCCTCTATATTGCATTTCTTTGTCTTATATCTCACTCTGTGTCTTACTATGGGGAATCTTCCCAAAGTCAAACAAAATGACACTTTGAAAATATATGATTTTTGTTACATGAATATTTTAGCAGTAAAAAGGAATTCTCAATTTCTGAAAATAAGGCATATAAAGATATGAAGAAAAAAAGATACTTCTGTATGAACTAGAACAGCAGAAGAATTTGCAGTCATTAAACCTTTTGTGAATATTGATTTATTTAAGTTGACGCCTATATTTACAATATATTTAAAAAGATAGATAGGGGCCTCCGAGTGGTGCAGTGGTAAAGTGCTTTCCCTGTCATCCAGAGATCGCTAGTCCGATTTCCGGGTCCTGCTGTAACCTCTCGCAGCCGGAGGCCTGGAGAGAGTTGATTGGCCAAGCTCTCTCAGAAGGGAGGGAAGAGAGGTACTTTGCGCTCACATCAATCACGGTTCTACAGTTAGCCACAGGCATCTGTGAGCTCACTCAAGCGGAGGAAGCGGACAGTGCTGTCCTCCGAGCGTGTTACACCAATTGTGCAAATACCGAAGTATTTGTGCAAAGAGCAGCATGAAAGTGACAATGAAAATTAATCTGAATATAATGGCAAAATATGCAGATGAGAGAGAGTCCTGCATGATATATGTAGCAGACAAGCCTTATTCTAGAGCTTATTCTAGATCGCCCTGTAGTTGAAGAGCTGAATGGCTCTGGAGACAAAGGATTTCCTAAGATTGTCAGTTGAGCAGCTTTGCGACAGAAGTCTTCCTCTGAACACACTCTTCTGTTTGTAGGAAACTATGTGCAGTGGGTGGTTGGAGTAAGCCATTATAGACAGCATTTTGTTTAATGTCCAACTCTCCACCACTTACTCAAGAGAGTCCAACTTCAATCCAACCACAGCTCTCCTGACCACCTTGTCCAATCGCGTGTCATCCCTGCTTTTGAGACTACCGCACTACCGCGTACACTGGCGATGACGATTGATAAAACATCAGTAGGAGCTTATTGCAGATGTTGAAAGACCCTTGTCCCCTCAGAAAGAAAAAGTCGACATAATGAGTTTACAACAATCTGATTTATAAAATTAACACTTTTTATGTTATCTTCTGATATCTGTATGTTCAGGGATTCTGTTCCCTTTCAAAAGCTACACTCGATGCTGCGTTAAAACGCTATGGGAACATCTCTTTGTTCTCCGGTTGTGAAGCATGTGTGTATCAAATACGCCAAATATTTTTGGCCTGTAACCTCGGTCAGGTGACGTCATCTGATAAGGGGCACCTGCATGTTATAAATAGGAGTGAACCGGAAACATCCTCAGATCTTTTTGTCTTCAAGGACCGCTTTGTGTTTGCGTGTGTGTGCAAGCAAATTACCAAGGAAAGGAAAATAACTCCGTTAACTCACCGACATGGCAGTTACTGGGGTTTCGGAATTCCCCCTTTCTCCTGCGCTTCTTGTGAAGGGGCAGAAGAGACTTCCTCTCTTGCTTCCATAGAAGTAGCCTCCTCACAACGCTCCTCTAGTAGTGACAGAGCGTATAGGAAATTACTGGAGCGATTGGCCGCAGAAGCGAGATTCCCCCAAGTGCTCAAAACTAGACGACAGGTTTCTTTCGGGTGGCCGGGGGGAAGGGGCCTCAACGTCTCTCTCCCCCCTTCTTTGGTGACCTCCATGACGAGTTAACTCTTTCATGGAGCAAGCCTTACACATTGCGTGTTTTCGTGCCATCGACTTTGACTTATTCGAATATCGTTAATGCGAAAGCGCACGGTTATATGACGATGCCCCAGATAGAAGCGACGATTGCGGGCTATCTCTCTTCTAGGACATCATCCTCCCTGAAAAAGACCACACTCCCCTCCAAGCCATGAAGACTCACATTTTCCTTGGTGGGGAAAGCTTTTCATGCAGTGGATCAGGCTGGCACTACTCTGCACACCATGGCGGTTTTGCAGGCCTACCAGGCTGACCTGCTGAGGGACTTGGAGGGGGTATTGATGAGAGGGCGTTTGCAGAGCTACGCCGAGCCACAGACCTGTCTCTCCGTGCAACCATGCAGACATCCCGTGCTGTTGGCCACTCTATGGCTGCCATGGTGTGCACAGAGAGGCATCTGTGGCTGAACCTCACGGGCATCAAGGATAGGGACCGTGCTGTCCTCCCTGATGGCCCGGTCTCGCCTTCCGGCCTTCTTGGTGGTGCTGTTTTGGCTGTCGCCATTAGGTTTCGGGAGGCGAAATTATATGAACAAGCCTTTGGGAGGTTTCTTCCCCGCCGTGATCAAGAGTTGGGACTGTCGGCCACCCGGTCCCGACCAGGTCTGGCCCCCACAAGATTGGGGTGGGGCTCGCCACTCTTCTCAATCTGTCTCAAAAAGACTGGACCTGAGGAGCTTCTTCTCTGCAAAAAGGAAGTCCTGAGGCTCATGCGGTGTGTCTCCCCCCAGGGAGGGCGCCTGTATCTCCTTCACAGACACCTCCTGCCACATTTCAAGGTACCAAACATCCAACCACCGCCGCCCCCCCCCTCCCATCCAGCCGAAGTGTCAAAACTTGTGCCCCTATCGGAGTAGCTGGCAGCGTGGACACTACTGCCAGGTGTATCTCCTTGGGTACAAAGGACTGTAGACAGAGGCTACAGGATTCTGTTTGCATATCGTCCTCCGTGTTTCAACGGCGTGGTCTCCACTTCCGTGAAACCGGAATGAGCATATCTGCTGGTCCAGGAATTACAAACTTGCTGGGCAAAGGGGCCATAGAACATGTTCCCCTCCCAGACAGAGAGTCGGGCTACTATAGCCGGTATTTCTTGGTTCCCAAGAGGGATGGGGGGGCTGCGTCCGATTTTAGAGCTTTGCGGCTTGAACCGGTATCTCAGGAAATTCAGATTCAAAATGTTGACTGTCAAAATGATTGCTTCTCAAATCCAACCAGAATATTGGTTTGTGACAATCGACCTGAAGCACGCATATTTCCATATAGAAATATTGCCACAACACAGGAAGTTCCTGAGGTTCGCTTTCGAGGGCGAAGCTTACCAGTATCAGGTCCTTCCATTTGTCCTAGCTCTGTCACCCCGCACATATACAAAATGCATGGATGCAGTCCTGGCTCCTTTATGACTCCAGGGCATTCACATTTTTAATTACATAGACGACTGGCTGATTCTGGCTCAGTCTCAGGAGCTAGCGCTTCGACATTGAGGGTGTCATCCTAGCTCATCTCCATTCTTTAGGATTAACTCAACACCATGAAAATCGTTCTGTTTCCTGTTCAGAGAACAACATATTTGGGTGTCACATGGGATTCCATCACAATGCGGATACAGCTGTCTCCTGCTCGTGTCGAGCATTTCAGTTGTGGCTAAGAGCCAGGGGATTTCACTCAAGGGCCAATCCCGAAAGGCAAATAAGGGTTACGCGCCAGGGTCTTCGTACCCGTTCTATGTGGTCCCACTTTAGGTCCGTCTTGTCGTCGCACAATGCTAACAACAGACGCTTCCCTCACTAGCTGGAAGGTTTTATGTAGCAGAGGTGGACCTCTTTGCCTCGCAAGAAGCAGCACAATGTCCCCTTTGCTACTCTCCTGACTCCTCCAGCTCCCCAGGGTCTGGACGTGATGGCCCGCACGTGGCCCAGTTTACGCCTCTATGCGTTTCCACCTATAGTTCTGCTCCCAGGAGTCCTGGCAAGGGTCCATCAATAGCGTTTGCGCCTCTTATTGATAGCGCCCCTTTGGCCGACCAAAGTGTGGTTCTCGGATTTAATATCTCTCCTCGACGGCTCACCCTGGGTGAGTTCAGTGAGGAGGGACCTTCTGTCTCAGGCGCAGGGGACAATATTTCATCCCCGGCCCGAGCTCTCGAACCTTCACGTCTGAGAGATGCTGGTCTTCCAGCCAGCATAATTGAAACTATTTTAAGTGCTAGGGCTCCCTCCACTAGAAGAAATTATGCCCTCAAATGGAGAGTATTTGAAAGTTGGTACATGGCAAAACATGTAGACCCAGTTCACTGCCAAATTGTTTCAGTGCTGGAGTTTCTGCAAGAAAAGGGCTTATGCCCTAGTCCTCTCAGAACATACGTAGCCGCTATTTCGTCTTGTCACATTCTGAACAATGGGGTGTCTGTGTGAAAGCACCCTTTAGTTGCCCGTTTTATTCGTGGAGCTAAACGGTTTAGGCCACCCACTAGAGCGACGGTCCCTTAATGGGACTTAGCTATTGTGCTAACCCTAAAGATGGTTTTTCTTATGGCCATTACTTCTTTGAAGAGAACTGAAGATATGCAGGCTTTGTCAGTCTCCTCATCCTGCCTAGACTTTGCCCCTGGGCTAGTCAAAGCTATTCTGCATCCTCACCCGAACTATCTTCCGAAAGTTCCATTCTCGACCATGCACCCAGTCATACTCGAAGCCTTCTGTCCTCCGCCTTTTACAGCTCCGGAGCAGGAACTTACTGTGTCCAGTACGTGCTCTTCGGATTTACGTCCACCACACTACCCAGTGGTGTAAGTCGGAGCAGCTTTTCGCTTGATATGGGGGCCGCAACCGGGGGGCGGCTGCCACTAGACAGATGCTGTCACATTGGGTGAGAGATGCTATTGCCCTGGTCACACTTCGCCTTTGGGAATCAGGGCTCATTCGACCAGGGGGATTGCCTCATCAATTGCTCTAGCAAGAGGTGTCCCCTTGCAGCAAGTGTGTCATGCGGCAGGCTAGTCCTCTCCATGCACATTTGTTAGATTTTATAGTTTGGATGTCAATGCTACTCCGGGCTCGCGGGTCCTCGAGTCACCATCCCAAAGTTAGGTCTGAGACCTCTTTGGCTATTGTGCGCACACGCTACACAACCTGGGGGTCCAGACCATTAGTATTCTCGTTCCCATAGCGCTTTCACGCAGCATCGAGTGTAGCTTTTGAAAGGGAACGTCTCGGGTTACTTTGCTGTAACCCTGTTCCCTGAAAAAGCAGGAACAAGATGCTGCATTCCGATGCCGCACTGCTGGCATGGCTGGACGTCCTTTCAGACAAAATTGACCTGAGGATGTTTCAGAGTCACTTCTATTTATAACCTGCAGGTGCACCTTATCAGATGACGTCACCTGACCGAGGTTATAAGCCAAAAATATTTGCCGTATTTGATACACACATGCTTCACAACCGGAGAAGAAAGAGATGTTCCCATAGCATTTTCACACAGCATCTCGTTCCCCCTTTTTCAGGGAACAGGGTTACAGCAAAGTAACCCAAGACGTTTTCTATTATCTCTTATGATTTATTAAGAATAATTCATTACACTTTATTCAATTACACTTTATCTAGCTGAGATACGAGTCAGTTTGGGTATTTAGCAGGCCTGCCTAAGCTGAGCTTGCTACTATAAGATATTTTGGGGCTACCAAATAAAGGGATTTGCATTTTTATAAGTAAAAGTGTGTAATTAATCTAGAAAAGAAAGGCATCATAAACTGTACATCATTGGTGCTATGTGCTTTGACTTTCATTTATTTGTTGGTGTTGAAGTCTGCCACATTCTGAAGTTGCACGTCTTGAAAAGATTAGATTAATAGGTTTCTTAATGAATAAAGTGAATACTGTAGATATCAGTGGTCAACTGGTTTAATTTGGAACATGAGCAAATGGACGCCCTAAACATGGCTAGCTTGGAATATTGCTTGGGCATAATTTATTTTATTATTGGGATCAATTATATTTGCTGGCCCCATCATCCTCCCATTTCCAAAAGTAGCCAACATTGAATAAAGTGATACAAGTAAAAAGGTAATTGCTATTTAGGACTGGAAAGTCCTTTACTGAATACATTTTGGTGGTAAATGTAAAAATGGTGGAAGAATTGCATGAAGTGTTTACCACACCTCAAATCACTTTCTGGCTGGCAATGGCACCAAACCGAGAGAGAGGCATATGAGCAGAAATACATGCACATACACACAGCATGCATGATGTGTGTGAATGTTCTCTCTGGTTTATTCACATGATTGACAGGGTATTTAAGTAAAGTTTTTGAGCAGATGGGGTTGAGGGCCTTGCTCAAGGGCCCAACAGTGGGAACCTGGTGGAGCTGGGGCTCGAACAGCTGACCTTCTGTTTGTTAGTTTGCTCAGGCTACAACAAGAATCAGTCGGCAATAAATCCTCTCAGGTAAATCTGGAAATTTTATGTTTTATCTATATATTTGAAAGATATGTTTAATCAACAACATGATCGACATCTTGAGTGGAATTGTGTTACATAGCCCTTTTACTGTATAATGTACTTAACCAACAGTCAGGTCATATACTGTAGGGATCATCAATTAAATTTTAACTGGAGCCAAATTCTCTTGGAACTAATTCTGTTTGGTCCAGACTACTCCAAACGCCGTCCTGCACCCAAAAAACATCAAAAAGCAATGGCAGGCACACTCAACTGTTCAGAATTCTAACTCCTAATTGCTCGTAAAATCTTAATCATCACATTGTGTGTCAACATGCTAATTAAATGGCTTAAGTTGTGATCAGTCTGATCAGTAACTCAGTGCCTTAACCCTCTGAGCCACCAATG
This sequence comes from Clarias fuscus, assembly GCA_030347435.1. Lineage (NCBI taxonomy): Eukaryota > Metazoa > Chordata > Actinopteri > Siluriformes > Clariidae > Clarias > Clarias fuscus. The sequence goes on along the minus strand of CM059206.1, from coordinate 23,645,128 downwards.
CCCCGGTTAAGTTAAGTTTTTGGCCAAATGCTTTGTGTCATATCCACCTATAATTAAAGTGACAAAGGTAAGTAAATTAATTAAAAATCTCAGAAAACCATGTCAATAATCTAGTTTCTACTAGATCTAGGATTTGGACATTTAAGGGTAAAAGTCCTCATGATAGAAAAATGATAATGTGCACTGTTTGGGGAAAAATATTCCATAATATGGAATGCGCTGTGTCATTTTTCTGCATCTTAAACTGCAACTTCTCGCAAAAAATGTAGGCCTACCTAAATAGTAATGACAGCAGTGGTTTACTGGCATACTAATTACTACTGAGTAGGGTAGTGTATGATTTGTCACATAGCCCAAGTATTTAGGACTGACATGATGTAATTATCTGCTACTGTCCATCATGTGCTGAATATTACACAAAGTTATGAGAATTTAAAAAAGCAGTGTAATAGTATCTTACAGAATAGATTTTGGATATCATCTGGCTAGACTGTTCTGTTTGCTGGTTGCACTCTGTTCTTATCTCACAGTCTTCTGGTCAATCCCTATTAAAATTAGAATTTTAATATTGTGTAACTGTACTCATGATGTGGGAAAATAAATTATGGGGACAAACTAGCTTGGAATAGGTGGGCCTTGGTAGCTGATTACTAGGCTTCTCATCTACCATGTAGCAGTTCTGAGTCCAATACCCTGTTATTGAATAAAGAAATTTGTTTGTGCTGGTCCTAAAATGGGATTAAAAATGGGAGGGTTGTGTCACAAAGGGCTTATGGCATAAAACCTGTGCCAAGTCAAATGTATGAATCGGATTGTTTGCAGTGGTGACCACTTGTCGGGAGCAGCCGAAAAAAAAAAATCAACAATCCATCTTGCAATTAGCATTTTTCTATTTTCTAAAAAACTCAAAAAAGGGATGAAAAAGCAGTGTGGCAAAATAAAGATAAAAACATTTGAGAAACGTTCCTAGTGTGTGGTATATTTAAATTTTTATTCTGTCTATGATGTAAATTTTGTAATCTAACTAAAACTGTATTGTCTATTATACGTAATTAATGTAGCTGGCACTACCCATGTAGCACACAAATCTTTAGATCTGTATGATGCTGATTTTTATTTTTCTAAGACTGCAGCATGATGACGTTTGATATATCTGAGCTGCTGTATGGCGTATGTGACTAAAAACACCTGCCAACCTGACTGTAAATTACTATTACAGGCTTGTCAGGATGACTCACAGTAACTCAGGAGCATTATGTGTGTTTCTTTCGCCCCTGGTTCCATAATGCAGGCTTTAAATCAGAATCAGTATTATTCTTACTGCTTTGCTCGTGTTTGAAAAATAAGTTTGCTCAGGCTACAACAAGAATCTGTCGGCAATAAATCCGCTAAAGTAAATCTGGAAAGCGCCATTTATATTTTTTATCTACATGTTTGAAAGATATGTTTCATCAACACCTTGATTGACATCTTGAGTGGAATTGTGTTACATAGCCCTTATACTGTATAATGTACTTAACCAACAGTAAATTCATATACTGTAGGGGTCATCAATTAAATTTGAACTGGAGCCAAATTCTCTTGGAACTAATTCTATTTGGTCCAGACTACTCCAAACGCCGTGCTGCACTCAAAAAAACATCACAAAGCAATGGCAGGCACACTCGACTGTTCGGAATTCTAACTCTTAATTGCTCTTAATATCTTAATCATCACATTGTGTGTCAACAATGCTAATTAAATGGCTTAAGTTAATTATTTCCAACAACTAAATAGCAAAATGGCATTTCATAATAAAAAATAGCTAGCTAAAAATGTCATAATCGATTATATGGACTACTATAAAACACACCTTGGCACATCACTTCAATTAACTAATGAATTTGATAGAAATTATGGTGCATCTTACAATACCACCCAGCTTACCTAAAGTTGTTGGCCTCGGATGCAACTTGAGTTTTCACGTGAGGAATATTGGTAGGATGAGAGAAACTGTCATGACATGAAATAATAATATTTTGCTTTTAATTTGAAATTGTCTGGTCAGAATTAAACAAGAAAAAAAAATCAAATTAATAAATAATCAAGTAAAAATGTAAGTTGTCCTAATGTATTTATAGCAAGTACCATCATACTGTAACGACGAGGGTCACACGAGGGGCAGGGTTGTGCTTAAACTGTTCAGAACGGGCAGATCCGCAGGCTGCTACCACGCGAAGTTCTGAATAGGCAAAGGTGCTGCCATTTATATACGCGGTTGCCAGTCAACGCTGCCGTCAGGCAATCAGCCTGAACAAGCCGCACCTGAAGGTATGTTTATTTAAGGGTCCTGATAGCTTGGCACATCGTGCAATCATTTAGGTAGCACCGGTAAGGTATCAGGGCCTCTGTTTGTTTAAGACACCGGCGAGCGCAAGAGAGAGAGAGAGAGACAGCGGCATGCATCAGTCCAGCGTGTGCACTCAGTTTACATTTATTAGTGCACAAAGCACAAACTCTCACTCTGAATAATTCCTCGGTCTTCCTCATGCTTATCAAGCACTCTCACTTGACCCTCAACTATTTCTTGCACCCTCTCCAATCCCGTGGTCTCTTCTGGTGGTGTGATCATTCTGTTACGTTATGCGGTATGTAGAGCCACACCACAAGATGTTTTAATGATAAGAGCCCTGACGCAGGGCTTTAGAGGGGGTCAACAAAATAGGAGTTGGTGAGAGTGCTTTTGTGATAAGCAAGAGGAAGCCCTAACCATTTTAATTTCGGAGATGCGTGGGATTAATAAGCGCCTTGAGCAGATTGTTGGGCAGCTTGAGGTGCAAGTCACTTCCGGGTTTCCATCTGGCAGAGTCAGTTCCGGAGTCGACTCTCGCCCCCCGGATCAGTGGCTCAACTACCCCATCTGGTGGCCGAAACTCGACTACCACCCCCCACTGCCGTATGCGGGCGAGCCAGAGGGGTGCAATGCCTTTATCCTGCAGTGCTCACTCATATTTGAGCTGCAACCTTCCCAATTTCCATCTGAACGGTCGAAGGTTGCATTTATGGTGTCTCTGCTCACAGGCAGAGCACTGCAGTCATGGCCAAAAGTTTTGAGAATGACACAAATATTAGTTTGTACAAAGTTTGCTGCTAAACTGCTTTTGGATCTTTGTTTCAGTTGTGTCTGTGATGTACTGAAATATAATTATAAGCACTTCATACGTTTCAAAGGATTTTATCGACAATTACATGACATTTATGCAAAGAGTCAGTATTTGCAGTGTTGGGCCTTCTTATTCAGGACCTCTGCAATTCGACTGGGCCTGCTATCAATCAACTTCTGGGCCAAATGGGTTTAAGATCTGGGGAGTTTCCAGGCCATGGACCCAAATGCATTGCAAGAACGATGCATAGAAAATGCATTATTCTTCACCAAACTGTTTTTGAATTGTTGGAAGAAGTTGGAGGGTGTTTTGGTACCATTCTTTATTCATGGCTGTGTTTTTGGGCAAAATTGTGAGTGAGCCCACTCCCTTGGATGAGAAGCAACCCCACACATGAATGGTCTCAGGATACTTTACTGTTGGCATGACACAGGACTGATGGTATCACTCACCTTTTCTTCTCAAGCCTTTTTCCAGATGCCCCAAACAATCGGAAAGAGACTTCATCCGAGAATAAGACTTTGCCCCAGTCCTCAGCAGTCCAGTCGCTTACTTTTTGCAGAAGATCAATCTGTTCCTGATGGGTTTTTTTTGGAGAGAAGTGGCTTCTTTGCTGCCCTTCTTGACACCAGGCCATCTTCCAGAAGTCTTCGCCTCACTGTGCGTGCAGATGCGCTCACACCTGCCTGCTGCCATTATTGAGCAAGCTCTGCACTGATGGCAATCTGATCCCACAAGCTGAATCCTCTTTAGGAGACGATCCTGGCGCTTGCTGGACTTTCTTGGACGACCTGAAGTCTTCTTAACAGCACTTTCCTTGAAGTTCTTGATGATCCTATAAATTGTTGATTTAGGTGCAATCTTAGTAGCCACAATATCCTTGCCTGTGAAGCCATTTTTATGCAACGCAACGATGGCTGCACGCGTTTCTTTGCAGGTCACCATGGTTAACAATGAAAGAACAATGATTTCAAGCATCACCCTCCTTTTAACATGTCAAGTCTGCCATTCTAACCCAATTAGCCTGACATAATGATCTCCAGCCTTGTGCTCATCAACATTCTCACCTGAGTTAACAGGACGATGACTGAAATGATCTCAGCAGGTCTTTTAATGACAGCAATGAAATGCAGTGGAAAGTTTTTTGGGGGATTAAGTTAATTTCCATGGCAAAGAAGGACTATGCAATTCATCTGATCACTCTTCATAACATTCTGGAGTATATGCAAATTGCTATTATAAAAACCTAAGCAGCAAATTTTCCAATTTCCAATATTTATGTAATTCTCAAAACTTTTAGCCACGGCTCTACAGTGGGCTACTGCAATGTGGAGGCGCTTATCGATTCGGGGGTCGCGAGAAATTTTATTGACGTGAGGCAAGCTGCGGCACTGGGTATTCCAGTTAGCCCGCACCCTTCCGCCATCCCATTGGTCTCCCTGGCTGGCCAGCCAATTAAGTCAGGGTATGTGACACAGATGACGGCCCCAGTTATACTACAGCTCGGACGACACGCCGAGCGAATCACGTTTCTGGTAACCCGGGTGCCAGAACAGACGGGTGCTAGTGTAGTAGAGTCACAACACTCGTATCAACTGGCCGACCCGTTCCACCTTGAACTGGGGATGTCAGTGTGCCCTAAGCTGCCTTTAGGGCGCCCAACCCCCAGTTCCAGTGCCTCCTGCTCCAGTACCCCTTACTACTGCCCCTCAGGCCTACTGCGATGTAAAACCCCGATGTGGTACGATGTGGTGACCGAGTGGCGGACTGCCAGGCTCAGTGTTAAGAGCCTGAGCGATCAAGTGCTCCGCGCTCGGCATATACTGGACCCTGAACCTATTAAAGAGTTTTGTGCGGTCCAGATTGACTCTCGGACGTCGGGAGCCGTCCGTATTTGGTGGGTGGGATGCTTTGAGTTGGGGGGGGGGGTACTGTAACAGCCTAATCAGCCTGAACGAGCCGCACCTGAAGGCATGTTTATTTAAGGGTCCTGATACCTTCGTGCGATCATTTAGGTAGCACCGGTAAGGTATCAGGGCCAAAGACCAAAGAAAAGAAAAAGACAGAAAAGAGAAAGAAAGAAAGAAAATAAAAGAAAGTCAGAAAATAAAAGAAAAACAGACAGACAGACAGACAAAGTGTGCTGTTCAGAGACAGAGGCAAAGCCCCACGGAGAGAGAGAGAGAGAGAGAGAGAGAGATAGAGAGAGAGCGGCACGCGTCAGTCCAGCGTGCATGCTCAGTACAAATTAATAGTGCACATCACAAAAGAAACATAACTTTCTCTCATAAGTCCTCGGTAAGGGCATAAGCCCCGAGAGGATAAAAGTTTTTTATTTAGTTTCCAGACCCCCGTCCGTTCTTGCGTAGATGGCGGCGCTCTGTTTATTTTGTCTTTTCAGTTTCCTTTTAAGTTCCCTAATTAATAATCCCACGCTATCTCCAAACGAGCACAAAAGCACTCTCACTAACTCCTATTTCGTTGACCCCCTCTAAAGCCCGGCGTCAGGGCTCTTATCATTAAAAACATCTCGTGGTGCGGCTCTTCATACCGCATCATGTACCACATTCAGTGGATTGTCATAACAGTAAAACTGTGAATATTGGTCCTAAGTGGTGCAGCAATTCCAAGCTCAAGATTGTGAGCTCATATCTTGATGATGTTCCTACAAGAGCAAAATACATGTCTCAAAGGATTATAAGGCATTGGATTGGCGAGAACTGGCTGGTAGATAAGAAATGGGCAAAACTAAAATATCAAGGCGAAGAAAAAATCTTTTTAAAAATGTCTTTGGTTGTATATTACTTGAACCAATTGATGATCTTGGATATACTGTATGGACAGTTAGGACAATTCTTATTTCTGGAGGATTATCTTTAACTTTGTCCCTTCTTCACTGTATATTACACTAAAATTTCATGAACTTATACAGGATACATTTTTAGGTGAATGTTTATAGATATTTGATCTTATGTTCAAGGTTAACACTAATAAAAATGGTGAATGTAAAACAACTGCAGCCAGTCTGTTACATTTCCTTAAAAATCTGTAGGATAGACTACACTGATCTTCAATAGGTCTTTCTAATAGCAGATGTGTTACATGTAGAATAATGGTTTGTACGTCTACCTCCTTTGACCATGATAGGGAAAAGTTTTTAAAATCATTTTCTGAGGTAAACTGTTATATATGCAATTTTTATATAGACTACACCACTGCTGAGGTCACATCCCAAGACCCCCAGCCTGTTGAAGACAGAAAATATAAGTGCAATAAAGGAAAAGTGTATGGTTTAAACTTTAATGTATTTGGGGAAATACACAGAGTACCGTGTAATGACAATATCAGGTATATAACCAAACATACTTCTTTGCTTTAACCAATCGGCATTCATATGAAGCCTGGATTACAAATAATGCTGAAAATGTGCATGATTTTAGCTTTTAGAATGACTGAAAGTTAGGATCATGATGTCACACAACTCTAAATCATGCCTCTTTATTCCTCTCCCTGCCTCTGACTGCCATTTGGGCATACATTTATCTATTCTAAATGTGAGGACAGATGTCTTGTCTGAGCATGAGATTTTAAACTTAGAGAATATGGAGGGTCTATCTTTTTTTCCCTGGCTGCTAGTGTTTAACTGTTAACCAGACACCTTGCACCTTCATACCCAGCTAATAGGCACATTCCACAAAAAATACCAATCTCTGTTAAAATTTGTCGCTGCAATCATTTATTGACTATAGTCAGACATTATGACCACATTGTCATATAGTCAAATAGTTGTATGTCTATAAAAGTCCAGAATGATGCTTCTTTATTGGTCAGCACATACAGGACTTCATTTTACTTCTGTAAAAATAGATATGATACGATATGCATCGAGAAGTGCTTTATTTGGATGTAGCTTTCACAGAGAAGGAAATGTGAACACCACATCCTGGGCACTCCTGGATTGGCTTCACACCACGACCTAACCAGGATAAGGTTTTTATTGAAGTTGAAACAATTTACCTTTTTATTACAAATCAAAAGCTACATGAAAAAGTTATCAATTAATAGATTGTGTACATACAATATTACTTCCTCTGTGTTACATGGCACATACTATTAATGCCACGCCAGGTTACTTCTATCTACTGCCACAATAACAAGCATGTCTTTAAATTCTTGTCTAAAATTGCTTGATTTTATAACATAAGGAACACATTCCAAAATATTTTGTCATCTTTATGCAATTGTATGCAGAGAATTGTAAGCATAAATAAATAAATAAATAAATAAATACTCTTCCCAGTTGTGTTTGACTGATGGCACTTTCAGTAGTTACAATAGTAACCGTCTCGGGTTACTTGGCTATAACCCTGTTCCCTGATAAAGTGGGAATGAGATGCTGCGTGAAAACGCTATGGGAACATCTCTTTGTTGCCCGGTTGTGAAGCCTGTGCATGTCAAACCCGCCGAATACCTTCGGCTTATAACCTGTGCAGGCATGACGTCACCGAATAAGGTGCACCTGCAGGTTATAAATAGGAGTGAACCGGAAACATCCTCAGGTCAATTTTGTCTGAAGGACGTCCAGGCACGCCAGCAGTGCGGCATCGGAATGCAGCATCTCGTTCCCGCTTTATCAGGGAACAGGGTTACAGCCAAGTAACCCGAGACGTTTCCTTTCAAAAGCTACACTCAATGCTGCGTGAAAACGCTATGGGAACGAGAATACCAACGCCGCCGCACTGCAAGTGTCTGGACCCCCAGGTTGTGCAGTGTGTGTGCACAAGCCGAGGACCTCCTCTGCGTCTCAGACCTACCTCTGGGATGCTGACTCAAGGATCCGCGAACCTGGAGTAGCATTGACATCCAGACTATAAAATCTAACAAACGTGTGTGGAGAGGACCAGCCCGCCGCATCACACACCTGCTGCAGGGGGACACCTCTTGCCAAGGCAATCGATGAGGCAATCCCCCTGGCTGAGTGAGCCCTGATTCCCAGAGGCGAAGTGTGACCACGCGCCTCATAGGCTAGGGCAATGGCATCTCTCACCCAGTGTGACAGAATCTGTCTAGTGGCAGCCGCCCCCCGGTTGCGACCCCCATGGCAAATAAAGAGCTGCTCTGACTTACGCCACGGGCTAGTGCGGTGGACGTAGATCCGAAGAGCACATACTGGACACAGTAAGTGAAGTCTTTCCTGCTCCGGAGCTGTGAAAGGCGGAGGACAGAAGGCTTTGAGAACAACTGGGTGCATGGTCGAGAATGGAACCTTGGGAAGATAGTTCGGGTGAGGATGCAGAATAGCTTTGACTAGCCCAGGGGCAAAGTCTAGGCAGGATGGGGAGACTGACAGAGCCTGCAGATCCCCAATCCTCTTCAAAGAAATAATAGCCATAAGAAAAACCATCTTAAGAGACAGAAGCTTGACAGGCGCTGACTCTAGTGGTTCGAACGGGGTGTCGGCCAGGCCTTCGAGTACGATAGTTAAGTCCCATGAAGGGACCGTCGCTCTAGTGGGCGGCTTCAACCGTTTAGCTCCACGAATAAAACGGGCAACTAAATGGTGCTTGCCCACAGAAACCCCGTCATTCAGAGCGTGACAGGCCGAAATAGCGGCTACGTACGTTCTGAGCGTACTAGGGCATAAGCCCGAGGACAACTTTTCTTGCAGAAACTCCAGCACTGAAACAATCTGGCAGTGAACTGGGTCTATGTGTCTTGCCATGCACCAATTTTCAAATACACTCCATTTGAGGGCATAAGTTCTTCTAGTGGAGGGAGCCCTGGTACTTAAAATGGTTTCAATTACGCTGGCTGAAAGCCCAGCATGTCTCAGTTGGTCCCGTTCAGGGGCCAAACGTGAAGGTTCCAGAGCTCGGGCCGGGGATGAAATATTGTCCCCTGTGCCTGAGACAGAAGATCCCTCCTCACTGGAATCACCCAGGGTGAGCCGTCGAGGAGAGATATTAGATCCGAGAACCACACTCTGGTCGGCCAATGGGGCGCTATCAATAAGAGACGCAACCCTTGTTGACGGACCCTCGCCAGGACTCCCGGGAGCAGAACTATAGGTGGAAACGCATAAAGGCGTAACCTGGGCCACGTGTGGGCCATTGCGTCCAGACCCAGGGGAGCTGGAGGAGTCAGAGAGTAGTAAAGGGGGCATTGTGCTGTCTCTTGTGAGGCAAAGAGGTCCACCTCTGTTACGTAAAATCTTTCCCAGATTTGACTGACTATTTCGGGGTGGAGCTTCCATTGCCCCTGTTCTACAGCTTGTCTGGATAGCAAGTCTGCTCCTACATTCATGTGCCCTGGAATGTAAATCGCCCTGAGGGACAGGAACTTGTCCTGTGCCCAAAGCAGAACCTGGTGCGCTAGCTTGTTCAAGCGGCGCGAGCGCAGTCCCCCCTGGTGATTTATGTACAAGACTACCGCAGTGCTGTCCACCCGCACTAGGACATGGTAGCCTCTCAACTGCTGGAGGAAGTGTTTCAGGGCCAGAAACAGAGCCATCATTTTGAGGCAATTGATGTGCCACGCGAGAAGATTACCTCTCCAGCTCCCTTGTGCTGGACAGCCATCCAAGACCGCACCCCAGCCCGTGAGGGAAGCGTCTGTCGTTAGCATCTTGCGACGACAAGACGGACCTAGAGTGGGACCCAAAGTCAGAAACCGGGGTCTGAACCACATAGAAAGGGTACGAAGCCCCCGGCGGGTAACCCTTATTAGCCTCTGGGGGTTGGCCCTTGAATGAAACCCCCTGGCTCTTAGCCACAGCTGAAACGCTTTCATGTGCAGAAGGCCCAAAGGTATCACCGTGGACGCAGCTGCCATGAGGCCTAAAGATTTCTGAAAGTGATGAACAGTGACCTTCTGGCCTAGCTTGATTTCCTTCAGGGTGTTGAGAATGTATTCGACACGAGCAGGAGACAACTGTGCCCGCATTGTGACCGAATCCCATGTGACACCCAAATATGTTGTCCTCTGAACAGGAAGGAGAATGCTTTTTGTGGCGTTGAGTCTCAATCCTAAAGAATGAAGATGGGCTAGGACGACATCCCGATGTTGAAGCGCTAGCTCCTGAGACTGGGCCAGAATCAGCCAGTCGTCTATGTAATTCAAAATACGGATGCCCTGGAGTCCTAAAGGAGCCAGAGCTGCATCCATGCATTTTGTATATGTGCGGGGTGACAGAGCTAGGCCAAATGGAAGGACCCGGTACTGGTAAGCTTCACGCCCAAAGGCGAACCTCAGGAACTTCCTGTGCTGTGGCAATATTTCTATATGGAAATATGCGTCCTTGAGATCGATTGTCACAAACCAATCCTCTAGTTGAATTTGAGAAACAATCATTTTGACAGTCAACATTTTGAATCTGGATTCCTGAGATAGCGGTTCAAGCCGCGAAGATCCAAGATCGGACGCAACCCCCCCCTCTCTTGGGCACCAAAAAGTACAGACTGTAGTAGCCCGACTCTCTGTCTGGAACGGGAACATGTTCTATGGCCCCTTTGCCCAGCAGAGGTTTTAACTCCTGGGCCAGCAGATGTGCTCGGTCCGGTTTCACGGAAGTGGAGACCACGCCGTTGAAACGCGGAGGACGATGTGCAAACTGAATCCTGTAGCCTGTGCCTACAGTCTTTTCTACCCAAGGAGATATGCCTGGCAGTAGTTTCCACGCTGCCAGCTTCTCCGAAAGGGGCACGAGCTTTGACACTTCGGCTGGATGGGGGGGGGGTGTTAGGTGTTGGGTATCCTGAAGGATGGCAGGAGATACCCGAACACCCAACTCTTCGTTGGAGACCGGCGCTCCCCGAAACACCAGTGGTGGCGGGGATTGAACACCGGCCTCCAGGGAGTGCCAGGGAGGAGGCCCTGCTTTGTGATGAAAAACCAGGCACCCCTCCCTGGGCGGGGGGCACCCCCACGGCCCCAGGCGCACGAACCTCAGGGCTTCTTCTTCGAAGAGAGGAAGCTCCTCAGATCTGGTCTTTTTGAGGCAGATTTCTGGGAAAGGCGGCGAGCCCCACCCCAGTCTTTACGAGGGGGTGTGCGGCTGGTCACGCTCTCCTTCTGGACCTCACGCCTTATAGGGGCCAGACCTGGCCGGGGCCGGGTGGCCGACGGTCCCGGTCCTTGAGCACGTCGGGGAAGGAACCTCCCAAAGGCCTGTTTATATAGCTTCGCCTCCCGAAACCTAGTGGCGACGGAATTAACAGTGTCGCCAAAAAGGCCGGAAGGCGAGACGGGGGCATCGAGGAGGACAGCACGATCCTTATCCTTGATGCCCGAGAGGTTCAGCCACGATTGCCTCTCCGTGGATACCATGGCAGCCATAGAACGGCCCACAGCACGGGCCGTCTGCTTGGTTGCACGGAGAGACAGGTCTGTGGCTCGGCGCAGCTCTGCAAACGCCTTGTCATCAATACCCCCGCCGGTGCTCAGGTCCTTCAGCAGGTCAGCCTGGTAAGCCTGCAAAACCGCCATGGTGTGCAGTGAAGCGCCAGCCTGTCCTGCTGCCTGAAAAGCTTTACCCACCAAAGCAGATGTCAATCTGCACGGCTTGGAGGGGAGAGTAGGCTTTTTCAGGGAGGATGATGTCCCAGGAGAGAGATAGCCCGCAAGCGTCTCTTCTATCTGGGGCATCATCATATAACGTGTGCTTTCGCATCAACGATATTCGAATAAGTCGAAGTCGATGGCACAAAAACACGCGATGAATACGGCTTGCTCCATGAAAGAGTTAATTCATCATGGAGGTCACCAAAGAAGGGGAGAGAGAGACGTTGAGGCTCCTCCCCCCGGCCACCCGACAGAAATCTCGAACGCTTAGGGGAATCTCGCTGCTGCGGCCAGTCGATATGCAATCGCTCGACCGCACGCGTTACAACCTCTAATAATTCCTCATAAGCACTGTGAGCACTGGAGGAGCGTTGTGAGGCTACTTCCATGGAAGCGAGAGAGGAAGATTCTTCCGGAGCGCGCTTGCGAAGCGGAAGCTAAAACTTCCTGATCCGGAGAGAGCGCGAGAGAAAGGGGAAATTCCGTCTCGTGCGCCGTCTGCCAGATCAGCACGCGAGCCCCAGGAATGCGCCGCGGCTCGCGGTTTCTCTTTAAAGAAAGCGAGCCGCGCGCGAAGCACCTTAATAGGGAGAAGATCACAGTACTCACATTCTCCCTGAAGCCCGAGGCGAGCGTGTTCTTCCCCCAAGCACTCGAGACAAAACTCGTGAAGATCGCCCTCCGAAAGAGATCTATCACACGGAGGCACGCATCTCTTAAGCAACTCCGCCATATCGGTGAGTTAATGCTGTTATTTTTATTTTTGCTTTTGTTACGGCTTGCATGCACACGCAAACACAAAGCGGTCCCTGAAGACAAAAAGATCTGAGGATGTTTCCGGTTCACTCCTATTTATAACCTGCAGGTGCACCTTATTCGGTGACGTCATGCCTGCACAGGTTATAAGCCGAAGGTATTCGGCGGGTTTGACATGCACAGGCTTCACAACCGGGCAACAAAGAGATGTTCCCATAGCGTTTTCACGCAGCATTGAGTGTGGCTATTGAAAGGGAACTAGTAACCCAGTGTAAGTATCTATCCATTGATGTAAACTTATGCCTAAATGTAAATGTAACCAGCAACAAGTGGTTGGACAAATAATATGAATTTATCCATGTCCTCTTAGGTGTAAATAAGAAATGATTCCTATAATGTTCTCATAACATTCCATAATGTAACAGAATAATCCATAATGATAACTTCAGCTTTCCACTTTTAATGTTTGACAGTAGCCTTTTTTGTTCGGATGGTCCTACAGTAGTATGTTTCAGACTGCAGCAAATCCCTTATAAAAGGATCACCTAAAAATTGTTGGTATTGAGATTATAATGGCCAATACTGTATCCACAAGGGATGAAATGATCTGATGATTTGAATAATTGCTGAAGTTTATGACTGAAATTCCCACAAACTGTTTTGTACAAAAGGTTCCATCAGTGAAATTGGACTTTATATTAACTTAAATTACTTTACGGTTATATTGAACTTTCAACCTTATAGCACACAGACTTAAAGCACGCGGATCACAGCGATTGCATTAATGGTCGAAATGTCTGGTTACACACAAATGACGGTGGATTTCCTTTTGAGTCTGGCCATCTCAAAGTTTATTTCTCTTATCATCTCAGGAAGTTTTTCCTTGCCATCACTGCCCCGGCTTACTCATCAGGGACAAGCTGATACTTTATAATTTCATATTGATTATATTTAATTCATTAAAGCTGCTTTGCAACAATCTTAACAAACTCAAAAACAGATCACTATAGAAATAAAATGTAATAAAAAATTTAATAATAAATAATAAAAATTAAAAAGAATAATAAAAATTAATTTAATTGCTGCTTTATTTGAATTGCTGCATCATAAATAGTTTACTATCACTATAACGCACATTTGGTATCAACATTAGTTATCGTGAACATATTGCAAAACAGTGAAATTCTGATTTTTTATTATAAATGACAAGACATTTAGACACGTCAATACAATTATTAGTCTCCTGAAATATGTGTACATATCAAGCATGGGGTAAAATGTCCTGCCTACTCCAGAGACGACGCAGCGTACTGCAGTGTGTTAGTGTTAACAAAACAGCATACCCAAATACTTTACAGTTTGTAAGCAATTGGAAGAATGCCTTTTTGGACACAAGGTTTGCCACATTTACAGAGAAATCCCGCATTGTGAACTACCTGTGTTCTGCAAACTTGTATCATATCCTAAGGATATCAATAAAGTATAAATAGATATCATGTTTTGCCGCACAGCAGTTGTAGCCAGTATGATGCCTCGGGTAGCGAGACTGCGGAAATAACTGGTGTGCCATCAACTATACAATACCTCAGAAAAACCCAAAAAGGAAACTCTCACAGAAGATACTTAATTTTGTATTTTGCACACTCACAGAACATACATAAAAACTGACAGAGTGAAGGATTTTCATTATTCAATGTCATATGAAATATGAATTTTATATAACACTCCTTGAGGCGATAAACGGGTATGTCATCTTTTAGCAAATTAATTAAGAAACCTCAAACATTTACCTCAAATTTAGCACACAGAGAAAACAACAAACGCAACCATGGGAAGGTACCTGAAAATGTTCATGTTCATATCATGAAATTTATATTTAATATTATTTTCGTCTATTAAATCTATTTAATAAAATTGTCAATCTTAGTCAAGTAGCAGAAAACTAGTACTGTAGAATAAAACCCTCTCAAAAAATTTTGTTGGGTCATTAGCTAATGCTGTACTTTCATCAGAGGTTTAAAAAATCATGATCAAAGAGTGCAAAGAGCTTAAATCACTGGCTCTCATTCAATATAAATAGGCAAGTCACAATCGCTGATTCTTTTTCCTTTTCTAGTACAGTATGATATCAGACCTCTGACTTCTATGACTTTCTCTCTCTCTTTCTCCCTCACACACACACACACATATACACACAGACTCTTTTTCTCCTGATTAGCTGTCATCTCTTGTCAGTCACCATGCCTAGTTTAGATATGATAAGTTGGCATATGAGGTGCTAATTTCGACCCGATATCCTTGACACAGTGCTGACTATGAATTACTATTGCACGATTAAAGTATTTTTTCCTCCCTCAATTTAACCTTTATTTTGTGCAAAAAATAAAAAATCACATGCACACACTGTAGCTTTAACCACATGGGTAGCTTCAGGGTGCACTCTGGATAATAGAAATTCTTCCTATGTACGTTATTTAAAATAGAGCTTTAGCTGAGGGAGGAACAATAACATATTTATTATTTCTTGTCAAATATTAAAAGACATCTTTAATTCTGGACAGTAAATCAATTCTGGACAAAGCCTTTTTTTTTTTTTTTTTATTCAGTATCTGGGGCTAGTACCACTATATCAGCAAACCTGTACCATCTTATTCCTTGTCTCTCACCATCACTCTCCCAAAAATAAAGTTATTTAACAAATCAATTACTGTGACCGGGGTCATAATAAATGTGTGCTTATAACAACCAGCTGCGCATGCCACCTATTCGTACTACGTTGGGCTTTTAATTCATTAAGATTTACCTGCACAAATATTTTTTAAAGAAATTTCCTTCAGACTCGGAGTAGTGCTTTGGCAAGAACCATTGAGCACAAGATTGTTATTGGGAAAAGAGCCGTTCTGTGAACACATTGAGACATTTACTTCTGCTCAGCTTACTCTGCATTCACTTTTGCATTATTTATTATAGAAATCTAAGATTAGCTACAGTAACACTCAGTTTGGTGGCAACATAAATCAGTTTCAATAACCATGTAAATGTTTTTTTTTATGCTCATTGTAACTCAAATTAAAATTTGAAACTCATTCAATTAGTTTTCCTAACATTATGTTTGTGTTCCTTCCAAGAAAACTGTATTGAGTGCTGCAGACAGTGACTATGAGTTCATTCCATTAAACTTAACTGTGTTTGTGCTGATACTGTACGCATACACACATTTACATACACTCCTATTTAAATGGTACTACTTAAGTGCTCTTAAACATGCAAAGAAATTTTGTTTACCTGCAACATGCAGTTACAAAATATATTAAAAGATAATACAGAATATTGTCATTTGTATTCATCTTGGGTACCTATGACAACTGAACTTCCTTTTTTGTTGGTTCAAAAGTTTTACTATTCATCCAAGAACCTTCTTTGGTCTGAGAAAGGTTGGTAAGGGACCCCATAAATATCCTCTAGGCTGTTTCTCAACTGCCTTGATCAGGCTGTTTGATGGACAATAGAGAAGGTGAGAGTAGGGGGAGAGTCATTAGCATGTGATCATCACACGTCCTATACCTCCCTTGTGAAAGGAAAGAGTGGAGAGGTTTGGTCTCCCTGGTGGATGTGTGAATTGTTCTCAAACTTGAATTGGGATGAATAAAAAGGCAGCATAGACAATGGGAAACAGATCATGTCTGAGACCTGTACCTCTTTTGAGGGAAAGGATTTTTTCACTTATTTCTCAAACCATCAATCCTCTATGTCCAAAATGTGGACATTGTTGTCCTCAAATACTGTATGTGTTATGTGTCTTTTAAATTTGGGTAAACTGCTGATTCTTGATATATACACTAGTTTGCTTCTTATCTTTCAATGTCCTCTCTTTTGTGTGGACATTCTCTGACTTGTTGATGGGTTTAAATGAAACTAGTACTGTATGTGGTGTTTCCAAAGACCCTTTTAAGAGGAAATTATTTGCACTAATCAGTATCCTTACATTACATTACCCCTGATATTTGATTAATATTGTACAGGCGCCCCCCAGGGGTCATGTGGTAAAAAAAAATAGAAAATCGAACGGATTACTAAACTGAGTTTACTTAACAATTTCCGTTGGTATTTTTATTTAATATTTGAATTTTATATTTTATAAAAATGGACCACTACCAGTGCTGATTACAGTTTGGGTTTATTTAGATAGAGCAAAACTGTTTGTGCCATAATAGGGACTTGTCTGATCACTCTCCAGACAATAATAATAATAATAATAATAATAATAATAATGCAAGATAGTTTGCATTTAATGTGCCTGATATCAACTCACAATGTTACAAAATAAAATGTTCCGAAACTGGAATCAGCACTGGTAGTGGTCCATTTTTATAAAATATTAAATTAAAATATTCTAGAAAAATACCAAAGAAAATTATTCCAATTGTAAAATAGCGTAAAAAATCATGGGTTGTGTATAGAGTGATTTAAAAAAAACAATCCAACACATGTTATGATAAGAAAATTCTCCATCTCTTCCATTCCAGAGATAAGTTTTAGAATCTGTATAAGCTACTGTAAGTGGTCCAAGCACAACCTCTTTCGGGCCAGCCGTTCTCTGAATATGCCGTTTTCACGGGGGTGGGGCTAAGAAAAACGCACCTCAGTTTATTAATCAGTGCACACAATTTATTAATCCCTGTGCTCGGTTTTATTAATCTGGTAAATTAATCTGTATTTGGAGAGAAAGTCCTCATATTCTTACCTTTTCCAGATTATGTTCCAAATTACTTTTGGCTTTTGAGGTCAAACTGAGAGTAAAAGAAGTCAACTATAAAGTTAAGTGAACAGATAGAGGTGATGTAATTCAAATTTAACACTTCAATCTCTTAAAACAGTGGAGGGGACAGCATCTGTGTCTCTGACAACTGTAGCTCCCAAGAGGGCAGAGCTAGGACAAAATATAAGTCAAAAAGATGCAACTCGATTCACCGGGCAGTGTGCAAACTACCTCTCACCTCTCACAGGTTGCCAAGTTGCAATGGGAGTTGAATTTTCCCCTCTGCTTGGTTGGGGATGGGGTATGGCAGGCTGCTCCAGGCCAGCCAGAGTTCTGGCCATAGTCAGGCAGTGGGGGGTCTGTGGCAGTGGGGGTATGATTGAGCATCATCTGCAAAAAGAGAGTGGCTGGGGAAGCTGGGAGGTAATGCTTTCCACCTGTGACTGATTTATTGAGTTCATTTATAGCTATTCACTTTCACTTTTTCCAAAACCATATACATTCAAACTGCATAAAATAAGGATTGTTGTTGTTTGTCTTTTGGCTGCTCCCGGCAAGGGGTCGCCACTGCGGACCATCCAGTCCGCACATAAAAGCTTGGCACACGTGAGATGCCCTTCCTGATGCAACCCTCTCATTTTATCCAGTCTCGGGACCAGCACTGCATCCAGTGGCTGGGGTTTGGGCACTGTCTGGGAATCGAACATGGGCGAAACACCTACCACTGAGCCACCCATGCAAAATATAATAAGGATGTATACAGTATACAGTAATTTTTATTTTTTTTGATTATGAACGACTTTGTATGGTGGAGAATTCTAATGCCAGATTAGAGGATGAATAAATAAATTTTAATAGAGATGGCATTAGGGAACTAATGTGGTCTCTAAGTGCAGTAATGTCTTAGTTCTGTTTGGTTGGGAAAGGTGTGCATAAGTCCTACTTTCTCTCGAGCTGTGTGTAGACTATCTGGCAATATTCCTAGTATTAATACATTTAATTCCTTACTATTTTATTTGTCTATGTTGTTTGTTTGTTTGTTTATTCCTTAATGATTTATTCAAATTCTATGAATGAATAAATGAATGGATGCGTTAATAGGCAGAACTATTACTTTATCAAATAATATACACAGCATTTTTTGGCTACAAAAAAAAAACCCTGCTTAAGTAATATGAGTCAAGCAGTTCATGGAAGAGCAGGGGAATTCATTATCCAAATGTATGTAGCAAAACTGCCAGTTTATAGCTCAGACAGGAACCATTTAAGTAGAGAAAAAAACATGTTTCATTAGCAGAATAATAGCTCTATATTCTTGGCATCCTTCCTGACTTAGAGAAGATAGAGACGATGGAGAGGAGGGGGAGGGGGGGTTGGGGGGAGTCTCTGTTTTAAATGGTTACTGGTGATAAAAAGCATGCTGGTCGTATTTAATCCTATATTGCCCTAATTAAAGTATTTGATACCTTCAGCGATAAATGGGTTTAGCAACACCAGCAGCCTCTATTAATTGTCTTGGCTTGTTCTCTGGCTTCATGGTGTGCAATAATTCTGGGTAATTTTATTAATAAAATCATCTCTCTCCAGACATCCAACCCCCACCTCTTCCCCCTTGCCTGATTTCACATTTAGACATCAGCTCCTATCTTGTCCAGTGCACACATACTCCAGAATAATGAATTCCTTTCGAAATGCATGTGCCTTTCTTTGCTCTGACACACACACACACACACACACACACACACACACACACACACACACACACACACACACACACACACACACACACAATCCATTTTAGGTTTCCTTTAAATCAAGTTCACCAGTGTAGAAAAAAAATTAAAGCTATTATCAGGCATGACTACGGGCTTGGTAGTTTAAACAGCATGGTCGTTTTGGTTTTGAAAGTTATTTTGTTAACGATGTTGAGATAACATTGAATTAATTCCCCTTAGCACAATGTTGCAACCTTAAAACATCGGAATATAAACCCTTAATTATAGCATTTATGCCACTTGACATCCGTTCGCACAACGATTGACCGCATCTCATATATATCTGTGATCCCTTAAGTTTTTTCCTAAGTTAAGTTAGGAACTCCTAGGGGAGACCAAGACCAGCAGTTTCCTACACATAGTGTGTCACCCACTGCAGCTACACTGCAATATGCCATATACTGTAGATGCAAGTAAAACTTTATTATTGAAAACTTAAAGACTTTTAAGTGTAATAAAGCATAGTTGGTTTAAGCAAAGTTGGTTTTTGGTTAAAACAAAAAATATATTTTAGTGGTTTCAGATAAATAATAAAAATACTTTTTACATGAAAACATAAAATTTACTTAATTTCATGAACTAAAACACTTACTTCTCACCTTTAAATAGTCAAATAACTTTTTTCTTCTTTGTTGAGTACATTTTTGGCCAGAAATTTCTAGATACAGTTTCTCAGCACTTTTTTTTTCCAACTCAAGCACTGACTTGTACTTTGTTGCCAATCAAGCAGACAGACAGGCATAGGCACAGGTTTTACCACTCACTTTCAATAACAGCCTTATCCTCCTCAGGGTCATGTCAGATCCAGAGTGTATATCTACAATACTGTATGTGGGCCAGGAACACAGCCTGGATGGGATACCAGTCCATCACAGAGCACTATGCACACCTTAGTCATACATAGTGCCTACGGCCCTGTTTTTGGGAGGAAATCCTGAGGAAGCCTATTAAGATACAGAGAGAACATGTACAGAACCTTCACACAGGCACCCCCGCTCAGCCTAATTTTGATTATACTTGAACTCGTATGGCACATACAACAACAAAAAAAAAGAGAGTAAAATAAGATAAGTAAACATGTGAACTCCAAGGCTTAAAGAAGACTTAAGAAGAAAGTTCCTTATAATACTAAACAGGTAATTGAAGGGAAAAGTGTATGATAAGAATGTGGTAATGTGCATGTGGATTGAGGATGACGGTCAGTGTTATACTGTGGAAAAATACAAAATGGGAGTTACCAAGGTACACATCAATTTATATAAATAGTAGTATAAGTTCCCTATATGAATAAGGAAAAGTTGTATCCAAAACAATTTTAAAAAAATATATTAAAAATGTTTTTTTGTTTTAGAATTATGTAATATAATTTCTAATTGTAATCAGTAGATGATATATTTGCTTTAAACAGACAGACATGTAACAATTCTGTTGTCTATGTAGGCAAATTAAGCCTTTCTGTTTTTTGCATTTTGTACCACATGAGATACAAATTAAAAAGATGGAAACATAAAGTAAGAATTTGTCAGCCAATGTGTCAAAGATGCAGCAAAGGACATTTGTTTTAAAATATATATATAAAATGAACACACCTTTCCAACATAAAGTGGCTCTGTTCCTGTGTACTCCTCCACCACAAAGAACTGGTTCCACACCCAACCTCTTTTCACTCTTTCATGGGTCACTGGATGTTTTTCGAGAGATTTGTCCTCTGTAAGAACTCGAGTCATCTCATCATAACAGGACCCCAATACCCAGCAGTGCAGCACTCCAAGAGTCACAACAAGAGCATTTGTCCTTTGTCTCCACTGTGTAGCCATTTTAGACAACTCTCACTTTTCTGAGTGGCATGTGGCAAAGTTGTGAACACAATCAAGAGCAATTCTTCTTTCCGATATTGTTACTGAGAAAATAATCCAGGTAAACGTACTGCAATAGGATGAGTCTGAATCCATACATCCAATACCTATACCTGCTTGATTAACACTTGCAGATGCAGAGGGACTGAGGCATTATTTCAAATGTAAAATTGCAGCCTGAAGTTTTTGCATCTTTTCAACAGTTGCTTAGGTTTAGTGTCATAAAGAAGAGATCACTCTGCTCTGCCGGGTACAAGACCACAAAGAGCTAGGTTTGCCAAAACTCTACGGGATAAGCAGGGTTTGGACAAGGAGTTCAGAGTGTACAAAGACATGCCTGGAAATCAATATAGCCAAACAGAAAAGTTCAGGATTAGTTTTTTTTTTTTTCAGGCTGAAGCTCAGTAATCCCAATGAGCCTGTTCCAAGTCACAAAAACTGAACCAATAGTAATGTTGGTGCCTTTTAGTGCCTTTTGAAAAGATAAGTATGTCAAAATAGACCATTTCCATTGTTCCATACCATATGCAAATACTGAACTCACTGTTACACAGAGAAACAGTTGGTTGAATTAAATGTCACAGTCTTGAAGGCAACTATTCATTTGAGGAATTTCCTTTACAACCTAGGCGATGGTGAAACTCCGTTTGCAGGGAATACATAATGTACTGATTACAGTGCAGTATTTGTATTGTGCCATAGCGTTCTCTGATTAAGTATTAGCTTCATCCACAATGGACTTCGTACAGTCTCCAAAGAGGGTATGATGGAAAATGATACGGCCATCTGAAAAAGAAGACACAGACACAAAGTATAATTAGTAATAATCCTGTCACACTAAACAAGGCGGCCTGTAATTGTATACTGGATTTAACCTTAAAACAATACAGCTTACTATTTAGTTATTTTTTATCAAATCATAATATTTGCCAACAATGAATTATTTAATTTCCATTGTGATGGTAATAGGAAGGATACACAGAAAGAGAAATTGTCAAAGGAAAAATCCATCCTTGATACATGATAATATTTATAATTACAATATCAAGACAAAATAAAAGAAAGGGTAAAATAATAATAATAATAATAATAATAATAATAACAACTTTGAGTGAACAGAAGGTACATGGGCAGAAATGCTTTGTTGATGTTTTTGTCAGATATACAACAACAGGATACAGGTCCTGTCAATAAGACAATATTTCCTAAGAATATGAATCTGATCAGTTTTGGTAAATCTGTTCGCAGGTCTTGCTGCTGTTGTAGCTCGTAGCCATTCACACCCAGTTCAAGTGTGTTCTGCATTCTGACATACTTCTGGGCTTAAAAAGTGGTTGTTTGAGTTCCTGTAGTGCCTTTTTGTTTGTTTGCTCTCATTCTCTCTCTCTTACTCACACACACACACACACACACACACACACACACACACACACACACACACACACACACACACACACACACACACACCAATCTGTGTGAACTATATGCAGTGTTGTGAATGAAAATCCCGAGAGATCTGCAGTTTCTAAAATAAACAAACCATCTGGGACAGGTAACCATGCCACAGTCAAAGTCACTGAGATCATATTTTTTTTCTCCTTTCAGGTGTCTAATATGAAGACTAAATGTAGCTCATGACTGCATGATTTTTTGCATGAATTGCACAGTTGCCACGTAATTGGCCGATTAAGTAACTGCATGAATGAGCAGGGGTACATGTGTTTTTTTTTTAATTTGTGATAGATCTTGTTCTACTCATGAACGTTTCTTTAGTCTACTTTAATAGGCTCTTTCTACTTCTCTGCATGTTTTTTTCTTTTTCTTTTGGTAATCTGAACCTGCGTGACCTGCCTGCATATGTCATTCGGATCCTTTCAACCCCTGCAATAAAAAGTTAGAATTTATTCATTCATTTCAAACTAAACAAATTATATTTTTAAATGCATTTTTGGAACAGTTTTCCAAACCTTGTTGCTAAATTAATTAGTCAATTTGTAGGTCTTATTCTTCAACAGAAGGCTGCCCACAGGAAGAAAAAAAAATCTTTTTCCCAAAATAATCTACCTTCAAACTTTTTTTTTTTTTTTTTCCCAAGAAAGAATACTCGGACTCAGCAAGAATTCCAATAAGCCCAGGAGCCTGATGTGTGAGTTAGTCGGGTGTGGCGAAGGACTGTGAGGAGGAGAGACAAAGAGAGTGTTATACATCACAGACCTGGTCTGGAAGCCTCTGACTGTCTAGGTGTGACCTACAGCATTGGATTTACACTAGGGGTATCTGATTAATTGCATGAGGGAGCACTAATTGGATAAATGCATTCATCAATTAATTCCATCCATCAAAGCAGTTAACCTAATGCTTCAAACAAACAGTAGGCCAGGAGGTGTAGATAAGCTACAGCCCAGCGGCATGCACAAACATACAAACACTGGCTAATGATTAATGGTCTTTTGAAGCTTTCTGAATGTGAAGAAAAACAATGGTGTGAGTAGCTGAGGTATCACAACCTCAAGGCTAAAGGATCGTGGTATCAGCAATAGTCAATGAATAGCTGATATGTGGGAGTCATGCAGAAAACAGTGGTGAGGAAAAAACAAAACCTCAAAGGCAAAGTAAATCAAGCAGAAAGATTCCCCTCCAGTCCACAGATATTCAAGATTACATTTATTTCAGCTATGTTATTATGCATTGCCAGAATAGATGATTGACAATATAAGACCTTTATATTATCTGCTCATTTATTAGAGTACAAGGCTACATGAATGTGACTTCTCTACACATGCAGAAAAAGTTGCATGCAATCCACATTTTCAGTCGTATACAGTACGACTTCCCACAAAATAATTTACACAAGTACACTTAAACATGCATACTATACTTATAATAAATTATAAGTAATCAAACCCAACTCAAAAAGTCACATCAAAATAGTATTTGCAATTAATAACTTTTTTTAATTAAAGTCTTTGTTCGATTCACTTCCATACATGCACTTGTTATACAGTGGATCGGAGGCCAGTCCTTTGAACACTGGACTTAGGGCATCACTCACAAACACTGCCACTCACATTCTTATTCACCCCTATGTATAGTTTAAAATCTCCAACTGCAAGTTTGTATCCTGGCCTGAAGTCTAAAACAGCTTAAGCTAGCTTAATTTAGCTTGAGCAGCTGTTTGTGTGTCACATGGCTTCATGTGTCACAGACCGAGGTGGAAAGAGTACAAAAATTTTGTAAAGTAAAAGTACTGTTACTTCAGTGAAATTTTACTGAAGTACAAGTAAAGTTACCATTATAAAAATCTACTCAAGTAAAAGTAAAAAGTGGCTCATAAAAAATTTACTCAGAGTAAACATTTCTGAGTAACTTTTTTTTTTTTTTTTTTTTTAACAGCGGGGGTGGGATGAGGCATTCTAGCGTAGTTCAAAAAAGATGAGCAGGTATAAATCTCAAACTAGTTGTTTTTAACTGAAGGAACACCTTTGCATAATAAGGCTGTTGTCTTTCTTGTGCTTGAAAATCAAAGTGGTCGCTTAAATACAGTATGGCGTTACGTCCCAGTCTAGTGTCGGGCCGTTCTATTTTATTCCATTTTAAACTGTATGGAAATGATGGTATATGGCAGAAAGAACTAGATCCAGTCATTAACTGATGAAATAATGAGGTTTGTATTGCGTTACAAAAAAATACACACACACACACACACACACACACACACATACAACAGGAGAAGGAGGATCAGATTCAGGGAGGACCCAGGCCAAAATAATAAACTAAATGGTATTTATATTTAGTAGCTAGACTACCTGCTAAAAAGAAAAAAAGAAAAAAACACAAATAAAAATACAGGTACCTTCCCTGACTCCCTAAACCAAACACAGTGAATAAATTCCCTCTTCCCAAAGTAAATGGCAGCTACGCCCCTACTACTGGCGAGTGCACAAACATACAGTGAAATTATCTACAAATATATACAAAGAGCAACCAAAGCAATAATCAAAGTCAATGAGAGGCAAAAAGTCAAAACCAAATATCAAAACGTTAAAATCACAATCTCTTTCCTCTTTCCCGTGTCTCTCTCCGGTTTATATATGGTCGCGCTGGTTGATGACGTCACTCTCGGGGCGGAAGCGACCGTGTGGAAGATCAGGTAGATGCCAATGTGGGGACAGTCAGAAAACCTGGAGCGGCGCGCGACCAGGACACACGCGAGCGCAACGAAGCTTTTATACAAAGCATCATATTTTTTGCATTTTCATTCATTTGTTTTACTCAGTAGCGCATATGATTTAAAATGTAGCGAATTACAATACTTCCAACAAAACATACTTAAGTAAAAGTAAAATGACAGATTTTAAAAACTACTTTAAAAAGTAGAAGTACACAAAAAAAAAAACTACTCAATTACAGTAATGCGAATAAATGTAACTCGTTACTTTCCACCTCTGGTCACAGAGGACACACATGTTATCGCCAACCGTCCCCAGGAGGTAGCTGTTGTGCAAGTAAAGGGATGCTAGCTGGTAAGTGGGAATTTGTAATGACACAATTTGGGAGAAAATAGTGTTCTGACAGCAAAAACCTTTTCAAACAATCTGTTTAAGCATTGCTGGTATAAAGATGCTGTCTAGTATGAAACCAAATTCATAATAGTATCATTAAGTTATCACTTTTAAAATCAGATAAGTTCTTTACTGAGTCATGACTTAGCCTTGGTAAATGATTTCTCAACAGTAAGACTTGGCAAATTTTTATTTTGATAGAAACCTGCTTCTATAAAATTTTAAGCATACTCCCCAGAGAAACATGCTCTCTAGATATGCAAACATAAATATATCTTTGTGAGTGCAAAATCTAATCAATCGAGAAAAATATGCTCATCTGAAAATCACAACTCTCAGTAAAGAATGTTTCTCAATCAGCATGCGCATTTTTTAGGGTATTTGAATGTTTTCGTCCTCTCGAATTTCTTGATTGAATTTTTTAATCATTGATCAAGTAAACACTTAATTTTTTACCAGTGCTGCCTTCGTAGTATCCCAAAGTACACACTTTGATGTCTTTTTGTAAAAAAAAAAATTTTATATATTTTTATATTATCCTGGCCTTGGCAGGTAATATCATGGTTTATGAACAGATTAGGGCGTGGCATTCTCAAGAAGAGTGCCGCATGTGACAGTAAACAATTGCAAAAGAAAAAATGGAATTGGCAGTTTCCATCCCATCACATCTCCAACATATTTAAAATATACTTGTAGAAATCAGTTGAACCGGGTGATGCTGTAACCTCTGGCAGCCAGAGGTCTAGAGAGAGCTGATTGGCCGGGCTCTCTCAGAGGGGAGGGATGAGAGGTATTTAGTGCTCCCACATTAATCACGGCTCTACAGCCAATCAGGGGCATCTGTGAGCTCACGCAAGCGGAAGGAGCGGATACCGCTGTCCTCCGAGTGTGTTACGCCGCCCTCAACGGTGGTTGAGCAAGCAGTTCAAAAAGAGGCAGTCGGCTGGCCTCAAGTGGTTTGAAGGAAACATGTGATAGTCTTCGACCCTCCCGGGTGAGTAGTAGCCTTAATGTGGGAGCCCCCTAGTGACGGGGGAGAATTGGACACGACTAAATTAGGGAGAAAATCGGGAAGAAGAAACAAAAAAAAGAAATCGTTGAACAAAATCCAACCAAAATCAGTACACAAGCTCACATTACAATTATCTGATCAAAAGTTATTTTTTTTTCTCTTTACAATTAGGCTTGATTTTTATCCCTACACAGGAAAATAAAACAGCTCACAGCAAAGACATTCACTAATTTCAGTGGATATCCAGCTCCCCTGTGCATGTGTTGAAGCACATGGCCTCACCATGTGTTTATAATTAATAAAAAAATAGTTTTATGGGTGTATGTATCTGTTCTCAGGGTTTACCACTTGCTCATATTTGCCCTAAGAACTCTGCCTTTTGCCTTTCTCTCTTCTCTTAAAATTGTTTTAAGGAAACACAGTTTGTCCCTAATTAAGACTTAGAATGTGGTGTGTTAATGAACTGGCACTGAGAAAGAGAGCAGTTTTGCTGGTGCAGTTGGACACACTCAGGAGTCACAGGCTTAGGTTAATTATTATGATGTCAATTAGCAAGAAGCACATGGAAGGGGTGGTGGGGGTTAAAAAGACATCAGCTGGTTTGATACAAATGTAAGGCCTCACCTTCTCCATGAAAAGCATTATTGGCAAGCCTGGTTGCTCATTCGTGACCTATTAGGTCGCAGATTGATTAGAAAACATGGCTGCTACTTCTCATCAGTTGCTAGTCAGAGAGCAGAGGCCATGACAGCTTATATCCATGGGCTGAGAGGAGACAGATCACTAGAGAATGATGGGCTTAGGGCCAGAGCCAAAGAGTGACAGCAATTCAGTCAATCTCCCTCATCTTCTCTCTCCTCTATCACCCTCCATCTTGATGTCTCACACTCTACAGGCTACTTTTCAACCTGTTCAGCATCCATTTGTTTAATGTTACTGAATGTCTATGGGCCAGGTAACAGGAAAAAGCATAGCACCCCTGCAAGTTTTTTTACTCCATATTCATTGTGGCTACAACTGTTCAGAAATAGATTTTTGTTAGGAATTTAAAGGTTTTCCAGGATTTTACTACTCCCTGGTAGCATTTTTATAAATGTCTTAATCTTGCTTTTCGATTTCTGATTATTCCTTTCTCTCATTCATGTCTGCCTTGCTTGTGACACCATCTTTGGACTTTGATTTTGACTTCTGGGGAGTTCTCATAAACGTATCAGCCACAGGTAAAGTGTTGCTAGAAAGTTTCTCCCTTGTTCTCCTTCAGGCCCTCTCACATTGCTAAATATAAAGTTCTACACAGAAGTAAAATCAGAGGCACCTGTTACACAAAATCACACATTTTTTCCCTTGAAATTATCCTTCAGCTTTTGTTTCTGAATTTCCA
Organism: Clarias fuscus; assembly: GCA_030347435.1. NCBI lineage: Eukaryota > Metazoa > Chordata > Actinopteri > Siluriformes > Clariidae > Clarias > Clarias fuscus. The sequence goes on along the minus strand of CM059206.1, from coordinate 23,617,325 downwards.
CAAGTATAAATGTTAATAAAACATTTTCGGGGGAAAGAACGGAAACTAAAAGAACTATCATTTCATGAATTGAGTCATCAGTTTAACATATTTATTCACTCACACAAAAGCTTGAAACTGTTATGTGTAAAAAACCCCGGGAGATCAGCAAAGTTCTAAAATACTCAAACAAGCCTACGTTGCACCAGCAACCAAGCCACAGTTAAATAAGTCAGAAGGATAATTTTTTCTTCACCTTTCTGTTTAATGCGAATGTAAACTGAAGCTTTTGACCTATATCTGCATGATTTTACACACTGTCCTGATGCCACACGATTGCCTGATTGGATACAAGTATAGGTGAGCAGGTGTACAGTTGTTCCTATTAAAGTGGGCAGTGAGTATAAATTTATAATCTAAAAGTAAACAAAGTACAGTAGCCTCCGAGAGACTGGGTCTGCATCTCAATTGCAACATAAAGTACAAACAGAGTTGGTTCATTTTTTTCAGCATTAAACTGTATTTTATTTATTTATTTTCTTTTTTGGCAAAGTGGTCAATCATTTGACTGTGAATCAACTCACAAAGTTCTTATTCTTCCTCAACTGAAATGGAATCTCATTAACTATAGCCCCTGCAAATCCTAATAATTATTCAGGCTTTTGCATCTGCCAGACCTGCAAGCAAGTTAGTTTAGCAGTTTATCAACAACTACAGCCAGATCTTACTTCCCTCTCTCTCATCCCTCTTCTTACTGCTTCCATGTTTTTGCCTTGTCTGAAGAGGTTTCTGATGTTCACTGACAGGAATCAATAATGTCTGAGTTAAAATAAGATAATGTATATTATTTATAAAAACTATATTCATCCTGTCATGTTATCACACATAAATCCTTATTCTTGTTTCGTATGCCAATATAGCTTGCTGTGGTGTACAGACCCTGAGTTCAAAGTGTGCCTTAGATTGTATTTTGGATTCAACTGCATTCCAAATTCATTATTATCAATCTATATTAATCCACTGACAAATATAGGACCATGGAAATACCTTGAACATAAGAAGTTACTGGGGCACATGTGCAAGTAAAAGGGGTCTAGTAACACTTATGATTTTTAATATAAATGTCTAGTCGTTTGGTATTGTGGTTTATAAAGAAAAGTACTCATGCCTCGAAAGAAAGTCTGGAGAACATCATCAAAAGAATTATTAATGCTCATCAGTATAGAAAAAATAACATTACAAACAATTTGTATCAGCATAAAGAGTTTGGCCTCCAACAATCCACTGTGGAGTGGATGATTTACAAATGGAGGAAAGTCAGCAACACTATTCCTCTACCCATGGAGTGGTAAGTCTTCTAGAACTCCAGGGTAACATGTAAAGACCTACAAGCCAGTCTTTTCCTTCATGTCTACCATCTACCAAACTTTGCATATATTGTTTTTTGTGCTTTTAAACAACTGCTAAATTATGATAATTATGATTCTTGGGAACCCAGGTATAACCAATCCCTCAAGCATGAAGAGGCATCAAGAAAACTTTGTGAAACCAGGTCAAAGCTTCTTAAAAAGACAACTAATATCCATCAAAATGCACAAACAGAACAGGTGTAGATGCAGCCAGAACAGCATATAAGACATGTTTGTCATCTTCACTAAAGCAGCTGGAGAACACAGATTATGTAGCTTTCATGCAAACCATCCACTCCTGAAACCACATTAATAGGAAGCACTCAAATACTCAAATCTTCTAAAACAAAGGGTCTCAAATAATTATACGTGCTCATTTGGCATGACTGTTCTATTTTCTTACTGTGTATTAGCAAGTGAAACAATATGTAGTTTGAGCTACTGTAAGACAAAAGCTGCCACACACAAAACTAGGTACAACAGACCTTGCTCATATAACCTGAATGATATTTAACTCTGTGAATTTTGTTGTAGCTAAAAAGATTGTTAGTAAGGCTTTGTGTTATATTTTTCCCTCCAAGACAGAGAACGAGATGTACATTTTTTACCTGACCTATTTCCAAAATTATACAGGGTATAGAATGGCAGATTTCAAGCCATTTGCCTGTAATATTAATAGGTGTGACAGTTGCCTGTAGTTACAGGAAAAACTGGCAGCTGAATTTGAAACATCCATTAGAAAAATATTTTAAGGTCACCAAAAGTAGGTCATTATAATCAGAAAATTTATATGGATTGATGTATACAAGTAAAAGGTAATTTGTTCCAGAAAAAAGTAAAACGTTGTGAATTACCAAAAAATTATTTGATTGATAGATTTTTTTATAACTCAGTAATAGTCAATCATTTTTAAATAATTAAAGATGGAATTAAAGAAATAATTAAAGTGAATTGTTGATTATATACCTACTGTAATAGTGTACTGGTGACAGGGTCATAGGCACCCAAAGCTCGCCCATGACCGTGAGGACCAATGAACAGCCAGTTTAGTCAAGTTCCACAGAAAAGTCATTGAAGAACAAATCAATGAAAAAAGTAAATGCAGGTCACAGTAGAAATGTAATACAACAACCAGTGTACCACAGCCCGCTGCACATGTGGCTCAGCAGGCAAAGAGCCCAAGGCGGGTGACCTGGCATCCAACCAAACTCCCCAGATCACCATCTAATCAAGGATCCGTGGAATGCAATAGACAAAAAAGTCAGATCCACGGAGGCCCCACCCCACAACGCACAAAACAAAAAGCATCTGCTGCCAACATGCTGGTGCCATACAGAACAACACAGAACACCCCCAGAGGTGTTGTGGAGTCATGCCCTCAGCGGCCAGAGCTGCCCGGTGGCACAAGGGGAACCTACACAATGCTGGGCGTAATGTTTTGCATTGTCATTTTATGGCTAATCGTTTATATAATCCCTACTGTATTTATATATTTGATACTACTAGGCTACCAAAGGTCACAGATGAATCTGAATATGATTTTTTTTTTTAATACAAATTAATTTATTATTTTTTTCTGTATGATTTAATCTTGAAGTGGACAGATTAACTGGCAGACTGACACAAGCGGGGCAATATGTGAAGCATGCCTACACTAGTGCAGATGCATAGGAGTAGTTCATAGGAGTAGAGTTTCATTGTCTCATGATTTCTTTGCTTCAATTCATTGAAATGTTGTGAACCTTCCTTTTTTCATGAATGAATTAATTGCTGAGGCTTGAATCACCGACCATTTGATCAATAAATAAATAAAATAAATCAGCGCAAGTGGTCTAGCTAGTTAGATTTTATTTGTACTTAAATTCCACTGAACTTGCGCTTTTGACCTATTTATTGGAAACCCAACATTCCTTAAGTGACCTTTATAGCTGAGTAATGTGTTTCATTTTTGGTCCCAATAAAATGTACAGTAAAACAAATGAGTGTTTAAATAATTAGATTTTAATTATGTAATTACTAATAAAATGTATTCATTTATTATTTATTTATTTTAACTAAAAATTAGTCATTTTACATTACTTTGTATAATACTGTTATATTGTAGTAGTATTGTTATCAACTCAATCGGGATTTCTGCAACTTAATATAAACCACTATCTGTACTATCTGAACAAATTACAATATCTGTGTGTCCTACCGTATATGCACTGACTTGTTTCCTTATTTCAGTGCTTCTTGTCCTGTCACTGGTTGTCTCCTTGTCTTTAGTATTGTGATTGCACTGCCATGTGCTCTTGCTTTGTGCTGCTGTGTTTTTAATGTTTTTGGACAAGAGACTACAGTTATAAAGCATTACTGTACTATCCTGCAATGGTGTAATACCATTAAATTAGACTATAATTATTTTTACAGTTTAAAATATCCCATGTTTTCCATGTTTCTGGAGCCACTCTTGTAATTGTATCTAATATCTATATTATGAATAGCAAGTAGCAAAAGACCAAGTCAAGTTTCAAAAGTTGCTGCTTTTTCAAACTTGATGAGTATTTTTTTCCATTCACTGTGCAAAATGAATGAATGCCAACTGGACAATCTGTTTTTGTCAGGTACCAATCAGATCTCGATAACTCCCATAAAGTATGACCAATCAAACTGTTTTGGTTGGGTTAGGCAACATTGATCACGCACCAGCATGAGAGAGTTTTTTTGCTGATATAATGCAGTTCATTCTCTATGCAGCACGTTTGCCATATTTGAAGAAGTTAATTAGTTTTTTATGACATGATTTGTTTCCAAAGCTGTAAAGATTTTTGATCTCTCCACTGTGATGTGTCTCACTTTTTGAGTGGGCCTAAATGAGGGAGCCATTAATCACAAGAGCAAAGTTCTCTATGGGTCCCAAATTAATGCTCATAACTCAAAACAGTGCATTCTGTGCTGAGGTTCACAAAGTCCCAGCTGAACATTTATCTTTTAAGTTTTGTGGCAGTGCGTTCAAACTTAAAGGGAGATTTTGACCACCTAGTCTGAAATCAGAAAAACACGAATTTTAGGAAAACCATCCATCAGGTTCTCAGCCCAATCCCTCCACCATTTCGACCTACATTAATTTTTTGTACTAAAAAGTGCAATAATAGGAGGAGCAGCCTGAGGGTGCCCTACAATAATAAAGATGTTACTGAAGCAAGCACACAGCAGTGGTATTGAAGCTTGCACACATATTTGGAAAATCATTCCAGGCCTATAAACTGTTTACGCTTGGCAACCAAAACATTTGGAATACAAAGTCAATTAGGCAACATTAACCAAACACCTGGACTGGCATCAAAGCCTGTGTTGTTGCATTACCCAATTCTTGCATTTGGCTGCAAACGAGGCGCTCTTGAGATGGGTTATTATGATCTGGAATGAGGAAATGCTTTAATGCAGCCCCTGTGCTGGAGAATCTCTCATCTTGGCAGAGTGGAGAGTTACGGGTGAGTGAGCCTCAGAGGGGAGTAGTGTGGATTGGCAAAGCCACGTCTCTGGTAATGGATGGAGCGTGGAGAGAGAGCATGTTGCCTCGCATTAAGCTCTGCGTTTGCTTACAGGATGTAATGAGGGAAGACATATATTGTCATTGCCTTAGAAGAGCAGGTTGTCTAATTATGGTAATTGCAGCCAGCTTCGCCCACCCTCCCTCTCCTTTCACTTATGTTGGCCCACTCACCCTCACTCTCTGGTACAGTCTCTTGCCAACTGAGAAGTACTTAATGTCAGATCTGCTCTTTTTAGTGCTTGCTCTCTTCTCTTTAGTCACATTTTCTTGCCATTCCATCTCCCATTTGCTTTTGACATTTCACCTTTCCCTCCACTGCCCACAGCTTTCACAGTCCTTCTGTTTTCGCTCACTGGAGTGCACACCGTGCTGCCTACCCTGCACTCTGTCAGATGTAAAGTTATTGAACTGTTCATCTTATGGGGTCCAAGTGAGACCCAATTTCTGCACTGGCCAATGATTCTAAGTGCAGTGGAGGAGATTCAGTGAATGAACAAATGAGTGAGTGAGTGAGTGATTATATTGTCATGAGTGAACGAGAAAGTGAGCAAATCTGCTGGACACCTGTCAGCTGGGAGGTAAACTACTAGGGATGGCCCCAGTGCATGCCCAGTACCAGTCCTCCAGGCCCAGTTAAACCTGAAGTTCTTCAGTAAAAGTCTAAACAAAATCCCAACTTAGTAGAGGTGATGTGAAAGATGTGAAAATCAGAATTTTAATAAAGAAGAAGTAGAAACAAAAGTTATTAAACTGGATGATAATACCTAAACAATGTATGCACTGTGATTACTCAAGTGGGTAATCCCTTATTGTCATAATCTTGATGTTGTTGGTCTGTCACTGGTCCCATCATTGGGTCGCCACAGCGAGCCATCCGATCCACACAACTTGACACAAGTCTTACGCCGGAAGCCCTTACTGACCTACCAATATCCCATTAATGTTATAATCTAGCATACATACAACATACTTTGTAATTTCCATTAATATACAGTTACAATATTTACCAAAAAAAAAAAAAAAGCATATAAGCGAGCAGCAGTCTATTGTATTAAGAAAGTGTCCTAGTGTCTATTAAAGTCCAGTTTGAACTTCTAAAACCTTGGGCACTGCTATTGTGAGAAAGCAAACCAATCCAGAGCCACTGCCAAGACACAAGCAAGAACAGCTTCGGAATCAAAGTCATGAGATGAGCAACACCTCGCCTCTTCATCATAAATTTCCTGGAGTGGCATTTTGCCATGGACCATATTCATAATCTATATTCTCCCTATCCAACAGACCTCCCCCCCCCCCCAATCATCCCTGCCACCACTCTGCACAAACACACAGACACATTCCCTCATCCTCTACCCCTCCTCTCTCAAACATGGCTTTCCTGTTCAGAGCACTTCATTTTCTCTATGTCAGCGCCACAGCTGGCGCACTGGCTTGGCAGATCTGTGCATCCCTGCCGAGAGGCTCATTCAGCCAGAAGATTCCCATTAGGCCAGGCGGTCATCACTGGGGCAAGCTTTTTCTCTGCTAACTCTACTAGAAAAAAAGGTTAGGGCAAAGTACACTCATTTTAGAGGACACATTTTAATTTAGACCATATAACCAGAGAATCTCTCCAAATCTTAAAAATCTTCAAATATGATAATGATGATGATGATGATGATGATGATGATTATTATTATTATTATTACTAATAATAATAATAATATATTCATACTAGTACAATGAAATTCTTACTTTGTTTACTCCTCTCAAGAATGATAGGGTAAAAGGGAGGAACATGTATAATTTACAAAACAAAATATGTAAAAAAAAAAAATATATATATATATAGTATGTACAGTAAAGTGTAATAAAAATATGAGCAAAGGCAGCTTTAAAAAAAAAAAGTATTGAGAGTTACCAAACCACACAGCAATGCAGCAGGTTAGCACATTGCCTCTGTAGAAGTTATGGAGTATTTGAGGTGACATGCCAAACTTCTTTAGTCTCCTCAGGAAGTACACTCTTTGAAGCTCAGTGTCCAGTTACATAGTGAAGTATGCAGGCCTAGGTCATACAGCTTATTTATGAGTTTGGAGGAGATAATAGTGTTTAATGCCGAACCTGTAATCGATGAAAAGCAGTCTGGCATAGCTGTCTTTATATTCCAGATAAGTTAGAATTTTGTGAAGGGCAAAAGAATTAGCATCCTCTGTTGATCTGTACGCAAACTGCAATGGGTCCAGGGTGGCTGGTACAATGCTTTGAATGTGTTCTTTGATGAGACCCTTAAAACACTTCATAAGAATCGATGTTAGGGCCACTGGTCTATAGTAATTTAAACTAGAAACTGAGGCTTTTTCCGGGACAGAGATGATAGTGGTGGGATTATGGCCATTGTGAGGGAAAGATTGAAGATGTCCGTGGTTACATTTGTCAGCTCTGTAACACAAAGCCTACGTACGCATCCTGGGATGTTATCCGGGCCTGCTGCCTTGGGTGTATTCACTCTATTCAGTGACTTATAAACTTGTGTGGGGGTTAGCGTCAAAGCCCCTTTCCCCTTATCAGGAGTGGCTTCCAGTGTTATCCAGGGCTCTGTGTTCACGGCTTCAAAACGTGAACACATCATAAACGTCATAAAAGAGATTAAATACATCAGGTATAGATGCTGAGCTGTTTGCAGATGTCTGGCTTTTGTAGTCTGTGCTGCGTGCTATGACTTAGCACATTTTCGTTGAGTCATGTGCAGCATAGTAGGTTTCAAGTCTCTGACTGTAGGATGCCTTGGCAGATTTAATGCTTTTGTGAACATCATATCTTGCCTTCCGCGTGCCCAGATTTAAAAGGCATAGAGAAAGCGCGTAGACTGTCACCTACATGTGTAGTAACCCATGGTTTCTGATTTGGATACGTGTAAGTGGTCTTGATATTGGTCTGTGGTATGATATTGTCTATACATGTGAGGCTTGTTGTGTCGCAGGTGTGCTGAAAACATCCCAGTCAGTACATGCAAGATAGTCTTTCAGTGTTCAGACTACACTCTGGTGGTTCTTCCTCACTTAAGCACACTTTTAGCTTCTGTTTGTTGGTTGATAATAGAAAAAATGTATTGTGGTCTGAGCATCCAAAATGAGGTTGGGACTTCTCCTTTTAAGCTCCCTTTTTCTTTGCATATACGTGATCCAGTGTGGTCTGTTCTCTAGTAGGAATATTGACGTGATGATGAAATTCTGGTAGAACTGAAAGCAGTTTACACTGATTAATAAAATCAATAATAAAAACAGTGTCTGGATCTGTGGTCTTTTGTGTACTGATACTATCGTGAATAACACAGAGTGCTGTCTGTGTATTGGCTTGAAGTTGAATATAAACAACTGTGACAAAAACAGAGCTAAATTCTCATTTCATCATGAGTAGTTCTATATCGGCTGAGCAGTATTTATGCATAACATTGACATCCGAACACCACCAGTTGTTTATATAGATGCAGACTCCACCGTCTGTGTTCATACTGGAGGCAAATTTCTGATCACACTGGTATATGGAGTGGGTTTGTAGAGAATGACAGTGTCTCGAATATCCTCATTTAGCCACATTTCAGCAAAAATTAAGGAACAACATTCTCTGTGCTTCCTTTGAATTAAACCGATGGTATGGATCTCATCCATTTTGCTAAGGAGTGACCGAACATTTACAAGTAACAGGCTAGGTAGGGTTTGCCTGGTTGCTCAAGCCTTTAGCAGCCCTCCGCATTTTCCTGTCTTCCACTTCCGTCGCTCTTCATGTCGGTTAGGCTTATCAGTCGAGATCAGTGATGGTAGGGTAGAGCCCTACTCGTGGCCGGGTGTATAATGCAGCCTAAATCCGGGAGACTAAAAAACAGTTCTTGGGTTCTCATTCCAATCTTTAATAAAGTCTCTCTGATGTATTCTGTGTCTGATGTTAAATAAAAAGTGAACGTTCTCAAGAGGTGGAAACAAGGATGTCTGTGTTAGAAGGGGGCAACAAAGTGACGGAGATATAGAGCGAGGCATTGAGAAGCTGTGTGATCCTAAAGCTGTGTGTCGAGGAACAAGAGTGAGAGTTCAAAAGCTGTGTGATTTGTCAGAGAGGCCATCGAGCCAAAAACACAAAGCAGAGCCGGAGTTGAGGAAGGCGAAGCAACTAATCCGAATCGTGAGACGAGAAACGGGAAAATGAGGAAACAAAGCGAGGTGGACTACATGAAAACCATAAAACAAAATGTGAAAATATTGAGGCGAGAAAACACAGAATAATGAGATTCCGTCCTTATAAGCCGGAAGAAATCAGCGCCGGATAAGAAACCGGTGTGCAGGTGGGGCGGTCCAGGGGGTGTGTAAGAAGAGATGACATTGTGGGAAAACATGACTGCGTGGTGAGAAGCACTTAGTGGGCAGTTAACAATACGTCGTAGCTGTGAAATGTGGAAGGTAGGGTTGGGATGGGAAGCAGAAGTCGAACAGCGCATGGGTTGATAACCTTAGACACAGTGAAGGGCCTGATAAACGAGGTTAGAGCTTGCGCTAGAGCGTTCTCAGAGATATGTCCCTGGTGGAGAGCATGACTCTCTCCCCTACACGGTACCTGGGAGCCTTGGCATGTTGGTCAGCCTCTCTCTTGTACGACCTAGATGTACTCGTCCCACGGGAGGAACCTACTCCAAGTGGTAGCGTCATAAATGGTCATGTACTGCAGGGCGACATCCATTGCTCAGTTACCGATGAGTTTACAAAAGGCCTTCCAGAAGCGTGATGTGAACTGAGGGCCTGGATCTGAAATGATGTCAGTGGGGAGATCGTGAAGACAGAAAACATGGAGGATCAATTGCTCTGCTGTCTCCTTGGCGGAGGGAAGCTTGGAAGGCAGAACCAGGTGAACGGACTTGGAGAAACGGTCGACAATAATCATAATACAAGTGTTCCCATTTGACGAGGGTAGACCCGTTACAAAATCCAATGAAATGTGAGACCAGGGATGGTGAGGTATGGGTAAGGGTCTGAACAGGTCAGCAAGGGGCCGGTTGTCGTGTTTACAGCGGGCGCAGATGTTGCAGGCTACCAGAAAGCTGGAAACATCCTTCCCCAACGTGCACCACCAGAAGCGCTGTTGAATGATGAAGCAAGTTCGGCCGGAGTGGGTGACAATCTGAACAATCTGGATCCATGACCCCATTCTAGGACCTGTGAGCGTAGAGAGAGGGGAACAAAGAGGCGATCCTGGGGAACGTTGTTTGGGCCAGGCTCCTGAGTCAAGGTCTGCTTGACTTTAGCCTCAATGTCCAGTTCCACAGCTACTATTAGACAGCGAGAGGGCAGGATAGTGTCGCATGGCATGGAGTCATGGGGAAAAGAGAACTGACATGAAAGAGCGTCGGGCTTGGTGTTTTTGGAGTCTGGCCGGTAGGACAGGACAAAGTTGAACCTGGAGAAAAATAATGACCAACAAGCCTGTCAGGCATTGAGCCTCTCGGCACTATGTAAATATTCAAGGTTCCTGTGATCAGTCCATACTAGAAACAGGAACTCGGCCCACTCCAGCCAGTGTCTCCACTCCTCCAGAGCTAACTCGATGATTAGTAGTTCTCGATCGCCTACATCGTAGTTCCTCTCGACCAGGGACAGACCTGTGGAGACCTCTGGGACAGGATCCCTCCAACGTCGGTGTTGGACGGGTCAACCTCCACCACAAACTTGTGGGACGGGTCGGGGATGATCAGTATGGGAGCTGAGGTGAACCTTCTCTTCAGGTCAGCGAAGGCTTTCTCTGCCTCCTTGTTCCAACAGAAGCACGTCTTGGAGGAGGTCAGAGAGGTTAAAGGAATGGTGATAGAGCTGTAACCTCAAATGAATCGGCGGTAGAAATTGGCAAAGCCCAGAAATAGGGGTTGGACAGTTGAAGACCGCCTGAATCTTGGCCGGTTCTATCTCCAGTCGAGAGGGGGAGATATCAAAATCTAGGAAGGTGATAGTCGTTGTGTGAACCTCACATTTCTCTGCTTTGACATACAAGTTGTTCTCTTTGTGCCAGTGCTCCTCCAGGTCATGAGAAAAAATCTAAATGTCACCCAGATAGATGAATACAAAAACGTTCAGGAAGTCTCTGAGTACGTCGTTAAAAAGGACTGGAAGACGGCAGGGGTGTTGGTGAGTCTAAACAGAACTACAAAATATTCATAATGCCCGGTTGGGGTGTTGAAGGCGGTCTTCCACTCATCGCCCTCTCTAATTCGTACGAGATGATATATTGTGCATTGCACAAATCTAACAACGTGAAGAGGTTGGTTCCTTGGAGAGAGCTGTGGACATGGGCGATAAGGGCTAGCGGTTCCTGACTGTTATCTTGTTAAGCCCTCTATAATCAATGCATGGGCGAAGCGACCTGTCTTCTTTTTTGAGGAAGAAGAACCCCGCCCCAGAAGGGGAGGAGGATGGAAGGATGATACCAGCAGCGAGAGCCCCCATGATGTACTCGTTCATGGCTTCTTGCACTTGGCGTGTCAGAGTAGAGACGGCCCTTTGATGGAGGTCTATGGGGCAGTCATTTGGTCGATGAGGAGGAAGTCACGCGGCCTTGTTGAAAACCAGCTTGAGATTGTGGTATTCTACCCACCACCGTTCTGAGGAGAAGGTGGAGGGTTGTAGCTCAAAAATCAGTGAGCACTAAGAGAGAAAGGATCTGCATGTATCTGGCTCACCTCCACAAGTGGGTGGGACTGGTAAGCGTGGCTCGCAGGGGGGGTTCAGAACTTGCGACACGTGTGAAGGATAACCAGAGTTGTTGCATCTGAGTAGTGACGTCGGCAGGAGTCTGCGTAGTGGGGAGAAGATCTTGCTGCTGCTTCCCGAGGAGGGTGCCTCATTCTGTCGTACTCTGCTGTATCATTACGTTGGCCGGATTATTCTGTCAGAAGTGGACGACGAAAAGGCGGTGAGTCAGAGACGCAGAGTTACAGGTGTGGCCGCGAGGTGTTGAGAAGCTGTGAGATCCTAACGCTATGTGTCGAGAGCGAAGGAGAGATGACAGCATGGGAAAACATGACCGTGTGGTGAGAAGCATGACAGCGTGAAAAAGGAAATGTCAAGGGATGAAAGCAGATTTTGAACGTGGTGTGTGCGTGATTTCGTGACAGTCTGCAACAGTGGATGCCATCTTGGTATCCATATAATAATAATAATAATAATAATAATAATAATAATAATAATAATACTTAACTGTCAATCAATTGAAGCTCCATTCATGAATCATATAATTATGTATTTAAATAAATTATTTATGATGATGAATTAAAATAAATTAAGTTTAGTTCTAGACTGTGCTTGTATGATGCCCTGCTTTGGACGGGTTTCCTTTCATGTTCCAGCATGACAATGTACCTATGCATGAAGTGAACTCTGCAAAGACATGATTGGCCAATAGCCTGCACAAAGCCCTGACCTGAACCCTATTAAAAAATATTTGGGATGAACTGGAACACTGGCTGCACAATAGGCCTCTCTACCTGACATCAGTGTCTGCCCTCACTAATGCTCTTATCACTGAATGAGCACAAATACCCACAGCCAAGCTTCAAAGTCTGGTGGGAAGCCTTCACAAAAGAGTGGAGTTTATTGTAAAAGCAAAGGCAATGTTCAAAAAACACATAATGATCAGTCAGGTGTCAGGATAATTTTTATGTATAGTGTATCTGCGTAGCTATGTACTTTGTTTCAGTTAAATTAGAAACAGTATTTTAAAATAATTTTAAAATCCTAAACATTACAACATTGAATGCTCTGTGAGTCCCATAATGTGCCTTTCAACAGGGAGAAAGTTCATTTGCAGATGATCTCAATAGAGGCCTCAAAGCACCAAAGTACTTTAGCCATTCTCATGCAGTCACAATGATTTTATATCTGTTCAAAAGTGGCAGCATTTTTCTTCTGCATTATTTATTTTTACTTCTAGAAATTATTATTACATCAAAGCAATGACAATTAATTAACATGTAGTAACATTGTGACAATTACAATCCAAAACAAACTAAAGAAAAAAATACATCATCAATGTTTTTATCATCTAAAACATTAGATGATATTTTGATATTTAGTATCATCAAGCACTTATAGCAGTATATTTGTTAAATTTTGTGTATTTTTAAACATACAGTAAGATGGGTTTGTTGTAATTTTGTAGTAGTGTAATTTTGCACATGCAGTGAACTTATGTGGGGACAATGCTCCATAGTAATTAGAAATAAGGGTGAAACTCCCTACTACGTGCAAAATTAGACCATGTTGATGCATACATGCTCAATTCTCTACACTTATACTTTATTAGCTTTAGGGGTCTAAAAATGCTATGGCTAAATTTGACCAGCCTGGTGGCTAATCTTCACTGATTGCACATTCCATCAGTAAGAGCAGAATGTGAAGTTTTAATTAGCAGAGTAATAGCACAGTTTTACTTAAAATATTGCAGTGCACACAACATTATGGGTGACATATCAGAGTTCAAAAAGAGAACAAATTGTTTGTGCGCGTCTCGCTGGCGTATCTGTGACCAAGACAACAAGTCTTTGTAATGTATTAAGAGCCACGGTATCCAGGGTAATGTCAGCATACCACGAAGAAAGACGAACCACATCCAACAGGAGTAACTGTGGATGCAAGAGGAAGCTGTCTAAAAGGGATGTCCAGGTGCTAACCCGGATTATATCCAAAAAACATAAAACCACAGCTGCCTAACTCACTGCAGAATTAAATCTGTACCTCAACTCTCCAGTTTCCACCAAAACTGTTAATCGAAAGCTCTACAGGATCAATGTACCTGGCTAGGCTGCTATAGCCAAACGTCAGTGTCAATGGTGCCAGCAGCGAAAATCTTGAGCTGTGGACAATGTGAAACATGTATTGTTCTCTGATGAGTCCATCGCCACTGTCTTTCCCACATCTGAGAGAGTTACGGTGTGGAGAAGCCCCAAAAAAGCATACCAATCAGACTGTTGCCCAGAATGAAGCATGGGGAAGGATCAGTGATGGTTTGGACTGCAATATTATGGCATTCCCTAGGCCCAATACTTGTTGCTAGATGGGCGCGTCACTGTCAAGGACTTCCGAACCATTCTGGAGGACCATGTGCACCCAATGGTTCAAACATTGCACACTGCAAAGTCACCAGATCGAAATATTATTGAGCCACTTTGGGGTGTTTTGGCGGAGCGAGTCAGAAAACGTTTTCCTCCACCAGCATTACAAAGTGACCTGCCTACTATTCTGCAAGAAGAATGGGTCAAAATCCCGCTGGCCACTGTGCAGGACTTGTATATCTCATTCCCAGACAAATTAATGCTGTATTGGCCGCAAAAGGAGGCCCTACACTATACTAATGAATTGTTGTGGTCTAAAACCAGGCGTTTCAGTTTCATTGTCCAACCCTGCTACGTGTGTATATACAGTACAGACCAAAAGTTTGGACACACCTTCTCATTCAAAGAGTTTTCTTTATTGTGTTCTTTAGCCCAAATACGTCTCTTCTGCTTGTTGCCTGTCCTTAGCAGTGATTTCCTAGCAGATATTCTACCATGAAGGCCTGATTCACACAGTCTCCTCTTAACAGTTGTTCTAGAGATGTGTCTGCTGCTAGAACTCTGTGTGGCATTGACCTGGTCTCTGATCTGAGCTGCTGTTAACCTGTGATTTCTGAGGCTGGTGACTCGGATGAACTTATCCTCCGCAGCAGAGGTCACTCTTGGTCTTCCTTTCCTGGGGCGGTCCGCATGTGAGCCAGTTTCTTTGTAGCGCTTGATGGTTTTTGTGACTGCCCTTGGGGACACTTTCAAAGTTTTCCCAATTTTTTGGACTGATTGACCTTCATTTCTTAAAGTAATGATGGCCACTCATTTTTTCTTTACTTAGCTGCTTTTTTCTTGCCATAATACAAATTCAACCTCTTTGAATGAGAAGGTGTGTCCAAACTTTGGGTCTGTACTGTATATATACACACACACAGCATATATATATATATCCAATAAAATGAAAAATATTCTATGGAGACGAAAATTGGTAGCATTTGTAATCCAGTAGCCTTATACATACATTACATAAAGTATATTAGTACACTACATATTAGTGTAATTCTTGTCCCAGTTTCTCTTATGTAAGCCACACCGTCCTGTTTAGCGCCACTGGAGATCACATTCTGAAATCTGTTTATGTCATAAAGTACTGTAATTAACAATAAACTCTATGTAAGAACATGTTACCAAATAGGTTGAATGATGACCTTCCATGATTTAACAAAGTAGTGATCCATTATATTAACCAAGTGATGGTGCCTTATGTACAATAGCCCCTTTTCCCACCAGTGTTATCCACATGAGAGGTCCCAGTTCATGCTATGTTTTCTTTTTTTGTCCCTACCCAGCATTTTCAAATCCTATAAATATTTTGACAGCACCAACCTGCTTTTAACAAGACCCTTTGGACCTAGCAGGAATGTTGAGATTGCAGGCATTCCTTAAAAACCTCTGCAAAAATTGGAAAGCAAAACGTGTGTAGATATTGTACAATCTAAAATGTATAGTTCTGTCCAAAGCCTGTATTTTCAAAAAAGTCATTGACATGTTTCTGACTCAGTCAAGGGCCAAGGCTGCCTACAAGAAAAAGCAATATGACCCAGTCATTTTGGTGCTAACCTATTTTGAGATCATTCTGAAAATCCTTACTTTTTTTGTAAGGAATAAAACATGATAGGGTAAGCTGTCATAGTAAAATAATTGACAATGAGTCAATTAAATTTAAGTCTGTTACTATTTTTAAGATGATTGTTATGCAAAAACAAAATGCCCTGTAACCTTAACGCATTTTATACCACAGCATTTTGAATACGGCAACCTTTTTGAATATAATAAATTATCAATGAATCATATTTTTTAACAGTTTATAATTGCATTTACTGCTGTTGTAACAGCCACAGGACAAGTTAGCTCCTGTTATGGCAAATATAATCAGTCTCTCTTTTCTCTCTAAAACAGGGATCCTGGAACTATCTATTTTTACTATAAAAACAATATTGATTAGGACACATCATTTTAATATAAGCTGCACATTGTAATAACAATGATGATGATAAACCTTCTGACCAATCGGTTTTGCAAACTCAAAAGGACTGTGATTGTAAAATACTATAGAGTTTTATATAACTTAATGTTCTTTCAATCCCTTGGGATATATGGGTCATATCAGACAGAGCAGAATACAGATGGCAACAAGGCCAAATGCAGCGGCTATGTTTAGATTGTCACTATCAGATAAAGGCGCATCTGGGCGGCGAAAGTTAGTCATCTTTATGACCTCTCAATATGATGACAAATCCAAAACAAAGCTGCACCGTTGTCATTCTGGCATATACTTTGTTTCATTAACAGCACACCTTCTGTTGAGACCACGAAGCACTGCATTTTCATTTACCCCTTGGTCTCTCACATGTGCGCCACCGGTGTAACTTTAATTAATAACTTCCTGATCTCTACCTGCCATATTTGCAGCCTGAGTAGATATCATCTCTCTTAAATGCTGAACGGCACTGGCCATCCATGCAGCACATGCACTATTGCCTCCGTTCTTCAACAGTGACTGACATGCACATTACCCTTGTCATGATTATAAAATTGGCTAATAAATCTATTTGCAGGCATTCTCCCCAGGGCTGGAAATATTCAGGCTCTCAACAGCAGTAAGTGGAAATAAATAAATAACAAGAAAGCTGGGGTGAAGAGGAGGAAACACCACATTATAAATGGAGGCCAAGCGAGAGAGGTTCATAGAGTCGAGCATCCATGATACATTTCCAAGCACAAAGAAAAAATGCTTCTAATCTTCTTTCTTAACAGTGAAGACTGTACAAAAACTGTAGCAGCTATTACATATCATGCAGAATATAATACTTATATTCGATACTATATAAACCGGAAACAAGATGCATATGCTTGCTGTTTTGCATGTTTTCCACTTACATGATTTATGTTCTTATAAATAACACATATTGTTAACTTTTTATCCCTCGATGTGCAGAAAAAACAATCTCATAAATCAGCCCTTCACATCATAAATTACTTTAGAGTCCCCATGTCTGGAAGCTCTTAGTAGAAACCACACACCCTAACAAGCAATGTGGGACAAATAGCAGCACTGTTATAAAATAGTAACTCTGCCCTGAATACACAATTAGCTCTCCATCTTTCACTATCTCCCTCCATCTCCTTTCTCACCTTAAATGATCTGGTATGCAATGTAAGCAACAGCTTGTTTAAATCATGCTGACCAACATACTCTTTCCTGGCATTGAGTGTAAAAAAAATCACTGTTTATAAATTTGTTTAAAGGCATGCACCAGCATCTCTTGAACCTTAAGAGCTATAAATCCTAGGTAAGGCTGGAATCCTGATGTGTGCTGTTAGAGTATTTGTTTTGTCAGGTAAAGGATGGCAGTGTGTAGAGGTGTGCAATATTACAGGGTGGCAGTGTGTCAAGCCCATAGGCACTGTCAGAACATGAAAGGTGAGAAGTACACAAAGCAGCCTCTGGGTGGGCATATATAACAGAGCATGTTCAGTAGGGGACACTGAAATCAATCAACTGTAAGGCTGAAAATGGTGTCCATGTCTTTTTTCTATTTGTTACACCCCTGAATACCCCTACATGGTCATGCCTACACCATTTATGTTTCAGGGTGCACTTTATGCCACATACATATGAGACCATTTGCCACTCTTATATATAATAGTTGAATAATGTATATATAATATGGGTATAATACACTATCTCTGGTATAAAAGTCACACACTCAAATATTTCACTGCACTGCCTTTAGCATTGATGACAGGATATATTCGACATGCCATTGTTTTAGCAACCTTATACGAGGTCAAAATGGTAATCTTTTTTATCTACAGATGCATAAATCTTTGCCCGAGATCCTGCATTGATGAGGGTGGTGACCAATTTGACTCTGTGTTGGCCAATTCCTGTAAAAATGATTCCTCATGCTTCCAGAACCACTCTCATAATTTTAGCCCTATAAATCTTAAGGGATAACCAGGTCATTTAATACATTCAGGTATTTAGGTGACATCATATTATTGGCAAAAAACATTTTTGAGCCTAGACCTGACCAATTGAAGCAACTCAAGGCCAAATCTGGGCTCATGCATAGTTTACATAGTTTTTTTTTTCATTGCATGAAAGTGTTTTATGCCCACTAGCAAATTGAAACCTGTTTCCCAGTAGCTTCACTAACAAGTAAAGCTGCACCAATCAATCAGTCAGTGACTGGAATCGACTACTTTTCAGCTTGATCTGTGATGAGAGCAAAATTTACACAGACTGGCTGCGTGAGTGTCTCAAGAGCAAAGCATCTGCCTGGTGATCGCACGTTCAAATCTTGGTTGAGTTTAGGGACCTGCTTGCCTGTGCTCTCAGGGGCAGAGGTGGCAAATTTGTGCTTTCACATCAATCACAGCATCACTAGCCAATCATGGGTGTCTATGAGCTTGTAACAGTGGACAGATAGCTCTATCCTCAATTTTTTTTATGATGCAACTTCACAACGTGCTTAAGTGATCTCAAGTGATGGTCATCACAAATATTTCTTGTGCAAAGTTGACAGTTCACCTCTATCATTACACATGGGACATTCACCTAATTTAAGTCATTTTAACACATCTCTTTGTTTTCTTAGCTTGATGCAGGCCAACAATTTGACATTTTCAAACACCATAAAAAAAAATTCCACAACCACATGGTAAGTCTTGTCACACGAGAAGCTACTTGCTGCATAAGTTGAGTTTTTAAAAATTGTTGCCAGTTAAAACATTTTAATCACTGCAATAATTATCCATTTAAAGGCTCTTAAGTATTTGCTTGCTTAAAATCAAACAGAAATATTTTTCTCTCTGGCCAGGGCACGCATCATTCTGTAAAGTTACAATCATATCAGTGAAGCAAAACAACATGGTAAAATAACAACTGTTATTGAATTTTTTCAATTTCTTTTTGGACAATGTTGAAGCTAAAATAGGATGCTTACATTCTGTTACTGCCATTGCACGTATAGAGCCACAGCGTTAATGGAGCATAGGTATGTGCCGCTTAACGTCTGTGATACGTTCTGTGAAATTGAACATTATGCGATTTGGATGTTGTATAAACACCATATTGTACACTTAACAAAGCTATGTGGGACACTGTAGAGTATCAATAGGGATTTCTGATCTATGTTAAAACCTTGTGGACGTACAGTATATGCAGTTAAGTTGCACAAATGCACAACTTAATGCACAAATGGAAATTAAAGAAATGTCACATAGCTGTATTATAACATGACGCTGTCATCAAGTGAATTTGAAACTGGTGGAGGAGGATTTTAACCTGAACGTTTTGTATTGTTTTTAAAGTTTCTCATGATCTTTCAAAACTCAACAATTTCTGCTTGGATCTAATTTGCTGCCACTACTTTCTGTTTAAATTACAGTGGAACCTTGGATTGCGGGTAACCCTGCTTGCGAGTGTTCCGCAAGACAAGCAAAAATTTTAAATACATTTTGACTTGAAAAACTAGTAAGTCTTAGTTTACGAATACCGAGTACCATTTAGCACGCATTCGCTTCTTGTTTTGATGCAGAGCATCACGTGATCAAAACTGAGCCAATGGTTTTTCTCTCTCGCGTGCTGCGGAACTGTGGGTAATCATCTCCCCTGCTCGGTCTTAGTGCGTGTCTCTCACTCGTGTAATCAATATCCATGCACGCGTGTACTGTTTACAATGTGACCACGTGTGTGTGTGCAAAGCAAAAGCAAGTGTCATTAGAGAGGTTAAAGATCCATTTTCTCTTGCCTTCACACACACGCACTGGGAAACACTACTCTGTTGCAATTCTTTTCAAAGATAAAGTGCAGGTTAATTTGTTTTATTTTTACTTTACAGCAGTGATTCCATTAGTATGCGCTCACTCGAGTGTCTATAGAGATGTTCCTTGTTAATTTTCCTGATAAAACAGTGTTTCAGTTAAGGTGTGTGAAACTCAAATAAGAGAGGAGGAAGGGTTGCTGTGTAAGATGAAAAGAGGGAAAGGGGAGGGTTCTCATTCCTCCTTTTACTTTAGCTTCGCACACACACCCACACACACACACACCCACACTCATTTGCCCGCTTCCGGAATGAATTATGCTTGCAATCCATGCTTCCATGGTACTTCAAAATGAAAAGTATGGGTATAGCTTTGATTAAAACCAAATCAATATATTATTGATACAATACTTATATAAACACGAACAATTTAACCAATTTAACTATTATGATAATGAATATGAAAATTCATATTGATATAACCAAAACAGTTTGGACATAATATTTTGAAATTCAGGCTTTTTAACACATTTATTACTTAAATAATTCAAACATAAAATGTTCTTTTCTTGCTTTAAAAAATAGAAATAATAAACTTGATAGAGATCATCTCATCTGTCAAATTGTTTATTGTATTAATGATACAATAAACAAATATGTATTTGACCATAATGCTGTCAAATTGTTTATACAGTATTGTAGCAATTATGAACAGATATTACTTCACCAGTCTCTCTCTATTTTCCTCTCTACTTAAGTTAGTAAGAGAAAAAAATACATCTTGCCATGTTACAGAAAAAACAGAAATTGTGAAGTCTTTTCCATGCTGGGAAACTTACTGACCTTTACAAAGCACAGACACCTGAGTCCTTCCATAAATGCCAAAGAAACTTGCATTCTGTAAATGCTTCAGGACATCAACATAATATTATAGTATAAGTCTATGTTTGTTTAAAGATGTATAAACCTGTAGGTTTACATTTTGATTGTAATGTGTTGATTGTGTACTTTTATATTCTATTTTAATACAACTCCAGTAGTCTAGTTTTGATGGGTTACCCTTGAATCAAAGACTGTGTCTTTAGTCAGGAGAAATATGTAAATGTGTATACAACTAAAGAGAAATCCAGCATTTAAGTCCATAAAAATACATTTTATACAGGATTTTTCACCATCTGTAAAAAAAAAAAAAAAACAGACATGCACACAAACCCATATCATTTTATAATCTACATAAGAGATAATTTTGCACATATACAAGCATACACACAAGCACAGATGCACTCACACAATTGGATTCCACACTCGAGCGCGCCAAATCATAGAGCTGAACATTGAGAGTCTTGCGACCCGCTGGGACAATGACAGAGTAATCTTTGCACGCAGAAGACCTCTGCGCTACACATGATGAACTACCATTACACAGAGCACTGTCATTATTTTAGTATTACTACTATTATTACCATCATAAACAGCATTACAGGCATCATTAGACCTCCCTCAGTGTGCTCAAATGGCACCTCTGGACCTGTAGATTTCAATTCAGTGGCAGGATGAATCCCGCAGTTGCTCGGGACTGTCAACTGCTGGATAATGGTGTGACTGCTACATGTTGCTTTGTGTTGCTATTCTTGATAAAAAAAAAAAATCATATTCCATAACTGTACTACATTTATAATTGCAAAGTAAAAAAATTATTAGTATTACTTTGGTAAAGCCAGGTCAGGTCAGGATGATTACCTCAATTATGGTTGACAACCAAATGACTGGAATTGTTAAGTTAAAATCTTTCTACTCACTGCATGATTACAGAATCAGATTGAATATGTTGCAGTTACGCAAGGCTCACATCAGTATTCTAATTAGATAAGAACATCAGTGGACAGAATAAAAGAGTCAGTAGCTGTTTTATGCCTAGAAACTGTAATTAGTCATTAACAAATTGTGCTGGTCAAACATTAGCACTTAGTCAACAAGTGAATTATGAAAATTAACAGAAAATAAATCCAAAGATTCCTGTTGACTTTTGTTTAACATACAGCATATTCATTGTTTATTATTTATTTTGCCATTAATTAAAGCATCTATTGAAAAATGAAATAGTTTTGACATACCAAACATAAAATGTGTCACAATTATGAATTAACTGACCTACCCATTTTTTAATATAATCATTAACATCTATTGTACCCGTAATGATAAACAATATTTAGTAAATTTGTCATGCATTAAAATTAGTGCCCCCTCTTTTAATTCTATGTTTTTTTGTTGCTTTTTTTCATTTGATCAGTCATCAAATTATTTGATTGGAGCATGTCTCAGTATTAGGCAAATACTGTACAATGTCAGGGAAGTAACAACATTTAACTTTTTTATTTAGTAAAAATGAAGCCATAAAAATAAAAACATGTGGCCAATAAATCCACATGATTCAATAAAAAAGTACCCCCCATTATTCAATTTGTAGATCGTCCTTTAGCAGAAGCAATAACGTCCTGTGTGACTTTTCAGTTTCTCAGGTCCATTCTTCATTCCTTGAGTTAATTGAGGTTTTTGCGCATTTACATTCAGGTCCCGACTCAGCATTTTGCTCTTGTGTTTTGATCATAGTTCCGTTGCATGACCCAATTTCAACCAAACATTAGCTGTCAGAAAAAAGGCCTCCCATTTGCCTCTAGAATCCAATGGTATACAGAGGAGTTCATGGTCGACTCAATGACAGCAACATGGTCAGGTCCTGTGGCTGCAAAAACAAACCCAAGTCATCACCCCTCCACCACCATGCTTTACAGTGGGGATGAGGTGTTTCTGATGAAATGCTGTTTGCTTTTCATCAAACATGGTGTTTATTGTTAGGGCCAACCTACTCCACTTGTGGGTAATCATCAAAGTTCCAGAAGCTTTGTGGTTTGGTCAGATGCAGTTTTGTGAACCTTGTTCCTCAGTCACTTGTTTGGAAACCCTTCTATGCTGTCATGATCTTTAAGATTTAACATGTGAGGCCTGAGATGTAGCTCACAGCAAACAGCCAAAAGTTCTGATTTTACAGAGGTCAGAGAACATAAGCACCCCAATGATCACTGTAGAACACACAGAATGGTAAAAAAAAAAAAAAAAAAAACTCACAAAGCCTATCGTTGACAGCCACGTAAAAGGATTACACTCACTGAAATTTTAAAATATTCTTTGTGAATTTGGTGCAGAGTCTGTTTAGCTGGCACATTCATCACACATCATCATCAATGACTAAGACGGTGTATGCAAAATACAGCAGTGGATGCAGTAAACATAAGAATTGAAAAGGATGACTACCCATTCAGTCATTGATGGAGATAAAACTAGTGATACTAGTGTTGTTCAAAACGTGGCCTAAAAAATCATGAATGGTAATATTTCCATCTTTTTGCAATTATTTTAAGTATATGACCTTGTGATATAAGGGTCAATCATGATAGTAATGCTAAATTACAGATAGCTAGGATTTCTTAGACTTTTTGTCTTAACAGGTACATGTCCCTTACACAGTTTTCCTGCTTCCTGCTTGTCTAATATCATGACTGCAAACCTAAACTTGTACATTTTATGGTGTCTGTTATTTACACATTTGAATATTTCACAGTAAGTTTAATCTCTTTGTAATCTGAAAAAAGCAAATATCATATAAGATACTTCCACAGGGCTTGGCAGTTAGGGCGGACGCAGTAGGGTTGATTATGCACAAAAAAAAATGCTACATTGTTACATTGTTAAGGAAACCTGGTGCAAGAGCTGTTGAAGAAGTGCACACTAGCTACAAAACGATTTAATCAAAGCCAAGCACCTTTGACAAGGCACAAACCAACTACAGTAGCTTTGGTATGCTTCTCCGAAACACCACCATATTGATTATGGGAAAAGTGCTCATGAGGGTATGAGTGCTTGTGTGATATGATGACGGGTCAGAAATGGGGGAGATTCAGAAAATTAGACTCAGCACAAAAAATACAGCAGTGAAGTGGGAAATGACAACTCAAAATGGGCAAACTTAAAACACCAAATGATGAAGGAACAAATCATTCTTAACACAAATGACCCTAATATTTATCTTTAAATAGGATTTTTCTCTTTCTAGCTTTTCCTTTCAGCTTATTTATTTTTCTTTTCCTTTTTTTTAAGCTTTTTTCCCTATTTCCTTTTCCTACGTCTATCTCTTATTATTTCAGGGCTCCCCTTCTATGTTTCCATTAGGGTTTCCTCTTTAATTCTGAGTTCCTTTCCTTTCTTTTCCTCAATGATTTCTCTTTCATTCAAAGCTCCATTTCTTTCTTTCCAACTTCCTTTTTCTTTCTGTTTCTTTCTTTAAATCAGAGGTCAGTGCAGTATAGCTCTCCTCTGTCACAGCATAGAGCAAAGAGGCGTGGCCAGGTACAGCAGGTTTAGGCTGATTACCTGCATGAGGACATCGCATAGCAACCGGTGCCAGGTCTGTGATAAAAGCCATGTAGGTGGCTATGGATTTGCTTAAGAGGGCACTTGCGGTTTTACAGATACCTGACAGAGTTGCAGGGAGAGTAGCACTCTTTAACAGGCATTGTTTTGTCTGAAGAGCATCGCTTCATTTTGTTGACCAGAAATCCTTTGAAATCTCTTGTAAGCGCAATCAATATGCTGCAAACTCATCTTAGAAGAAGGAGAAGCCCAAACAGCAATTTGTAGCTGACTGTTACCTTTTGGAGGGGCCATCAATGTGAAGAGAGAGGAAGCTGATTAGAATCAATTCTGTCAGTCAGGGGAAAAACACAGAAGTCTAAGCATTATAATGTTTTATTTTTCTTAGGTAGCAACGCAGTAGTCAAAATAATAGAACTTTGTTAAAGCACATATTTCTTTTAACCACAAAATTCATATTGCATTCATCACACACATGACACAGCAGGTCACAGAGAAGACAGTTACAGATGGAGAAAGGAAGAATGGAGGAGGAAGATATAGAGGAGAGGACAATTATGAAGCATGCAGCAGCCTCTATGTCACCTCCATTCATTTTTCTTAATTACCAGGAAAAAATCTTCTCCTCTCTGCTTCATTAACCCCTTTGTTGAGCAGTTCCTGATGTCAGGGAAAAGATGGAGGGATTCACCAGCAGAAAGACTGGGGTAAATATAATAAATTTATGCGAACTCTTGGTTTTATTAAAAGATTCAGACCCTTTGCTAGATGAGGCAATATGAGGCTCTCAGATGTCTAACTTGTTCAGAACTTGGCATGCCACAAGAACTGACAAATGAAATGCTCCATAAAACGAGGTCTTACATCTGAGTGTAAAAAAAAAATCATTATATATATGGAATAGTAAAGGCTGGCCATGTTATTTGGTGGGAGGACTAAAGTATAATGTCTGTCAATAGATAGACATTGAAACAAGGAGGGATGTGCACTGTATTATATTTTGATATTTAATAGACTGCACATTAATAATAATGTGACCTATTACATAAACAAGCATAAAGATTGACTGACAACCGCATTTGTGATTTAAAGCCAGTAATGGCTTCATGCTGTGTTTCGTCTGGATATTAAGCATAGTAAACAAAAGGTTATAACCCTTTCACTATTAAAGCACTACTCTAATGTTCTATCTGTTCTATCATCTGTTCTTTTGTGTAACTACAGCATGTTTAGTTTTCTCCTCAAAATCTTAAATCAATCATCTCATGATTACATGTTATAGATATGTAAGAAAAATGTGTGGCATGAAAATTATAAGCCCAAGTAAAAAAAGCAAGTTAATGTCTATGTCAAACATGAAACTTTATACTAATGTCTCTTCCCTGACAGGCAGTGATGACTAGGGTTGGGTATCGGTTTTTTTTTTTTTTTTTTTTTCGATACCGGTGCCAAATCGATACTTTGCAAAAGCCACAAAAGCCACAAAATGATGGTGGATGACTCAAGAATACATTTTTATTGAACAAAAAATGTAATGCTTAAATTGAACAATATATTAAAAGTTTAAGTACTAACTGGAAAGCCATAATTATAAACAGAATCCATGTTACATTAGTATTTTACAAATCGTTTGACAATTTGTTAGCATGAACGCAAGATTTGCATTTTCAATTAACATTACATTAGCCTACTACTAACCTGCGGAAAGGCTGCTGTCGGCCTCATAATCGGTGAACTCCTTTTTGCTACGGTTGGTATGACTGAGGCTGAGGTCATCCACACCAATAGTGCCAGCTGTTGTCTGTAAGCTGTCCAACACGACGCATCCCTCTGCTTTTAACTTTATTCCGTGTGCCCTCAAATGTTCCATTAGATTTGACAAATTTCCCCCTTTACACGCAACTGCTGTAAAACATTTACTGCACATCGCGGTGTCGGAATCCTATCTTGTGAAATATAGCCACACTTTCGTCCGTTTAGTTTTAGGCATTTTAACGAAAGTTGTTTAATTTAGCAAGTTAAGATAGCGGTAGACCACCTGCTGCCGTCAGAGCAAGTGTAATGTTAGTTGCTGCGTTCGCGCATGTCGGATGGTCTCATGTCCTGATGATTTGTGCTTCTAATTTTTTTATCTAATCTAATAAACTTTTAAAAAATAAAATAAAATGGACAGAAACATTACTGCAACAATGTTTTTAGATTTGTATTATCATAGCTTTCCGAAGTCCTTTTTCTAATTAAGGAAATAATTAATTTTTCCGATCATTTCTGACACTCCATGATTGCAGTAATTAAATTTTAATAGCGATCATGTATGTTGATGAATCTAATGCTTATTACAACTGTGTCATCATCATAGCCCCAGAGAACAAATATTTCAATCGACAGTTAAGTGACATTTAAGTGACACCGAAATGAGGCACCGAAATTCTCGTTCTGTTTCGGTCCGGTACATATCGGTTATATAGGTACCAGTGCCGTATTGGCACCGGTTTTCGGTACCCAACCCTAGTGATGACCCAGGTTTATACAAGCACGCCAAGTTATGGAATATTTGTCTGACAGCATTGTGTATTCCTACATGTTTTATTCCTTCAAATTAATACAACTAGGTCGAATTTTGCCTTAATTACATCCTTATCTCATTTAAAAGATGTAGGCCTGCACTTCTAAATTATAATTCTTATCCCATTATCTTGTTTGCCTGTATTCTATCCACTTCAAATTCTATCCACTTCCATATACTTGAGTATGACCTGGCCTCTGGAGGATCACCCTCTTGTTCAAGACAGGCACTTGAAATGACAATCAAACTACAAGAGTGAGGGGTAGTTGAGAGCTCTCATGAGCCAAGAACAAGAGACAAACAAGGCTTTGACACCTCTGGTGCCTCACATTCGAGCACCACAAAGTTTGGGGAACCATGGCACTTTGTTTTAATTATTTTTATATAAATTATGCTTTGGAGTTAAGACATTCATTTTTGCACATCGTTATTTTCAACCAGAGGTCTAGAATCAGTGTATACAGTATATAGAAACTGCTTTATGAAACATGTAGATAAAAACCTATGAATCTCCACTGACCTGCACCACAGGTTTTTGCATACATGTGCCTGTTTCTATTTTTACTTCAGCTGTACAGACCTTCATGGTAATAAAGGACAATTAATGCAATTATTAAAATGCATTTTAATAGCTTCCTTAGCTTACCTGACCCAAACCTGACCCAACATACCTAGCAGTTACTGCCTGCTTGTCTAATTAGGAATGCAACTATAGTACAAATTGTCACCATAAAAAGGCCATTAAAATAATGGTTGGGAGACCCAGTACCCTTTACCTCTTCTTAGACAGATTTAGAAATGCCATGCTGACAGCTTCATGAATTCCAGCCAGGCCACTGCCCACTCCGGTCCAAGCATGTAGCTCACTCCCAGTTACGGAGCAGCTCTTTTCCTCATCATAGTAACTAGTGACTTATCAAGTGACTCTCTATATATCTACAAGTTTACTCTTATACACTTACCTTGCATAGTATTACCATGGTGTTAATTCTGTACATCTCGGTTTAGTAATTTCTCTTAAGGATCTTTATTTACCCTGTTTATCTGCACTGGTTACAGTTATGTTTGCTTGTGATTTTCTCTTCTGCCTGCTTTGACTACAATTTTGATTCATGCGTTAGATTTGTTAAATGGCTTGCCTATTTGACCTATTGTCCATCACAAATATGGATTCATACAATGTCATGTCGATCCACTGCCAGGAGGCAAAATATTCCATGCTGTCTCCCCTCTCAATCACAATGACACTAGGCAGTTAAGAGTGTGTGCTCTCATATGTGCTGTAGAGGGCAGACAGCACTTCCTTCTTAGTGTATTATGATGTGATGCAGCATGAGTCTTGGCTGGCTTCACATGTCTCAGAGGAAACATGTTTCATCCTTCACATGCACTAGTTAGTATACTTGTCATTAAATAAGAGAGAACTTGCTTGGGGTGTAGGAACTTGCATGTGACCAAACTGGGAAGAAAAAGGTGGGATAAATATAGCTTATATCGGTTTCTGTTTTTTCAGATTCTAGCAAATCTGCCACGATTTTACAGGGAAACTTTTTTCTTTCAATATTATCAACTGCATTAAGGGAAAACCAGTTTATTGTTCCTCCTCACTACTAACTAACTCAAACTTCATTGCATATCATAATGTATATCCTTGTGTATGTGACAAATAAAATTTGAATTTTACAGCCCCCCAACAAGCCCTCTAGATTTACATAACACTTGCTATTAGGTTTATTGTATTTAGTACAAAGTACAACAGTTACTGAACTACTTGTCATAAGATTACAACCTCAAAAATAAGATTTCGAGTGCTTAATAGTAATTCATAGCAAGTGCCCTACCTTGCCACACGTGCATTCCCTACATTTTCACAAGCTAATTTGATGGTTCTTATTTTAAGCTTCCGTGGGTAAGAAAAGCTTTCAAAGGAAACTCCCAGGATTTCCCTTAAATTCTCTAAAGAAATGAATCCTTTTACAATCAACAATTTTTAAAAGCTTTTAGGGATTCACAACCCATTGAGCTCTATATTATATGTTGTTTTACAACTTGCTATCAGAGCAGAACTGCTGGTCAGCATGTCCTATATAAGCCAGAAATCCCACTGCCATGGTACTGATGTCCCTGTCTGGTCCATTACACACTGATTTGTGTGTGCACCACACTCTCTGTGTACTGCATCAGAAAGAGACACTCTCTGTGCTGCTCTGTCTTGTTACATTAATCTTTACTGGGTCAAGGTGAAGCACATTACAACAGTGGCCGTTTACCCAGCGAGCATGTCTAAAGGTTTGTCAGGGCACTAATGCAATTTAAGACGCCTTTTCACTGAGCTCCACATCAGCGAAGACGCCCTCATAAAGAATTTACGCAGGCTGCCACAGCACCTCATGGCTCCTGCAGGGAATTGACAACCAGGCCACCTTAACAAAGGCATTAGCTTTCCAGGCGCAAACAATTAACAAAGCACTAACACTGACGTGCGGAGGGACAAGAAGAGCAGGTTAGCAGGATCAGTTCTCACCGTTTTTCTTTTTCTCTCTCTCTCACACGAGCAGCCACTGTAATATAGGTACATTATGCATGTTGATATAACATGAGCAGACATGACATATCTGCTGTTATTCTTATGCTGCTTGCTTATTTTAACCTTTTGCAGATTCATGAATATAGGAATAAGGAGATTTCAGGAATTTATAGTTTAAGCCCAGCCAAGCTGAGCTGTTAGTAAATACTAGCATTGAGGAGACAGAATGTCTCTTTTTAGTTATTTCCATGGGGTTAATGCATACTTAACTACTCACGGTTCAAGGTTTCATTTAAGTCATATTAATGCTCTCAGGGCTTAAGTGATTATGTGATACACTGGTACAGTAGGTGGGTGTTTAGCAAGACACACTTGCATATGTTAATGATGTGACACAGGCTAAACAATGGATGTAAAATAAGTCACTACTTGTAATAACGCAAGCCAGCACCAAGACAATGGAATGAGAGAGAGAGAGAGAGAGAGAGAGAGAGAGAGAGCAAGAGAGAGAGAGAGAGATGGCATTAATAACCATGTTGTAACATAAAAACGTAAGACAGCCAAGTCTATCGGTCAAAAAAACCTCTCAAACAGGTGCTCAAAACAATTATAATAGGCACACCCATGTAGCAACACTTAGGAATAGTTTATTCCTTAATGCTACCAAATCCTCAATGCCATTATCTAAAATTTTTCTTCTTAAATTTCAAGTCATTCAATTAACCTCAACCCAATGCACCATGGTTTTCATTTACAGAAGACAAAACCGAGGGCAGGTAGACACACCAACCAGCAGCAACTCTAAGCATATAAAGTAAAGGCCTGGCAAAACATCTGAGTTGGGAGAAAACTCTTCATTTGGGAATGCCCACAAGTTCCCAATGTCCACAAGCAGCCAAGCATTAAAAATTCCTGTTTATGTTAGTTTACTCATTTACTTTTGAGCCTATGAAAATGGAGGCACTGTGTAAAAAAGTGCATTAAACCAAGTAAGATAAAGCTACTTTGATCACATCTTGACTGCTTAATTTTAAATCCATTGTGGTTGTGTCAATCCTTAAGGATCGGACTGTGCATGCGCACGCGTGTTCATGTGTGTGTGTCTATATGTGGTAATGGAAGAAGGTGGTCTGGTCTGATGAATCACATTTTCATTTGAACAGCCAAGTGCATTATTGTGACCCACCAAGGGAAACGATGGTACCAGGATGGAATATGAAAAAAAGGTAAACTTGAAGAGGCAGTGTGATAGGGAATGTTCTTCTGGGAAACACTGGATCTGGGAGTTCATGTGAATGTTGTTTGACAGGTACTAGCTAACCTAAACACTGTTGCAGACCAAGTACGTCCCTTGATAGCAAAAGTATTCCCTAAAGTCAGTAGCTCCTTTCACTAGAATAATGAACCCTGTCACACTGTCACAAATTGTCCAGGAATGGTTTGGTTCAATGTACTGACTTTGCCTCTAAAATTCCCCAGATCTCAATCCAATCAAGCATCTGTGGAATGTGCGGGACAAACAAGTTCAATCCATCAAGGCTCGGCTCCACCTTGCATCTTATGTGCTGTATGTGTGTGCCGGGCGACGGATTAGCACCCCATCCAGCGTGTGCCCCGCCTCGTTTGCTGAGATAGGCTCCAGGCCCATCCAAACCCTGTATACAGGACAGAGTGTTATACATGATGAGTGAGTGACTGAAATACCCAAATATCCTATTTACACTAATATTCAAACCCTTTGTTATGACATTTGCAATTTAGCTCTGGTGCATGATCTGCCATGCCAACGGATGCAGGCTGCTTATCAGTACCTCGTATTATGAAAACTACAGCAGGGGGCAGAGCTTTTCCTTGCAAATCCCCAAAGTTATGCAAAAGCCTTCCAATTAATTTTCAGGAATCAGACACAGACTCAGTGTTTAAGGCTAGGTTGAAAACCTACTTATTCAACCAAGCCTTTTGATAGTTTTATATTAGGTAAACCTGCAGATCTGGGAACACATGGACGTAGAGCACTATGATGAACTGTTTGGTTTGTATGGTGTCCATTCTCATTGATCACTCAGGTTTGTTCACGGTGGAGTGACTGGTTGCTTTACTTCCCAAGGAGTTCTCATATCTGCATTTCCTTCTGGCTTTCCCTTTTAGTTATGCTGTCATAGTTAGTCCTGCACTAAATATACATTCACCTTTTTATATTATGTGCCTTTGACCATACCTAAATGTTCCTCTCTCTCTCTCTCTCTCTCTCTCTCTCTCTATGTCAAGCTACAACTGGTGCTCCTGAGTTTCCAGTGATCCAGACCCCCTCTGCCCTTTGGACCTTTATGACTCATCCTGGTGCCCCGCTTCATGTTAAAGATCTAGTCACGGAGGCCCGTGTGGTCTGCTCAGAATGTGTGTGGTAACTGGGGACAGAGCTACTTGACCATGAAAATGGTCTTAGACTTGGCTGATGCAGACAGTTGTTCTCTAATGACTTGTGAAATCCTTGTGAAATCCTTAATAGTTCAGGACTAAAATGACCACAAACAATTTTGTATCTGAGCCTCCAATAACATAAGTGGACTCCATATTAACTTAAACACCTTTCCTATTATACTGAACTTCTAGCCTCCTTACACACAGTATGACTGCAAATTAGGGCTGCAACAACTAATTGATAAAATCGATAATTATCGATAATGAAATTCGTTGTCAAGGAATGCCGTTATCGATTAGTTGGACTGCTCACGTTATTGAGGAGCGCGACCACAAGATGCACAAAGATACACACAAATACACAGCCGCTCGCGCAATGGAGGTTACAGAAGTATCTGCAGGAAAAAGTGTGCGCCTATGGCGTTATATTCCTACCACAATTCTGAGCGCGCGGTTTGACATTTTGAGAGCAAAGCACTCTATGCGCATGCAGTGTCTGCGCACTCAACAGCTCGATTCTGCGCGTGCAATGTCTCCCCTGCCCGCGGAACATGTTCTCCGCGCACGCGCGACTTCTCGATTCTGGGCAAGCAACATTTATTTTCTGTGCGCGCTCGACTCTACCTGTACGCTCACTCAACTTCCTGTCCAGTGTTACAAAACTGCCACAAACCCAGCCAATCGCAGACTTCCACACACTACTTCTGATTGGCTGTTCCTTCTCTATCAGATGGCAAGATCTGCAATTATTGAAAAAAAAATCTGTATTTGGCATATTCAAATGCTGTTATTTATTTATTTATTTATTTATTTATTTATTTTTAGAAAGAGATAAGTCAGCACAAGTGAGTTCATTCAAAAAATAAATCCCCCATGCACTCCTCAACAAGCAGCCACTATAACAGAGGCCATCCAATATAATAAGTGTACATCAATTGTTTTGCTTTTTTATTTACAGTATTTATTTATATTTTGGATATTTAGAGGAGTTATACTGTTCAAAAAAAGTCCAAATTAAAGATCATTAAACTCTATATGTGGCTTTTGCATTTTTTAAAGTTTAGTTTTATACATAACTAATACCCTGATTTATGGTTTTATATAGTTATAAGCAAAACATCAAATTAAAGAAGCATTTAGTTTTTATCCGATTAATCGATTAATTGAAAAAGAATTGCCCAACTAATCGATTATCAAAATAATCGTTAGTTGCAGCCCTACTGCAAATCAATTCCTACTATCCATAATCACCCAAATGATAATGGGTTTCCTGTTGAGTCCAGTTCCTATGAAGGTTTCTTCCTATTGCCATCTCAGGGGGTTTTTCTTTACCACCATCGCCCTCAGCTTGCTCATCAGTGACAATCTGATAATTATGATTTACACATATTTCACCAATAAAGCCTTTATGGTTGCGTGGCTCGACAGAAGCCATTTCTAGCTGCCCAAAAAACACAGCTGTCGCTCTGTGAAAGTCCTGGAGTGGCCCAGCCAAAGTCTAGACCTGAACTCAATACAGCATCCAACTGATTGAGCACTGAGCAAGAATGGGAGAACCTTCCAAAAAAAATGATGTACTGATGTAGCAAGCAGAAAAAGTTCTCATTACTCAAGGCTCCCATTGCTTCCACTGACATAGTCACTCATTCTCTACTTTTTAAAGGGTCCTTGAAGACCTGAAGCCTATCCCATGGGACTTAGGTGTACAACATGGTGTACACCCTTTTTTGGGAAATGGAAAGGGTGCCAGTTCATCACAAGCCACATGCATACTCACACTGTACAAAGTGTACATACATTTCACTGTACATTTGGAAACAACAATTAGCCAACTCTGCATGGCTTTGGACATATGGAGGACACTGGAGTACCTGCAGGAAATCCATCTAGTAGTTGGGCGGTTCTAGAGGGGAGACACGCGGTGGCACCGGCCCTCCCAAACATCATTTGGCAATTGTATTGTCAACGTGACAATGCCCAACATAATTGGATCAGTGTGTCGCCAATCACTTATGCGCTCAGAGTGAGGTGAATCACTCATCGGCTTAGAGTGCCGTCAATCACTCATTGGCTTATAGCACCTTTAACCACTCATTGGCTTGAGAAGGGGAATCACAGTTCCGATATTTTCAAAACGGACGAGAGAGGCGCACAACATGACTCAGCAACAGTGCTCACCACCACATAAATAGTAAATAGATAAATGTTACTTTGTCAGTTGTTTTTATGAATAAATGTACAAAAATCTTTTCCCAAAAATCCGAAATGATTTTCAGGATGATTTTCAGTAGTTCTTGAACCCTCAACCCTGGAGATGCGAGGACACAGTGCTAACCACTATGTCACTGTGCTGCCTCATTGCTGCCAAATACTAATTGAAATATCTTTTTAGGCTTTTTTTCCAAAATGTTTTTATACCTAGTTATCCTGCCAAAAGATGCCACTGCCATCATGTAATATTTGGTCTGCAACAATTTATGGCAGGTCAAAGAAACATCCACATGACTGCCCGGACCCGGAGTTTTTCAGCAGAACATTGCCCAGACCATAACACTGTGGAAGGTTCTCTCATTGGTGATGGGGCATTTAGGCTATGACCCCATTAGTTAGAAGAATGTCTCAGTCTTCATGATTGACAATGTCAATCTCAGTCCCGAGGAGTGTAATTGTAAGAACAGAAAATATACCATGCAGCAACCTTACCAGCAAAACCGCTATTCCGTGTGAGCAATAGTGTACACTGTATATATTAATAAATATTTTATTAAGTTCTCTCCCTAACAAGAAAGCACTGCACTTTTTTAATGAATCTATAAATTATTTTGCCCATTGCCCCATTCCTATTATAATATAGGAGCAGCCATGTGCAGAGGGGATTAAAAACCAGCAAATGCCTCATCCTGTGCAAAAGGAGTCATGCACTCTCAGTATTGTTGTCCTGCTGAGCACTTCAGCCTACATAATGGAGATTTGCTGTCATTCCAAAGGCACATCTGGATTGTTTTGCACACGTTAACTTTTTTTTCTGTTAACCTTCTCATACTTTTAAAGATTTTTAAAGCTTTACAAAGACATACAGTATGAACAAGCCCAACCTAAGTGAAAAAATACTTACAAGCAATACAATAATTTCTGCCTTACTTTCTTTTAAATAAGGTTAATTTCACTCCATTTCTGGCTTTAAATAATTTTTCACGCAGATGTTATTTCCACATGCTTGGTGCTAATGTCTTAATAAACACTTTGAATGTGTAGGTGTTTTGAACAAGAGCTGGTAAATAGATGTTTTGAAGCATTATCATCAGTTGAGTTCTTTAATATGATGAACCTCCGGAGGTTCTCTGACACATGAAAAAATAATGATTTAACAACAGGCTATTTACATGTACTTAAAGTATGACTGATTTTTTTTTCACATTCATATCTTTTCAAGATTAAATGCCACCTATTAAAATTCATCCATACAAACCCTTCACATTTTAAAATAATTTTTGCAAAAGCCCTGCCTTTGCTCTCCAGCACTGCTCATCATTGACACGTTCAAATAGCATCAGTAAATTGCTGTCATTAACTAGTCTCCTGCTGGAGTTAGACTGAACATGAGCAGCCCTTTCACTCGAGCACTTTTTTCACTCTTGGATTATTGGATTTTTTTATTATGATGGTATTGTCTCCTTCACTAATTTACTCAGTCAATGTTGAATTCTGCAGTTGTCACTCAAGACAACAAGCCAAGGTGGCAGTATTAGAAAAAGGAGTGAGGACTACACTAACATACTATTCATTTATCATTTTTCACCGACATTAGATATTCCATCAGC
This sequence comes from Clarias fuscus, assembly GCA_030347435.1. NCBI lineage: Eukaryota > Metazoa > Chordata > Actinopteri > Siluriformes > Clariidae > Clarias > Clarias fuscus. The sequence continues at coordinate 23,581,750 of CM059206.1, read as the reverse complement.
TAATTATTTCGAAGCAGACAAAAGCCAGATCTGTTTAATGCCAGTCAAATCCACATCCATGTGAACATGTAGTTAACAATATGCACTGTTTTCAACAGCTGTGCCAGAGTGATGGATTTTTCTTTCTGAAGCTTCTAAAGCATTAATTGAGGACCTAAACTTTCTCCTAAGCTATAAGCCACAAAGATGAACCATCTTTTCTATACCAATAAAACCTTAATAAAGATGCCAATATTTTGGAAGTGATTGTACATACCTTGCTTTTATAATGCTGACTTTGTCTAGTGAGCATTCTGGGCAACAGGTTATTGAAAATACCTACCCATCTTGTAATGACCACCAGCACAGATATTATTCTGCATGCTTGTTTCACAGGTCATAATGCTTTCTGTTAATGATGCTCTTTTAACACCAGAAAGTGTCACACAGAAAGTGTGAGGCATGAAGTGACAACGTGCTGTGTAAAAATGCTGTGGCTGATGTTGCGAGCTGCGAGAGATATATCGACGATTCATGGCTTATTTATTTAATAATGGCATTTTTTATTTTGATGTTTTAAAGTATTATTCTATCATTTGTGTGTTTATACTCCTCAAGGAATGTCAGGTTATAGCATGACTACTACAACTGCAACAGGTAAGAAATCGTTTAATTAGTCAAATAGTCCACTTTTTAGTGCACTCTTTACATGCGTACACACACACACTACGGGCAATTTGGGAACAGCAATTAACATAATCTGCAGGTCTTTGGACTGTGGGAGGAAACCCACCAAGCTCGGGGAGAATATGTAAACTCTATGCACAAAGAGACCGGAATCGAGCCTGGCCAGAAATGAACCCAGACCCTGGAGGTGCAAGGCGACAGTGCTAACCACCACACCACTGTGCCGCTTTGTATAATAATCAAGTAAAACTAAAAATCAAATGTGACTATTACACAGGAAGTCATTTTGAGTTTCTGTCTGCATTGAAGAGGGCTTACTTTTTCCAGCATTACTATTAGTGACCAAATAAAAACTTAAAGCAGTTATACCCATTAAAGCAGTAAAAATACTTTGCATTGCTTAAAACTCTAATTTCTTTATGGAAGAAAACATTTTGTATATGTGTTAATTTTTTTTTTTTAGTTGCTGATGAGTGGTTGGGGGGGGGTTTATTTGTGTGTTGATTTTGTTGATATTGCTTATATCAGGAAGCATTTTTTACATATTCCTGAAATGTGATTTCACAGAATTCAAGAAAATCAAAGAAAATTCAATCTGGTAGAATGGGATACAATTCTACAAACCTTCACTTTCAGTTAGTTTACTCTGTGTTGTCATGCTGAAAAGACTGCAATTCAATGCATAAAACCATTTTACTACAATAAAACATGATCGGCACACAGATGTCATGGTTTAAACGCTTTCACACATACCTGTTCATACGAAGTTATACAATATTACAGTTTACTGTAAATACAGAGATGAAGCCGATTGTTATGTTTAATGTACTGGAACACTATCCAGCAACGGAGCCATATGGAGGGGTAACGGAAGAGAAAGAGAGAATGTTGCCAGGGAAGTGGAAAAAGTGATACAAGACAGCACATCACCAGAGAGATACGTGCAGCAATTATTAATATGTCGGACACAGCCGAACCTGAACTGCTTCTACGTGATTTATAATCATGACTAGTGGGAAAAAAAAAAAAAAACAGAACAAAAAAATAAACACTATACATTTTTTTCTTTTACTCAACTATTTCACAGTGTCACTGTGTTCATGTAGGTGGGAAAAGAACAAGTTTGAATATGTTGAAAGCCAACTATGCTCTATTTTTTAGCTAATTGGAAGGCAGATAGTGGATGTTATAACAGCAAGAATCATACTGTAAACCCACACTTTTATTCTACAGCTATGGAACAAATAAGAAACCACAGCAAAAGATCAGATTATCAGGTTTTACAGATATTTTTTATAGATGTCAATTAACGAGTATTCTATTATTCCTTAAATTACTGTGAACATGTTTTCCAAATTCCAAATAAAATATTATTTAGGGAGTTATTATTTATTTATTAGATGCAATATTTGCAGATCTTGAATAATCCAAAGAAAATATACTTATTTTTTAAATGTACTTATTTTTGAACAATACTGTACTAATGCATTAATTAAGGAACATTCAGAAATCAGTATTTGTTTGAATAACCCTGATTTGCCATCACAGCTTCCATGAGTCTTGGCATGCTCTCCACCAGTCTTGCATATTACTTGTTGGGTAACTTTGCTGGGTAACAACAATTCACGCAGCTCAGCTTGTTTAATGGCTTGTGACCATTCATCTTCCTATTGATCACATTCCAGGGATTTTCAGTGGGGTTCAGATCTGGAGTTTGGGTTGGCCATGACAGGGTCCTCCATGCACTCTTTGATCCACCTGGCTGTGTGGCATAGAGCATAGTTGGAGAACATGGTCAAAACAGAAGGAAGCAAACATTTTTAACATTATAACCTTGTAGGTTGATTCATGCCTCGTTTACAGAGACAATATGCCTGTCTCCAGCCTCATCACCACAGATCCTCCTCAACATAACACACAACATAAAAGACACCAGGCTAGTATACTTCCAAGTCACCACGACTGGGTGCTGCTCACAGCTCAAAACTGGACTCCTTAGAGAAGATGATCTTATTACAGTTCTCCGGTCCAATTTTGCAAACCTCAGCTTGGATCTTCTTACATTCTCATTGATGAAAGCTTTTTTTTCTGGCTTTGCACATTTTCATCTCTGCCTTTAGAAGCCTGTTTCGAAGCATTTTCACTGTGCACCTCAACCCAGCTTCAGTTTGCCACTGTGTTTGAAGGTCACGTGATGTCATCCTATGGTTGTTGAGTGGCATTCAAAAGAGTTGTGATCATTCATGTGAGTAGAGATTTGTTTTCACCCTCTGCCAATGACAACTGCTTGGCTTTATTTTTGTGTTCTGCCATCTTTAATACAGTATTTTAAAGAAGAAGGCAATCAGACACTTATTGCATCCCTGTGCTAGTAAAGTCTGGATTGAACCTTTCTTTTCCTCACTCTTAACTTTTCTTTTCGACGATTTTGGTACGGACAATGGTTATTTTAAGAATTCCAATTACAGTACTAGCACTGTTTTTGCCATCCAGCTAGTCACATTGTATGAAGAGAGTGATGATCACAGCAGTGTGTTTTTCATACTTTTTGTCATTAAATATGATTTGATTCAGGTGATCACCTCATCTGCACGTCATAAAGCAGAATGAGGTGTGCTGGAGCTGGAATTCAACAGACACTGGAATGGAACTGTTGCCATGGAAGCAGGGACGGACTGGGACACAATTTCAGGCAGGGAAATCCCACACCAACCCAGGCCATCCTTTAGAAATCACAGGCAGATGTATTTGTCCCTTCTAATATATATACACTGTATTCTACTGAAAAACTAGACAAGTATTTTACTTGTACATGTCACTTCTGCTACAGTATCGTCTTATAAACAGAACTCCCTTCAATAAATAAATAAATAAGTTATATTAATGTAATTTAGCCTATAGTGTTACAATTACGATATTAGGGGCACTACATCTAATATTTACTAGCAGTTCAATACTTGGAAAGGAAAAAATACAGCCATACAGTGCTCCCGATGGCCAGTCTCAGCCAGCATGGAACTAACCTTTTATCAACATGAACATTAAATGAGTAGCACTTCTTAACTTTAAATAAGTTATGCTGTATAATCATTCCATCAGTTAACGTATTAGTCTATAACACTGTCTATACAATTTGCTGATTTGACGAGGTAAATATGCAACACAATTAGCTTGTTACCAACAAAAGACTGAGGCTTGACTGCACAGGTCGAAAATCCTGCTTTCAACCTAAGACAAATGGAGCATACGAATCTAACTGCTGTGTGTGTGTGTGTGTGTGTGTGTGTGTGTGTGTGTGTGTGTGTGTGTGTGTGTGTGTGTGTGTGTGTGTGTGTGTGGTATAATCTTCTGTAAGCCAAAGCGGCCACCAAAAAATAAATAAATAAATAAATAACGTTCCCAAGTTTAGTCCCCTAAATTGTTAAGAAAATGACCAGCCAGTGACTGGAATGATCTGGTTTTCAGCTTGATCTGGCATGACAGGTGACCAGTGGATCAGTCTCAGACATATCCGATTCTGTGCCAGTCAAATTTATGCCCTCAGGCTCATGAGCGGTGGAACAGACCGGTGTATGTCCTATCACCTGATGAATGGGAGTTTAAATCCCAGTTGAGTCTAGAGAGCAGGTTAGGTGTGCTCTAAGGAGGGGAGGGGTGGCATACATGCACTTCACATCAATCATGTCAACACCGGCAAATCATTGGTATCTGCGATCTCAAGCAATTGGAGGTGGGAAGATAGTGCTATCACCAGTTTGTCTTTTACCACCCCATAATGATGCATGAGCAGCAGTTCGAAAATACGTAGTAGGCTGGTGTTCCGTGTCTTCGAGGAAGTTGATAGCCTTTGCACCTCTCTGGTTGGTAGCTGTCGCCTCATTTTTAATTGGATTTAATTTGTGCTACAAAAGCTTTATCCAGTAACCTGAAGCACTTTTTGGTGCTGAATTTTTTGGTTTTCTTTGGTTGAGAGAAAATTCTGTAACCATACCTTTTTGGGAAAATGTAAAAAGGTATATTATAATGCATGTCTTATTAAGAACATATACCTCGAGGTTATGTTAAAGAAATTTCAGGTCAGATGTAAAAAAACAAACAAAATCGGAAATCAGTGCATCCCCACCCAGACAGAGAAAGCAACATTATACAGTATACAGCAGATTTCTACTCATAAATGTATAATTAACTAAAAAAAATCCACTACTTTCTATCAAATATTAAGCAGAGTGAATTCACACTTGACCAGGTAGAACATAAACCGTGTAAGCCAGTACAGGTTTTGAACTGTCAGCTAATATCAGATGCTAAACCTGTGAGCTACACCTGAGAGAAATGTTCTAAGCGCCAACATCGACTTTTGTGCTCCCTAACCAGCAGCATCTACTGCAATACATGGCTTGGTTTGGCATTGGGGTATTTGTGGCTTACTTTGTATGAATGCAAAATAAATGCTTATGAATGCTTAAGCTGAGACTCGACTGTGCAAGAACAAAATTATAAATATTGTACAGATTGTAATGGCTTTCCTCTCAAGGTCTGGGTAGTGTGTATGTGAAAATGACTTACTTTTTTTTAAAGAAGTGAGCATGAACGGGATAAAATAAACACATTTATTTAGGAATAGAGCGTTGAAGCTGCTTTTAGCTTTATTTTCTATTTAAACAAAAGCTTGATTTTGTATGGTTTGTTTTTCTAGAAGCAGAAAACCATAATAGTGCTCAGATCATTTTATGCTAACACCATTGTCTTGGTAAAACACTCTGCTGATAAATATCATAATTTAGCATGTTTTTGCAAATCACATTTTGTCACAGCTGCGATAAAGTCAAATTACTTTGTGACACATTTGCCATATTTACTAATACTATGTGTTCCCTCAACATTTTCTTTTTTATTAATGCATACAGCACATAATATGAATGATAAAGCCATACAAAAAATATTATTATGCACAACAACAAAGCAGAACCATCTCTGAGTGATACAGCGTCAAAATGATAAAAGGCAGAAATGTTGTCTTAGATCTGGTAGTATGTTTTGTTTGGGAGACAACATAAGCCTTGAGGCATTTCCCATGTATCTTCACTTTGCTGCAATAATCAGTTTGGCTCGGTCTTTTCCATGTGCTGGGAGTAACTCACAATAGTGAGACGTATGTTGAGGGTGACATTGTACATATATCATGTGCGGTTAAAATAGTTTTCTCCCTGGAACCAGACAACATGCTTAATTTAATATCAAGTACAGTTTTAGGTTTTGAAAAGTTTTAGGGTCATTTTTATTAGGTGTGGAACTGAATTCAATAACAAGGCAGAACTCAAGGAACAGGGTTGGCAATAATTACGTAGATTTAGATCTACTTGTTTAGGTCTACAGTACTACTGTGCACTGGCTCACAATCACCTGATTACGGATGAAACTTTTCCATACCACCACTTAGGTGCCTAGTGAACATTCTGTTGAAGTGGCTGTCATTAATCTAAGAGGCATTGTCATCCGTTGATAATATGTCTATTTATTAGAATTTTTTTTCAAATATATTTGATTTTACCTATTAAGCGAAAGCATGTTATAATATTACGCAAACATTATGTGCTTCATATTATGAAACATTATGCTTCACATAGCTTGAGAATTGTCATAATGTTGACAAAGTGTTGCTACAAGCAATTGATGGTTTCTTGTTTTGTTTTGTTTTTAATTACAAAAAAACATTAACAACAGTTTTTTTAAGTGTAAATACTAATAATATATACTTTTATTTGTATCCTGTACCTTTACGCAAAAATGATTTGCCCCAATGCCAAGCGACCAGCACCACATGATGTCATTCCTCAACTGTATATATATTTCCATGATATCTATAATAGCTCATTGCCATTGAGTACATTAATTGGCCATCAATTATGTTATATACTGTACACTGTTATGCTTCACAGATTCTTTATTCTATTAATTTAATTATTTCTTATTTCTTCAAATACAATGTTTAACTGTTCATGAAAATGAGAAAAGTCTGAACTGAACTGCCTTATGAATATTTTCAACTTTGTTACCTGTCAACTATGTTACCCCGTAGTGTACATACGGTACTATAATCTGTCATCATTCCTATATCATTAGCATCATCAGTCTACATATGTAACAGCACACATTAGTTTTATGGGCACACTTTCACTTTCTCCCCCTTATTAAGACATTTTAAAATCCAGTTGTTTTAAATAGATAACAAGGAGATACAGGGTTCATTGGAATGCTGATCCTGCAGGGATGGGAATATATTTGGAGAAGCACAGCACAAGAGTGGTCACAATGTTTTGCACAGAAAAAAATTGCATCATATGATCATTTGGCACTAAAACCATTTTGAGTTGCTAGATGAAGTTCTATAAGTAACACAGTTGACAAACTGAGTAGTGAATTCCATCCTTTTCCTTAAAAAATGGTAATGTTTAAGCTTTGCAACTAGCAGATGTTAAACGGAAGGAATTTGCTAACTTGAACAACTATTTGTTCTATTAAGAAAGAGTGATGTTTCTGTACTTCTTTTACTTATGTGACCCCAACTTATGGAATTAACTATAACTTTGTGCAAGAACAGAATGCTATTTCATAAATATGTACTATTGACCTTGTGTGCATTTTTTCCTATATCACAATGTAACGAACTTAATGCAATACTCACAACTTGCGTAAGGATATAGCATTAATGGAGAAATGTTTTGCTGATTATATATGATTATATACTTAAGAGAATTTTAGTACATGGTCAGTATTGGGTATGAATCGATACACAACGCTCTGATGTTATAAGGTTGTATCTATATAAATAAATTATACTATTACATTCTCAGAACAAACAACACATGTTAAACCAGAAATAGAATATGTGAGGAAAGACTGATGGATATAAAAATGGATGTAGATCATGTGGCATGGTCTTCACATTCACCAGATCTGAACCCAATTAACAGATACTGTATATGAGAGATTTTGGATGAATATCTAAGATAGCACTCTACATCACCGTCACCAAAACATCAACGAAAGGAATATCTTTTGGGAATTTCTTTTTTATTTCCAATGTACTAGTACAATTTTAGAAACATATAGAATCAGCCAATGCACAATTGCACTGTTCTGGAGGCTTGTGATGGCCAACACCTAAGTGCAACACTAAGTTTGTCATTTGTCTGTAGCAAGAACATAAGATCCCTGAAACTAACCTAGCTGTTAAATATGAACTCACAAATGCTTAAGTGCATGTGAATTACCGTTAATCACTGTTACTAACCTCTGATGATTTGGCTGGATTGATGAACAGACTCGAGTTGCACATAGGTGTGTGCGCACATAGAAAAGGAAGAGGCGCATTCACCTTTATTAAATCACTCAGGCTGCCTTCTCTCGAAATCTCAGACAGATGACTGACAACAGAAAATTAAAGGTAAACACTAAACAGAATAAATCACTACATCCTCCATAGTGTCAACAGCGTCTAGTGATCCCAAGTGTGCGGCTCAAGTCAACATGGAAGCTGAGACTTGAGTGGTGTAGCCACACATCCACAGCTTTTATTTATACATGTCATAAAACAGACAGGTCGAGGGGTAAAAAAAAAAGACATGGGAACAGCTCACACCTAAGCGCCATTGGCAGAAAACTCAATCAAATCCTTAGCGTAGAAGGCGAGAGTGGGACGTTCCTATTTCATTGCTTCAATTAAATGCCTGCTCTCACGTAATTAACAGCTGTTTTGTCTACAGATCAATAGAAAGTCATTCACTGAACGTCCCTCTGCTTTTTTTTGCCAAGATCCACGGGCAAATTTCTTTAATGATATAAAGAGCTGCCTACAAAAACTGCTTGTGCTGAATACAGTTTGAAAGTGTTTATAAAGTTATAAAGGGGATGAGACAAAGAGAGGCATAATATACTTAGCTATAACATTAATAACTGCAGTACAATCCCACTTTGTGTTTGTAACATAAACACCGACTGCTACCAATCAATATTTAAAAAAATGCAGCTAAATAAAGTGGGTGCTGATACTGTACATTATTTGTATACACAAACCTACCAGCTATCAGCAATAAATATACACCTTATAGACAGAAGCTCTAATTTATGGATGTTCTTGGAATGACAAAGAATATTTTATGCACAAGCAATCAACTAACAGTAAATACTGTTGTCAAACCCTAAGCTGCCAAGAACAGTTCATAAATATTACCTAAGCACTAGGGTTGGGCGGTATCCAATTTTTGCTACCTTTAAGCCTTATCTAAATTAAACCCCAGTGTACAGCGTTGGTTTTGTTACTTATTTGTTCAGATTATCATTTTCGTACAAAGACAAAGATAGCTTGCTATACATGTGTAGGATCCTTGCTCCCTGTTGTCAAGTGCTTTTCAGGGGCACGGACAGGATTATATTCCATAGGGCACACAAGCACCACATTTATTACATACCTTGTCTAGGTGCAATGCACGCATTACTCAGCAAGTGAATGAGCGAGCAAAAGTGAAAGAGATTGATTCAGGTTTTTTTCCACAGTACTGGTACAACACCACTATAAAACCCTGATTACCCGACCATATGCCTTTCAAAGGCCAGACTCTGAGCTACTGTTGCTCTCAGCAGAATCTTCATTAAAGTACAACAGGTCGCTTTCTATTTTCAAAAGCCTTAAAAATGTTCCGTTTATTCTCTTTTGCTATAGTTTAAATAATTATATAAACTATATGTCTTCTTTATTTACTATTTGCCTGCTATCATATGTAAATGTAAATGTAAAAAAATCAGCTAGAAATGTATGACCCAACCCTACTACATTAAGCACTGAGTAAAGATGTCTCCTTGCCACGTATCCTTGAACAACACCAGCATTAGGTGACCACTGTCAAAGAAAGATCGCGCTCTCAGATATGTGAGTGCACTAAGGTTAATATATCGATAATAATAGGAAGTTATGAAAAAAGTTAGTCTAAAAAGTATAGTCTGCAGTATGTCTTCTTTATTTACAACTAACGATTACTATAACTGAAGATGATGTATCCGTCAATTAAAGGATCAAATTGAGGCGAAGAGTTTCAAGTTCACAGGATGTGCTTTTCAAACACAAAGAGGTACTTTCATATTTTACTTCAACAAAACGTCTAAGAGATCAGTTGGTTCTTCTTTCACTATTCATTGAGGCATAAATATAGTCATTGGACGTCAACCAATATTCGGACTAATGCACAAGGTTTAAATCTAGCCACCAAATTAAGCCAGTTTGAAAGCAAAAATCTCATCTTTGCGCAACATTTTGTGTTACATCCCCAGGATGTACATCACTAATGCGAAGACACACTTGTGAACTTTACTCATACAGTATATCATCCAACCCTGCTTCCTTTGTTTATATCTATTCATATCCGTGTCTTCTCTGTTCAGCATTATGCATCCTGCTGTTAAAGCATGCATAAACTGAATGAGTAAAATTTGTCTTCTGTGTCAGCTATAGTATCACCTCTTGTTTTAGTATGCACTGAATACTGGCCGTGTTAGGAATTTTCTTGCTTAAAACATGGGCCTTTGCATTATTATATCTAATTCTAAACCGGCGCATCATCTTTTATTTGCCCACTGCCCAATTTTTCTAAACCAATTTACCAACATTCTGCCTGGTTCATGAATTCCCTGATGTACCATTTGGGATCCTTTCAGCTGCTTCCGCTGTTCCTGTGTTTTTATGTTTACATCATAAACTATAGTCAAATACCCTTTTTTACAGCTCTGCATAAGCTTTCATTCCTGGGCTTCAAGTCAAAAAGCTTTCTGTTGTGTAATTACAGCATTAAATTGCATCTGCACTGAAGAAAATACCAAAAGCCGCAGTGACTATACACAAAGGTAAGGAGATGAATCCTGTTGACCTGTGGTGTATTTTTTCAAATGCTACAAAGCATAATAATCGTCATTAGTTGCAAGCAAGCGAATTTAATTCTACTGAAAAACTTTCCTTTCTTTTTTTTTATTTTTATTTTTTTATCATAAATATAGCACAGCCTGCCATCTAATGTTAATTTCTCCACCATTCTCACTTTAAACATCACAGAGATTTCTAGTTATTTTGCATACATTTATAAAGGGCAACTTTAGTGAACTGCTTTAAAGCTCAAGGTGGTCAAATAATTTCTCAATATTTTCCTTTTTTGCGGTTCATAATTCCCCCTATTGTGCAAGGTGCCAGATGTCTAATCAAGTTATTAAAATGCAACATTAATACATGAACCTGACTGAATTCTAGGTATCATAATGATTGTCATATCCATTTTGCATCTAGTTAAAGCAATAACACAATATTAGCTCTAAATGGGCAAACGGCATGATAGCAGGAAAAGAAACATCTTTTCTTTCAGCTATATCTCATACAAGGTGACCTGTATGACTCAACTCGTATTATAACTAATGACAGGAACAATGACATGTAAAACAATAGTGTAAACTATATTCATAACATGTTAAAAGAACATATTGAAAGCAGGTGTTTAAAACACAACATGTTTTTAACAGTTTGATACAGTTGTTTTTTTACTTGAGTTAAGGTGTTTGAAATGGTGATTATAGTTATCATCCAGAACTATATCTTACAACATACCATGTGCATGAGACAGATCCCAAGAGATCATTTTCTCAAGGACTCAAAAGACACATATCTGGCACCAACAACCATGCGATGCTCAAAATTCAATTCAAATCTTGATGTAAACTGAGATTATTTGCTACATTCCTGCAACGCAGTTGGCTGACTGGATAACTGAGTGAATGGGAATGTGTGTGTGTGTGTGTGTGTGTGTGTGTGTGTGTGTGTGTGTGTGTGTGTGTGTGTGTGTGTGTGTGTGTGTGTGTGTGTGTGTGTGTGCGTGTGTGTGTGCGTGTGTATGTGCATGTGTGTGTGCATATAGCTAGACAGGCAGATTTTAGCCTAAAATAGTTGTGCGTATACAGCTTATAATTTAGCCAGTGTTATAAAAATTGGTTTGTTTCACTTTTTTATTTGTGTTAAAACATGGAACATAATAAATACAACCAACCATTCGGTGTCCCATCTGATGATCCCATCCCATCAGTCATCCATAACAGAAAGTATGAAAAATAAATTCTGTACAAATCTTATTTAGCAATGGCATAAAATATAAATGCACTCATTTTTCCGACAAATCCTATTTTGTTAAATCCTTTTATTAGATTACACTGGTCAGGCCTTAAAATGAATGAACAGAATAAAATAACTCTTATGTCAAGCTGTAGTGTTGCTAGGAGCCATCACATTATCAATGTGCAATCCATCTCAGCAAAGTGACAGATGGTGTGAGCAAATTCACATGCATAATCTTTAGGCTCATAGGGTGGTATGCAGGGGAGTATATACCATACTATATTAAAAATCAGCTTTATTGGCAGGCATATTAAGCCATATTAATGAGGTTAGGGCCGTAATTCCTTCGCATCAGCAGAATTTGGCCTTTTGCTAAGCTGAAATGTGTGCATTTGTTGAGAGTGTGTGCTACGCACACATAATGAGGGAAGATATAGCTATAGCCACAATGGGATTTTCCAACAGTAAACCACTCAGCTCACTGCCTCCATCCATCTATCCCCTGACTCGGTTCATTATGGTAATCTGGATTTTGAGCACCTTGCGCTTATTTAAGCATCTAAAATGAGTTTAATTGAGAACTTCACCTTTATTCCATGCACTACCACCTGTGGCGTTCTCTGTTTTCTTTTATTGTTTTCTCACAAGATCTGATGCAGTCGATGGTGTAGAGTTAATGGATGCAGCTGCTGAAATCATGCAACTCATGAATATTAATCCTCAACAATGTAATTTAAATGCACAATTGCAAATGACAGTTTGTGGTTCAATATTTAATTGTAGCATTAATAAGGTACACTCACTGTTGCTGGGGAACGACAGAAAAGCTGATAATTGTGCATTAAAGAAGCAAGGTATTTACTAATAAAAAGCCTTGAGACACCCATCATGTCCTCATATTTTGCTTCCAAAGAGCCAAGTTTTACTTCAGGATTACTATAGGATTGTTTTGGCTCTCATTTTAGTCAAGACCCTGAGGTATGTTTGTTAAGTCTCACAGTGACCTATGACTCATTCAAGCATAAAATCCCATCTAACTCAAGGCATGAAGCAGTAAGAAAGAGATGCAGACGATGAGAGATGATCAGGCCGATGATTAGCATGCCTCTAATTGTGATTGGAACAGACAAAAGGGGAAACAAGGTTGCTGCTACGGCTGTTGTATAAACAACAAATTTTTTAATTGTATATTTAGGTACTTTCCAGCCTGTCACAAAAATGAGTTCACCTTTCTTTAATTTAATATACATCATTTAGTTTTATTTTATTTAACATGAAGAAATGACAGGTAGCTCAAAACTTTTGCATAGTGCTATATGTAGAGGACAGTAAGCAGCATCTAATGACCTTTGACCACTGTCTTTTACTGTAAAGCTTTTAAGAAACATAACTTTGATGTCAGGCTTATTCGCCAGCCCCGGACACCACAGTCACACTGCAAAAAAACTTGGTGAGTGAAAATATCTATATAGTCAAAATATCGAATATCAATCAAATTGACATAATATTTCAGATTAAAATATACAAAATAAAACAAAGATGTGATTTTGACTAATATCAAGCTATATTCACTAAGGGGTCATGCATTATTCTATTATAAGATTATTTTTTTCTTTCACATAAGTGTTTAACATTTATTTGATGTAAAATTATCTAATTTTGGTGCAAAAAAACTTCACAACAAGACTATTTAAAATGTCAAATTTGTAAGCTCTTGTACAAGAAGATATAATATAGATATTATAGATAATATAGAAGATAATAATCGTATGCTTGGTTTATTTTAATGTTATAGCCGGAAATAAGTTTGAGTATATTCAAGATATTTTGAATTGATATTATTGTTTGCAGTGCTGATCTGCACTACCATGATAGTGAGCATTTAAGAGTTCTGAAACATCATCCAAATCCCTGATTCAGCAGTACACGCGTTTTGATTCACTGTGACAGGGCTCAATAGAGCCAGGCCTCAAGAGGTGAAAATAGCACACAGCTGGCTCACTCAGACGAGGATACTCAGAAGAGAAAGGCCTTGAATTCTCAAACATGGGAGAGCATGAGTAAACTGATAGCATCTTCCCTGTTTTTCTGCCTCTCTCTCTCTCTCTCTCTCTCTCTCTCTCTTTACAGAGGATTTGCACAAGACTGAGGCACCACCACCAGACCAACCTGAAAGGATCACTGCTTACACAACCTTAGCAGAGACTAATATCTCCTGTCACCCCTAGAGTCTTTTACCTCTAAGTTCAAAGAAAGCTTTTTCTTTCTTCCATGTTGTTCGTTTTCTCTTTTTTACCTTAACTTTCCCTTCTCTTTGCAATTTTTCGCTCCTACTCTCACCACACTTCATAATAATAATACTAATAAAAATAATGATGATGATAATAATAATAATAATAATAATAATAATAATAATAATGAAAAAAAACTTGAACTTTAATATTAATCCTAAACCCCCCCCCCCCCCCATCCCTCTGAAGATGTATGCTATGCAATACTATATTAATGGCATGCTAATGTATACTTAAACCTCATAAACTTGGTTTAAAAAATAATAATAATAGCACCTCCCACAAGGTCAGATATTCCTATCAATGTAAAAAACTGCAATCCCAAAGAGAGAGTGTAATAAAAAAATCAGAGAGAGTGAGAGAGAGAGAGAGATAGTCAGCTTAATTGTATTCAAAGTAAGCGGCAAATTAATTCTCAAGATGTATATCTAATCACAATGTTGGAAGGGAGGTAATTTGCTAATGGACCAAAGAGAAATTGTGCTCTCTCTCTCTCTCTTTCTCTCTCTCACTTTCTCTCTCTCTCTTTCTGAAGTTTTTATTGCATCACACACATTAGCTGTTCATACACAGACAGACTGAAGTAGGTTTAAAACAGCAGACTCATTGTCTTTCGCTCTCAGGGTACAAAACTGACAGAATGAAAAAGAGAATGTGAGTACTTTGTTCACCCAACACATTCAATAACCTACAAGACCATTTAATTACCATCTCTCCCCTCCCCAGGACGCTCCCCACATCCCCTGACACAGATTCATGTCTACTTAAACACATTTAATTACTCTTTAACTGTGCCCTAATCACACAAATGTAGAAGAGCTCCACCCTATCTCACGATCACCGCAGGCTGTGTAACAGTTACTGCTGAGGCTCAGCTTGTGAGGGAATATTAATTGTGCAGCCATCTCATGCATGCGGTGTACCCTTTCTCACATTTACACACACTAGCACGCAGTACCATCACCCCCGTATTCAAGCTAAGCACTAATAGGTGACTGACTGTCTTAGCTTCAAAAGCAAGGCCAGCTCATTCCTGTAGTGAAGACCTTCCCTCTAAGTCACCATGGAGACTGAAGTCACAGGAACCTTCTCTGTAGCAATGAGAGACACCAAAGGCAAGCATGGAAGTTCAGTTCTGCTTTAATCTGATGTCTGCCTCCGAATATGCACTAACAAAGGGTGTAAATAAAAGAAGATGGATGGAAAAAATTGACCAAGAGCCCACAGCTCACACTATACAGATTATATTAATGAGATGAAACTGAGCTGTGGGCATATTATTCTATAATTTCATTCTATTATGAAAGACATAATCTAAAATAAAATAAAATAAGAATAATAGTAAAAAGCAGAGTTATGTTATATAAAAAAATCCGGTTTCTTTTATTTTATAAAAAATAAAATGTAAAAACAGATACTCCAAATACAATACTGTATATCTGAATATAAAAATGAATAAATAATATCGTTTGCACTTCCATATCAACCATCACTGATGTAGGTAGGAAGTAAGAACAGTAAGACTAAATATAACCATAATTTAGATAATAGGTTGGTATTAAATCTACATGCTTTAAAAATAAACATTTTTCTCTTTTTTATCTTCCCACAACAGTTGTTAGGGGTTTGAGGATAATATGTATAATATTAATAATAATATCAATAATAATATGAATTAATTACAGAATATTCATTACAGAGTAAAGAATCATTTACACATATTACTGTTAACCAGTACTTGTACATGTTAACAATCAATAATTGAGTAATCATTAATTGTAACAAGACCAATTTTTTCTCAGATTAAATTTTATTTAAAAAAAATTTTTTTATTAAGTATTAACTTTAAATAAGTTTTTATAAAAAAAATGAATGAAGCACAAATAGTTTAAACAAACAAAATAAAAGGAAACCATAATGGTGTGGAAAAACTGCTTTGTCCCTCTGACCTCATTCAGAAACGAGGCTAAGAAAAATACAGTACAATGTCCAACCAACTGGCAACATCTGGTTCTAAAAGATAAATGCCTCCTTGAACCTCCCGAGTCCGATTCCTGGCAGTGTAAAGTGGTATAGACAATAGGTGATGACAATAGGGCGGTTCCCAATTTGAGTGACAGGACTGAGGGGTCAAACCGCTAGCTGTATGTTATGCATCACCTTAGCTAACCAGCTAACTGATGTCGTTTTAGTTTAACTTACCACAAGAAATGTAGAAGTTGACACAGGGCAACGTGTAGGGTATGGACAACAGAGTTCAATTAAATGCCTTAAATACATATAAATTAACGTTTTTAGCTAAGCTAAAGCTAAGCTCACTAGCTTGTGTGTGGTAACCGAGTAAGGTAGGCAGGTTCCAAACAACAGAAAGGCAGCATGTGTTCCACACATTTATCCACTTACAGTCTTATACAAAAGTTCAGGCACCCCTTGATGATAAATAACAGATTTTGTTGATTTTTTTAATTGAAAAGATGTTAACACAGTCTCTCTTGGAAATGACAAAAATGCATATTATTTTCAGCAAACATTGATGTATAGTTACTTCTTATGCCATAAATTGAACAAAAAAAACATTATTATGGCACTGTGCAAAGGTTTGGGCACCCTAAGAGTTCCAGAGTCTCAGATTCTTTTTACAAGGTTTCCAACCGTAATCAGCTCGTTGGATCTGATGCATGGCAACAGCTGTCATAAGTAAATGCCGATTACAAAGCTTTACAAATACTTTGACGCTTCAAATCTTGTGCACACACTTGCGGACACTCAACAACTATGGGTTCCTCTAAGCAGCTGTGTAAGCCTTTGAAAATGAAAGTTATTGATGTCCATAATGCAAGGGAAGGCTACAAGAAGATAGCAAAGTGTTGTCAGCTTGCAGTTTCCACAGTGAGAAATGTAATTAAGAGATGGCAGTTCAGGAGAACTGTGGAGGTCAAGATGAGATCTGGAAGACCAAGAAAACTCTCGGAGAAAACTGCTCGTATGCTGGTCAGAAAGACAAATCAAACCCGCATTTGACTGCAAAAAACCTGCAGCAAGATTTAGCAGACTCAGGAGTGGTGGTGCACCGTTCCACTGTGCAGCGATGCTTGCACAGACAAGACCTTCATGGAAGAGTCAGCAGAAGAAAACCTTACCTATGTACGTCCCGATCATAAAATCGAACGTCAGAAGTATGCAACACAGCCTCTACAGAAGCCTGATGCGTTTTGAAAACAAGTTCTGTGGACTGAAGAAGTTAAAATAGAACACTTTGGCCACAATCAGCAAAGTTTGGAGAAAAAAAGGAGCCACATTTTATGAAAAGAGCACCTTGCCAACTATTAAATATGGAGGTGGATCTATCATGCTTTGGGGTTGTGTTGCAGCCAGTGGCACAGGAAACATTGCACGGGTGGAGGAAAGTATTGATTTTACTAAATACCAGCAAATTCTGGAAGCTAACATCACACCATCTGTAAAAAAGCTGAAGCTGAAAAGAGGATGGCTTTTACAACAGGACAATGATCCTAAACGAAATCCACTATGGAATACCTCAAACAACGCAAGCTGAAGGTTTTGGAATGGCCATCACAGTCCCCTGAATTAAACATCATTGAAAATTTGTGGGTAGATCTTAAAAGAGCTGTGCATGCAAGATGACCAAAGAATATTAGAGAAATTACAAGAATTGAAAGACTTTTAGCTGGCAAGCTGTGATATCTGCCAGAGGAGGTATTACTAAGTACTGATTATGTAGGGTGCCCAAACTTTTGCACATTGCCATAATAATATTTTTATTTCTTTATTTATTTGTTTGTTTATTTTTGGGTCAATTTATGGCATAAAAAGCAACTATGCATCAACGTTTGCTGAAAATATTGTGCATTGTTTCCTTTCCAAGAGATACTGTGTTAACATCTTTTCAATAAAAAAAAACACCAAAATCTGTTATTTATCAAGGGGTGCCTAAACTTTTGCATAAGACTGTATAGATTAGCTATAGCTAAAGGTTTAGGCAGATTTAGCTCCTGCAAAAACCGATCTTTAGAAAACCTATGAGTGACATTATGGAGAGGTTTTTATATAGTCCTTTTTAAATAGTCAAAGTTTCCCATGATGTGTGATGCATTAATTGCAAGTTCGCCCTTATGTGGAAATCAAGTTAACAGATATGTGAGCTATGCAGAGAAGTATTATGCAAAAATTATTATTTTGTAAATTTTTAAACAGGTAAATTAACAGTAATTAATAAATTGCTGATTAACATCTCTACTAGTGATTATTTATGTTTATATATTGTATTAATGCAAAATGTTCTTATAATGACCTGATTGGTGGTTTAAATTCTAAAGAAATAAAAATTAAAATAATTTTATCCCCCAATAGCATTAAGATTGTTACAGCAGCTTGGAATTAATGAGCTTCATTTTACAGAGTCCAGGAGTATCACCTGCTGCACAGAAATAAAACCTGTCATGAGTACAGCTGTGGTATGCTGCTCAGATTCTCTCGGTTAGCCGCAGTGCCTCAAAAATATACAGTAATATTCTCACAAATGACCTTCTCCTGCTGTCTACAGAATCAATAGCTAGAGAAAGAGATGAACAGTTTTTCAAAACAAAATCGTGTGCAAATGCGGGATGACAACAAACTACCAAAACACTGCACTGTTTAAAAATAATCATTATAATAAAATAATTTACAATTCGCTAATAAAAATATCATAAAATAGAAAAAAATGTGCCTGGTATTAACACAATAATAAACCACCAAAACTGTCTATAAAATTATTAAACCCATTGTGTGAAATATTAATTACTTTTAAACCCTGAACAGAGAAATTTTAATAAATAAGACTACACACACACATACACACACAAACTGAAATCTACTAAAAGGTTTTTGCTCTATTTGAATGTAAGATCACCTCCCTTTTGCTTGCATTTACAACTCAAACATATGCCTCTTTTAATTAAAAGGCATCAGCTAGCAAACCCTGAAGAGACCCCACTGAGCTTTTTTTTTTTTTTTTTTTTCAAAACACTACACATTAGAGGAGGTTTGATATCAGGTTAGCTTTTCATTACTAATTCATAGCCTTATGAAGAGGGCTTTGATAAAAAACAACTAGGAAAAGGCCATGGCGGCTTTCTATGGATTCAAGCTGGAAATCAGATTTTTAAAAGACTGACTGGCTCTAGATTGCATGGATCCAAACATACACAGCTCAGGCTTTGCCTTAATGAAGTTCTGATATCCTTTTTAAAGCAGCATCTTCATTTTGATCAGCAGCATGCCTTTTCCCTCAGCATGATGGACTTTTGTACAATGCACTCTATCTAAGATGTTCCTTATAAAACTGCATGTGTCTGAGAACTCACTATCGGTAATAATGCTAATAATGTGTGCACAGCAGCTGAGTATAGGTAAGGTGAAATAGAATTTGACAAGGCTTGTGATATTATCATGGAGGGGAAAAAAGCATTTTGACTTCTAGTTCTAAGGAACACTTTTGTTCAATGCCTTATGGTCAAAATGCATTAACGTAATCCAGCTAAACTGACATGTGGTAGGGATGGGGAGTTAACTGTTTTTTTCTCCTGATCCTCCAGACTAAAACTTAATGTGAATACAAAACACAGAAGATGATGATAGAAGGTGGTTTTATTGAAAAAAAAAATTATGTTTTTTCTTATACTGTACTACAGCAGCAGCTTGCATCCCCTGTGTATGTATATGTATATATGTGTATGTATGTGTGTATATGTATATATGTGTATATGCTTAGTGCTCACTGGATGGGTACATTTTGATGTTGTACTACTATGGGGAATGGCCTGTGATGGGATGGGTGGGGGGGTGGGGGGATTGTGGGATCTGGGATGACATACAGTTGCACCTTTGTGTACACATGTTTTTGTATTTGAATATGCCTTTTGTTGGAGCTATTCTGTATGTCTGTTGAGAATTTTCAAAACAATAAAGAGAGTTGGAATATATACTGTGCTACAGCAATTTGCCAACAATGACAAGTTTTTTTAATTGAATAAAAACATAATATTATAATTTATTTATAAGGTCCAGTATATGTGTAATATTGTGAAACAGCCAAAAGTAAACTACAATCAAATTCTGCATCATTTGATCTTTTGATTAAAAACCAAAACAAAGTAATACTCCAAAACAAAAAATATAACTTACACTCTTACCATTTTCAAGGTACTCACACTGGAGACTCATTTGTAAATGAAGGCTCAATAAACATGCCCCTTTAAGTAAACTTCATTACACAAATGTGTCACCTTCGGATGTCTCTGAGTGAAGAATGAATTGGAGACTAAGCCAAAAGCTACTAATGTCACAGTATGGGTTTGTGTGGAGCATCCATGCTGGACTCTAAAAAAGTGTTTTGTTTTCCATCACCCTGTGAAATCATCTAAAGCAACAGCTCTGTACCGTTGAAATGTCACGTGTAGTAAAACCTTGGATTGTGATGCGAGTAACTGCGAGTGTATTGCTAGACGAGCAAAAATTCAAAAGGAAGTGTCATTACATAGGTCACACAAAAAGAATAAAATTCCAGTGATTCTTTTCAAAGGTAAAATGTATTTATTTTTACTTTAGATTTTTCTATTAATCCTTTTTATGTGGATATTTTTGGGTTGTGGAACAAATAAGTTTCCATTATTTCAAATAAGAAAATTCACTTTGACATATGAGTCCTTTGGATTACAAGCACGTTTCCAGAACAAATTATGCTCGAAATCCAAAGTTTAACTGTAAAGGCCATCACATTGTATATTTAGAAGTGTGGAAGGTCAAAAAAATTGTTAAGTATTAAAAAACTAAAATATCTGGATCACTGGATTTTTTTTTATACACAATGTGCCATGCTAGTAATGAACACTCTCTGGCTGACCCATATACAAAATGATGTGCAGATGAGGAGTGATTTAATCTCCTAATCGAGGCAGTAAGCGAGTCACTGCTGGAGAGGATTTGTAAACAACAGTCAATAGGATCCCCAGGACCCTACTTACAGTGTGTGTGTGTTGTTGTGGAAGAGCGGAGCTTACTTTAATGCCACATGCTGTGGTCCTCTGTATTAGACACCACCCTTTCCTTTGCTCTTCAACACTTGCTCCCTTCATCACACTCGATGGCCTCCACAATCCACTCCTGTTTTCTTATTCCACCATATTTTATCAGTCTGTCCCTCCCTCTCTCTTTCTCTCTGTCTATACACACTCTCTCTGGATTATTGAGGAGTTGCTCATGGCAACAGGTTGGAGAATGTGTTTGTCTCAGTGAACAGACAGTACTGTATCTCTCTGGTTTATAAATCCAGTCTGTTCTATGACAGCTTAGCAGATTCAAACTACACAGTCTTGCTGTGTGATCAACAACATTTTGTAAAGTAAACGTGGACAATAGTCAAAATGGGAATATCAATGTGACTGCAAGTTTTTAGACGACACAGTGGAGCCCATGGTGGTTAAAAATAAAACATTCAAGGCTGGAAAATGCATGATGTAAAATCTGACTCCATAGTCTGACACACAAATCAGCTTTTTTTTACGATTCCAATGAGCTTATGAGACACCTCCTAAAAACCCTTCTAAAATATGCCACTATGGGTCCACATGTCACTCTGACCAGCATAACGTAATTACTAAAAGTGAATGAATGAATGAATGAATGGCATTCTGTAGTAACATATCTATTATTCTTAGTTCTCTTACTGTGTCTGTGATTTTTTCCTGCACAGCCTTTATCTCAAGCAACACTTCTATTATTCCTTTATAGGTGATCTTGTAAAAAAAAATTATCCACCGATTGTGAAATTCTGGGTAATTCCTATACTGATATTTAAAATATTAATATTTAATATTTGTCAGAAATTTTGTTTTGTTTGGTTACTGCTCTTTTCACACAGAATACAATCTTGTGTACCAAACAAAAGCTTAGTAATGTGGCTAATGCCAAATAATGCCACAAGGTGGCACTCCTTTTTATGGTAAACTAGATTTAAATGTGAAGAAGAGCGCTCTGGTGCTCCTCTAAATAAACCCCATGCTAAACGTTTTCCTCCTCAATGAACAATGTAGGGAGGAATTGTTGTATTCTATGTTCTGGTCATGTATGATATAAAGAATGTAGTGCCATTGATACCAGACTCGTGTGGACAATATTTTATTTTGTCGGAATAAGCAA
This sequence comes from Clarias fuscus, assembly GCA_030347435.1. Lineage (NCBI taxonomy): Eukaryota > Metazoa > Chordata > Actinopteri > Siluriformes > Clariidae > Clarias > Clarias fuscus. The sequence continues at coordinate 23,559,448 of CM059206.1, read as the reverse complement.
ATCATGTGAAAATCCCTATGTACGCAAGTTTTTGGCTACCTATGCTAATCGGCTATCCTGGGACCATTGCTAAGTACAGGCTCCCGGTTCTTCCACACTCCATACGACACACTGCTTTAGAACATCATGGCAAAGGGTCTGTTTTCGGTGGTATTATAAAAACAACTATTGTATCCTTCCTTAAGCTGAAGGCTGGGTAGGCTATTGTGTTCCCAGTCAGATGAGAATTAACCAACACAACATGTAGCGCAACACAACACAACATGTTACAACATGTAACCATCTGCCACTGCCATCGGTAAATGCCAACTTATTTGCCAAAAGCGCAATGGCAGTTAATAAGGCGCACATCATTCAATATCGATGTAGCTGATAACTTGGTGCATCCGTACGAAAAACACTTTTGTGAGTAAAGTCTTTGCATCAACATTGCTTTGAACAGATCCTGGAAAATACATAATAAAGTCTATGAAAAATGGTAATATCCATAGCTAAACCAACTGACGTTCTCTGAGAAATCTCAAGCGGATAACAAAAGCCAGATTTGAAACATCCAGTATATCAATGAACTTGTATTCCCTTGCAAAGTTTTGCTTCAATACCACTTCTGTAAAGTCACCTTGGTTAGCGCTCCGGAAGAATATGATCCGCGAAAATCCATTTAATACGCTTAATACACCTGCACTACTCCAAATCAAGAATGGAAGGAAAAGGAAGAAGCGGCTGCATACGTATATAGTTTGAGAGGTATTAATTGTGAATATCAGTGAGGTCAGGACTGAGAGGAAGGTGTAACAAAACTTTGCTGACTTCAGACACGTGCATGGTTCCACGAAGCACTTTTTTACACATAGGACGGCAGTAGAGTTGAGATGAAAAAGCATTATTTACCAGCAGAAAGGAATGCAAGCACAGGAGAATGAAAACAAATTCCCTTTTGCGTCTCTCAGAAGATGGAAAATGAGCACAGGCAGAGAAAGCACAAGGCGAACAGAGCTACATGACAGTAAAGAACAGAGAGAATAATCTGGAGGCTGTGCGGCATAGTGACAGGAGAAGGAAAGAGAACCTTCCTCACACTCCGTCTTACTTTTTATGTATATAAATATATATTACATCATGTTCCATTTACTGTATATGAGGTAATTGGACTGAAAGTGAATGTCAACAAACAAGGGAATGAGAAAGTACTATGAACCATGTTGTAGTGTGGACGCAGGTCTCAATGTGGTCTCCAGTGTGGTAACTATATTATAATCAATAACTAAATCACAATTCTTTTTTTTTTATTATTAATATTTGTTCATTCATTTTTATGAAATGGGTTTGTTTATTCATTCACCCATTGTTTCATGTATAAGGACTGTATGACTGAACAGACAATGTGTTAATAGAATTCAATGGATTCTACATGGATACAAGTGCAGACATGAAAAGGACGGATACAATTTTTAATAAAAAGCCTACTAGATTCCAGTGCATTAGGATGCGGGAAAAAAAAAAAAACTGTGTGATCGGTGGTTTTTTATTCATGCTGTCCCAAGGGGTCATATAAAAAGCTAGGGTTATGATATCTTTACTAAAGCCTGGTCAGGGTCACAGTGCTTTGAATTAGGCTATTGTATTTTGGGTAAGAGAACAATTATTTATTTATTTATTTTTATATCTTGGGCAGTTTTGAACAAATGTAATAACTGTGCAAGCTCATTTATTAATAAAACAATTCTGCACACATGTCTAGGTGAAAACAGTTCTGAACTAAAGAGATAAGGAAAGAATTCATAAACATTACTGGCATTTCTATATTTTCCCAATGTCTTCCAGTGTTTGTTGGACACTGATGATCATGTTTTATAATAATAATAATAATAATTATTATTATTATTATTATTATTATTATTAAACATTAGTAGTAGTAGTAGTAGTAGTAGTAGTAGTATAAAAGATAACACACACTTCAAATTTAGCCCATGCTTAGCCATGCTTTCAGCTTTAAATCCAAATACAGACTCAGATACAAATATGTATTCAGATAGTGGCGTTGTGTTATGTCTTCCTGGACATTACAGTACTTTATTTTAGCCAATCAATATAAAGTTTAACCAAAGCGAGCATACAGTAAATTGCCTAGCAGGTATTATGCATATCAGGTATAACCGATATAGTGCCATGATATTGCTGTTTGGTTTGCTTAAGCCAGTCTTTTTTTCCTTGTTTTACCCTGGCCAGACATCAACACGTCTACTTGTACATGAATAAAAAACCTTATAGTAGGGTGTGACATCTGAAATCTGCCAGGGCAGCAAATTTCCATAGTAGTTAATGCCTGTAGGAAATCGTGAAAGGTTTAACCTAGGCCAGTGATTCCCTACAGTTTTGGAAACTTGGAAATGTTTCCATACTCCCAAGTCATGAAATCCAGTAAAATGCTAATTAACAGATTAACTGGATGAAACGTGTTCCCTTTCAAAAGCTACACTCGATGCTGCGTGAAAACGCTACGGGAACATCTCTTTGTTGCCAATTGTGAAGCCTGTGCATGCCAAAACCGCCGAATACCTTCGGCTTATAACCTCTGCCAGGCATGACGTCACCGAATAAGGTGCACCTGCAGGTTATAAATAGGAGTGAACCGGAAACATCCTCAGATCTTTTTGTCTTCAGGACCGTTTTGTGTTTGCGTGTGCATGTGCAAGCCGTAACGAAAGCGAAAATAAAAGGAAAATAACAGCATTAACTCACCGATATGGCGGAGTTGCTTAAGAGATGCGTGCCTCCGTGCGAAAGATCTCTTTCGGAGGGCGATCTTCATGACTTTTGTCTCGAGTGCTTCGGGGAAGAACACGCTCGCCTCGGGCTTCAGGGAGACTGTGAGTACTGTGATCTTCTCCCTATTAAGGTGCTTCGCGCGCGGCTCGCTTTCTTTAAAGAGAAACCGCGAGCCACGGCGCATTCCTGGGACTCGCGTGCTGATCTGGCAGACGCGCATGAGACGGAATTTCCCCTCTCTCTCGCGCTCTCTCTGAATCAGGAAGTTTTAGCTTCCGCTTCGCAAGCACGCTCCGGCGCCTCTTGTGAAGTAGCGGAGGAAGCAGCGAGATTCCCCCAAGCGTTCGAGATTGAACGACAGGTTTCTGTCGGGTGGCCGGGGGGAGGAGCCTCAACGTCTCTCTCTCCCCTTCTTTGGTGACCTCCATGATGAATTAACTCTTTCATGGAGCAAGCCGTATTCATTGCGTGTTTTTATGCTTTCGACTTATTCGGATATCATTGATGCGAAAGCACGCGGTTATATGATGATGCCCCAGATAGAAGAGACGCTTGCGGGCTATCTCTCTCCTGGGACATCATCCTCCCTGAAAAATCCTACTCTCCCCTCCAAGCTGTGCAGATTGACATCTGCTTTGGTGGGTAAAGCTTTTCAGGCAGCAGGACAGGCTGGTGCTTCACTGCACACCATGGCGGTTTTGCAGGCTTACCAGGCTGACCTGCTAAAGGACCTGAGCACCGGCGGGGTTATTGATGACAGGGCGTTTGCAGAGCTGCGCCAAGCCACAGACCTGTTCCTCCGTGCAACCAAGCAGACGGCCCGTGCTGTGGGCCGTCCTATGGCTGCCATGGTATCCACGGAGAGGCATCTGTGGCTGAACCTCACGGGAATCAAGGATAAGGATCGTGCTGTCCTCCTCGATGCCCCCGTCTCGGCTTCCGGCCTTTTTGGCGACGTTGTTAATTCCATCGCCACTAGGTTTCGGGAGGCGAAGCTATATGAACTGGTTCCTTCCCCGCCGTGCTCAAGAACCGGGACCGTCGCCCAATCGGCCCCGGCCAGGTCTGGTCCCTATCAGGCATGAGGTGCAGAAGGAGAGCGTGACCAGCCGCGCACCCCCCCGTAAAGAATGGGGTGGGGCTCGCCGCTCTTCTCAAAAATCTACTTCGAAAAGACCGGATCTGAGGAGCTTCCTCTCTTCAAAGAAGAAGCCCTGAGGTTCGTGCCTGAAGAGCGCCTGGATTTTCATCACAAAATAGGGCCGCCTCCCTGGCACTCCCGGGAGGCCGGTGTTCAATCCCCGCCACCACTGGTGTTTCGGGGAGCGCCGGTCTCCAATGAAAAGTTGGGTGTTCAGGCATCTCCTGCCACACTTCATCTCCCAACACCTAACACAAAGTGTCAAAGCTCGTGCCCCTTTCGGAAAAGCTGGCAGCGTGGAAACTACTGCCAGGTGTATTTCCTTGGGTACAAAGGACTGTAGGCACAGGCTACAGGATTCAGTTTGCACATCGTCCTCCGCGTTTCAACGGCGTGGTCTCCACTTCCGTGAAACCGGATCGAGCACATCTGCTGGCCCAGCAGTTACAGACTCTGCTGGGCAAAGGGGCCATAGAACATGTTCCCCTCCCAGACAGAGAGTCGGGCTACTACAGTCGGTACTTTTTGGTGCCCAAGAGAGGGGGAGGGTTGAGTCCGATCTTGGATCTTCGCGGCTTGAACCGCTATCTCAGGAATCCAGATTCAAAATGTTGACTGTCAAAATTATTGTTTTTCAAATCCAACTAGAGGATTGGTTTGTGACAATCGATCTCAAGAACGCATATTTCCATATAGAAATATTGCCACAGCACAGGAAGTTCCTGAGGTTTGCTTTTGGGGGCGAAGCTTACCAGTATTGGGTCCTTCCATTTGGCCTAGCTCTGTCACCCCGCACATACACACGTGGACAAAATTGTTGGTACCCTTCGGTCAATGAAAGAAAAACTCACAATGGTCACATAAATAACTTTAATCTGACAAAAGTAATCATTTAAAAAAATTCTATGAATGTTAACCAATGAAAGTCAGACATTGCTTTTCAACCATGCTTCAACAGAATTATTTAAAAAAATAAACTCATGGAACAGGCCTGGACAAAAATGATGGTACCCCTAGAAAATACTGAAAATAATGTGACCAAAGGGACATGTTAATTCAAGGTGTGTCCACTAATTAGCATCACAGGTGTCTACAATCTTGTAATCAGTCAGTGGGCCTATATATAGGGCTCCAGGTAGTCACTGTGTTGTTTGGTGACATGGTATGTACCACACTCAACATGGACCATAGGAAGCGAAGGAAAGCGTTGTCTCAGGAGATTCTAAAGAAAATTATAGACAAGCATGTTAAAGGTAAAGGCTATAAGACCATTTCCAAGCAGCTAGATGTTCCTGTGACTACAGTTGCACATATTATTCAGAAATTTAAGATCCATGGGACTGTAGTCAACCTCCCTGGACGTGGCCGCAGGAGGAAAATTGATGACAAATCAAAGAGACGGATAACCCGAATGGTAACAAAAGAGCCCAGAAAGACTTCTAAAGAGATCCAAGGTGAACTTCATGTTCAAGGAACATCAGTGTCAGATCGCACCATCCGTCGTTGTTTGAGCCAAAGTGGACTACATGGGAGGACACCATTGTTGAAAACAAATCATAAAAAAGCCACACTGGAATATGCCAAACTACATGTTGACAAGCCACAAAGCTTCTGGGAGAATGTCCTATGGAGAGATGAGACAAAAATGGAACTTTTTGCCAAGGCACATCAGCTCTATGTTCACAGACGGAAAAATGAAGCATATCAAGAAAAGAAAACTGTCCCTACTGTGAAACATGGAGGAGGCTCTGTTATGTTCTGGGGCTGATTTGCTGCATCTGGCACAGGGTGTCTTGAATCTGTGCAGGGTACAATGAAATCTCAAGACTATCAAGGGATTCTAGAGAGAAATGTGCTGGCCAGTGTCAGAAAGTGGGGTCTCAGTCGCAGGTCATGGGTCTTGCAAACGGACAATGACCCAAAACACACAGCTAAAAACACCCAAGATTGGCTAAGAGGAAAACATTGGACTATTCTAAAGTGGCCTTCTATGAGCCCTGACCTCAATCCTATTGAGCATCTTTGGAAGGAGCTGAAACATGCTGTCTGGAAAAGGCGCCCTTCAAACCGGAAACAACTGGAGCAGCTTGCTCATGAGGAGTGGGCCAAAATATCTGCAGAGAGGTGCAGAAGTCTCATTGACAGTTACAGGAATCGTTTGATTGCAGTGATTGCCTCAAAAGGTTGTGCAACAAACTATTAAATTAGGGGTACCATCATTTTTGTCCAGGCCTGTTCCATGAGTTAATATTTTAAATAATTCCGTTGAAGCATGGTTGAAAAGCAATGTCTGACTTTCATTGGTTAACGTTCATAGAATTCTTATTTATTATTACTTTTGTCAGATTAAAGTTATTTCTGTGACCATTGTGGGTTTTTCTTTCATTGACCGAAGGGTACAAACAATTTTGTCCACGTGTGTATACAAAATGCATGGATGCAGCTCTGGCTCCTTTAGGACTCCAGGGCATCCGTATTTTGAATTACATAAACGACTGGCTGATTCTGGCCCAGTCTCAGGAGCTAGCGCTTCGACATCGGGATGTCGTCCTAGCCCATCTTCATTCTTTAGGATTGAGACTCAACGCCACAAAAAGCGTTCTCCTTCCTGTTCAGAGGACAACATATTGGGTGTCACATGGGATTCGGTCACAATGCGGGCACAGTTGTCTCCTGCTCGTGTCGAATCCATTCTCAACACCCTGAAGGAAATCAAGCTAGGCCAGAAGTTCATCACTTTCAGAAATCTTTAGGCCTCATGGCAGCTGCGTCCACAGTGATACCTTTGGGCCTTCTGCACATGAGAGCGTTTCAGCTGTGGCTAAGAGCCAGGGGGTTTCACTCAAGGGCCAACCCCCAGAGGCTAATAAGGGTTACGCGCCGGGGGCTTCGTACCCTTTCTATGTGGTTCAGACCGCGGTTTCTGACTTTGGGTCCCATTCTAGGTCCGTCTTGTCGTCGCAAGATGCTAACGACAGACGCTTCCCTCACGGGCTGGGGTGCGGTCTTGGATGACCGTCCAGCACAAGGGAACTGGAGAGGTCATCTTCTCGCGTGGCACATTAATTGCCTCGAAATGATGGCTCTGTTTCTGGCCCTGAAACACTTCCTTCAGCAGTTGAGAGGCTACCATGTCCTAGTGCGGGTGGACAGCACTGTGGTAGTCTCGTACATAAATCGCCAGGGTGGACTGTGCTCGCGCCGCTTGAACAAGCTAGCGCACCAGGTTCTGCTTGGGCACAGGACAAGTTCCTGTCCCTCAGGGCGATTTACATTCCAGGGCATATGAATGTAGAAGCAGACTTGCTATCCAGACAAGCTGTAAAACATGGGGAATAGAACTCCACCCCGAAGTAGGAAATCAAATCCAGCTCCCCTGGGTCTGGACGCAATGGCCCACATGTGGCCCAGATTACGCCTTTATGCGTTTCCACCTATAGTTCTGCTCCCAGGAGTCCTGGTGAGGGTCCATCAACAGGGCTTGCGCCTCTTATTGATAGCGCCCCAGTGGACGACCAGAGTGTGGTTCTCGGATCTAATATCTCTCCTCGACGGCTCACCCTGGGTGATTCCAGTGAGGAGGAATCGTCTGTCTCAGGCGCAGGGGACAATACTTCATCCCCGGCCCGAGCTCTAGAACCTTCACGTTTGACCCCTGAACGGGACCAACTAAGACATGCTGGGCTTTCAGCCAGCCTAATTGAAACCATTTTAAGTGCCAGGGCTCCCTCCACTAGAACAACTTATGCCCTCAAATGGAGTGTATTTGAAAATTGGTGCATGGCAAGACATGTAGACCCAGTTCACTGCCAGATTGTTTCAGTGCTGGAGTTTCTGCAAGAAAAGTTGTCCTCGGGCTTATGCCCTAGTACGCTCAGAACGTACGTAGCCGCTATTTCGGCTTGTCATGCTCTGAATGATGGGGTTTCTGTGGGCAAGCACCATTTAGTTGCCCGTTTTATTCGTGGAGCTAAACGGTTGAAGCCGCCCACTAGAGCGACGGTCCCTTCATGGGACTTAACTATCGTACTCGAAAGCCTGGCCGGCACCCCTTTCGAACCACTAGAGTCAGCGCCTGTCAGGCTTCCGTCTCTTAAGATGGTTTTTCTTATGGCTATTACTTCTAAAGCTATTCGGCATCCTCACCCGAACTATCTTCCCAAGGTTCCATTCTCGACCATGCACCCAGTTGTTCTCGAGGCCTTCTGTCCTCCGCCTTCACAGCTCCGGAGCAGGAAAGACTTCACTTACTGTGTCCAGTACGTGCTCTTCGGATCTACGTCCACCGCACTAGCCAGTGGCGTAAGTCAGAGCAGTTCTTTATTTGCCATGGGGGTCTGCCACTAGACAGACTCTGTCACACTGGGTAAGAGATGCCATTGCCCTAGCCTATGAGGCGCGTGGTCACACTTCGCCTCTGGGAATCAGGGCTCACTCAACCAGGGGGATTGCCTCATCGATTGCCTTGGCAAGAGGCGTTCCCCTGCAGCAGGTGTGTGATGCGGCGGGCTGGTCCTCTCCACACACGTTTGTTAGATTTTATAGTCTGGATGCCAATGCTACTCCGGGTTCGTGGATCCTTGAGTCAGCATCCCAGAGCTAGGTCTGAGACCTCCTCGGCTTGTGCACACACTTGCAGTGCGGCGGCGTTGGTATTCTCGTTCCCATAGCGTTTTCACGCAGCATCAAGTGTAGCTTTTGAAAGGGAACGTCTCGGGTTACTTGGCTGTAACCCTGTTCCCTGATAAAGCGGGAACGAGATGCTGCGTTCCGATGCCACACTGCTGGCGTGCCTGGACGTCCTTCAGACAAAATTGACCAGAGGATGTTTCCGGTTCACTCCTATTTATAACCTGGAGGTGCACCTTATTCGGTGATGTCATGCCTGGCAGAGGTTATAAGCCAAAGGTATTCGGCGGTTTTGGCATGCACAGGCTTCACAACCGGCAACAAAGAGATGTTCCCGTAGCGTTTTCACGCAGCATCTCGTTCCCGCTTTATCAGGGAACAGGGTTACAGCCAAGTAACCCGAGACGTTCAGAAAAAGGGCATTGTGTGTTCAGAGAAGTGGCATCGAAAACCTAAAATTCTGCAGAGCAGTGGCTCCCAGGATATGCACTTGTGAACCAATCTTTGCAGATTTGCAGTTGCTATATAGTTTACCTTCAACATATTCGCCTACATTTTTCAAACAAAAACTTTAAGTGAAGTGTATGTATGTACATCTTATTAGACATTATGAAAAACACAAGGTTTGATACAATGTATCCTATAAATGCAGTCACTTGCTTTATCTGCAATACTGAAGACAAAGAAAAGCACAGAAATTGGAGACAAAATCTTGGTTAATACATGTCATATTTGCTTAACTACTCATTTTTTTCAAACAATGGATGGGATTTTACTCTGGAGAGATTAACTATTGGTCCCTTTCGTGCTCCTGTACCTGTTTATTCTGTGACTACAAGAGCAATGTACTGAAAAGCAGTAAATGCAGTAAAGTAGATGCCAGCTGCCGTAAAAAGAATAAGAAGGGCTTAACGACGATCACACATGCTCTGCAGAGAAACACAGTTTCCCATAGTTAACAGGCTCTTCTTTGAAAAAGATTAACCCTTAAAAAGATCAACCCTTAAAAAGATTAACCCTTAAAAAACTCAAGTGATACCGATTTGTGCCTGCAAAACAGCATTTTTTGGATTTAGGTCTGTACTTGACTGAGCCATTCTAGCACATGAATATGCTTTCACCTAAACCATTCCACTGTAGCTCGGGCTGTATGTTTAGGGTGGTTGTCCTGCTAGAGGGTAAACCTGAATATAAATGTACGCCTCACTTTCCAGATTTATCTTTATAGAAAAAAAATATAAACAATTTATCATTTTCCTTCCACTTCACAATCATGTGCCACTTTGTGTTGGTCTATCACATAAAATCCCAGTAAAAATACATTTATGTTTGTGGTTGTAACATGAAAAAATGTGGAGTAGTGGACAAGTTCAAAGAGTATAAATACTGTTGCAAAGCACACTATTTATTAAAACATAGTAATGCAAAAATGGCTTAAGTTTTTTTTTATATATATCATATGAAATAATATGAAAAATTCTAAGAAATAGATGTAGAAAACATGTAGTAACAATATAGAAAAATATTGTCTTAAAGGTCGTAGGTATTTGTTGTGTCTAGTAGACCACTTTGGTGCTGGCAGGCCTGTTCCTCTCGCTACCACTGCAAGTATATTAGATCTGTGGGAAACACTGCATTCTCATTCAAGTCACATGGCCACTCATTGGATATATATCCAATCTAGGACCTCAGAAGAAACTGACTTAAATCCAATCTGAAAAACATCAGATTCATGCATTCAGATAGTACTAAAAAATCAAATATGTGTCACATGATGGTAAATAAATCAGTATGAGTCACTTCAATGTGAACGTAGTCATATTTATATCTTTGTCCACAATAGTTTATTACAGTGCATAATATTACTTCTGTCGTATGCAGTGGACTATGTAAAACAACCCAAATAGTAAATAATGAAGAGGTGAATGAGGGAGCAGTTTAGACACAGCTATGGTGGCCATTTTACTGTGGATTAAACATGAAAGCTTGTTCCATGCAGTGAACAGCTGGAGCACTGACTTTTTGAACCCAATCTTTATGGAAATATTCTAATAAAACGAAAATGGTATTGTGTGATGTCCTATTTCAACTTCTGCCTAAATTTCTGGGGCTTATTATATTATAATAAGTACTATTATTTATATATGTTAAGAAGGGTCCTTAAATCACTACATCATTGTGGCAGTGATCGAAATGTTTAATTCCCTAGAGTAAAATATGGCTTTAACCCCATGGCATAGAGGAAGCGCTGGTGTTCGTTGTTCATGAAGTACCTAGCCAATTTTTTTTTCATGTCATAAGTCTGTGGAAAACATCTTAGCAATCATTAAAAGAAAGCAGGCTCGTATTTCATTCATAAGATATGTCTTAAATAGATGGTTGATTGCCCAGTTGTTCATCTTAAAGCATAACTACACTAATACTAACAGCAAACATATGTAGTTATAAACTGGGTAAAATCCAAACTGTTTATTCCCTGTGAAGTACCAGATTGAGCTGCATTATTAATTATATTTGAATGCATTACAGCCTGTGATACTTGTGAGCCTTGTTTAAACAGGCAAATTGAGATACAGCGGTTATTTACTCGCTTACATTAGATCACAAATACTCCTGCATATGTCTAACTGGTTCCATACTGTTATGCTACAGTATGCATATTTTTAATATGCATATGTTGTCAGCCATGACAGTAATAGCACTGACAGGTGAAGTAAATAACATTGATTACCTCCTGAAACTAACACATGTCGAGAGGTAGGATATAGTAAACAGCAAGTGAGCAGTCAGTTCTCAAAGCTGAACTGCTAAAGCAGTTAAAATGGGCAAGAATATGAATCTGAGAGACTTTAACAAGTGCCACACTGTACTGGCTTAAAAGCTGAATTAGGGCATCTCCAAAATGGCAGGTATTCTGTGGTGTTCCTGACATGCACCTGTTATGGCCTGCCAAAAGTAGCCCACGGGAAGGACAGCCAATGAACTTGTCATGAGCATTCAAGCAATCCGCATGGAAAGCAAAGGGTACCCTTTTTGGGCCAATCTCACTACTACTGTAGCACAATTTGCTAAAAGAGTTTATTTCTGTCAATAATAGGATGGTTTCAGGCTCTGTGTATAGGGCTGCATGGAAACATACTGGTCAGAGTGACCATGCTGACCCCTGTCCACTGCTGAAAGCTCTTACAATGGCCATGTGAACATCAGAATTGAACCATGGACCAATGGAAAAAGATGGCCTGATTTGATAAATCATGTTTTCTTTTATTTTATGTGGATGTGCCTCAACTACCCAGGGAAGAGGTGGTTGCAATATGGGAAGTAGACAAGCCAAATGAGGCAGTGTGATGCTCTGGACAATGGTCAGCTGAAAAATCCTGGGTCCTGGTTTTCAAATGGAAACTACTTGGTGCACCCTGCTGCACTGCAAAATCATTTAAAAATAGTTTGAGGAATATGCCAAAGAGTTCATGGTGTTGAATTGGCCTTGAAATGGGTGCACTGGACTAATAGTTCTGATCCATGAATGCCCTTCCTGCAACTTACAGGACATAAAGGAACTGCTGCTAACACCGTGGTGCCAGATAACACACCATACCTTCAGAGGTCTTGTGGAGTCCATGCCTCGATGTTTCAGAGCGGTTTTGGTGACACAAAACATACACAATATTAGGCAGGTGATTTTATTGGCATGGTTGATCAGTATATATTTTTATTCAAGAGTTAATATGTATCATTAGGAAGTTACACACAATTAGTACAACCGTTTTCGTTTAATATGTGTACATTAAAAGGAAGTACATATTGTGTTTAATTACCAAATACACTCTATTTATTTATTTACCAAATACTAAAATCATAATCAGCACAAAATAACTATTTTGTTGGCTGAATATGTATGTCAGGACGTGTACTAAAGGACCTGTAATAAATAAATAAATAATTCACAAAAACTAGAAAAAACACATCTTCCAACACACAGATATAGAGGCATGCAACATGCATAATGCATGACTTCAGAAACAGCATTCTTCGTTCAAACATGTGTTCTGTTTAAATAGATACAGGCAGAAGACCAGCTTAGCTTGGTTGGCCAAAAGAAGCTAATAGATTGATTTCCTGCAGACGTGTTACTACTACTAAATGGGGGAAAGGCGAATTCTACATAAGATAACTTGATGCATTTATCCACTGCACCACACGTCTGCTGACATTTTCCACGAAATACAATTTTCTCTACACCACTTTCCTTGCCTCTTGGGTGGTAAAGAAAAATCTGAAACCAACGCTCAAATATTCTTGTGTAAATTCTTATGACAATGCAAAAGGCCAAGTCCGTTCAATCAGCTCTTCTGACAAAGACAAATAGCCACATTTCTACAGAACACAGTGCGTAGCATGCACAGCTTGCTTCAAAACATGATTACAACTGATTACAGGAGAGATGTTTCTTTGACAGCAATTATTGCTACTTAGCAAAGGGCAACTTTCAGATACAAATTATTTTTGTGTTGTGGCTGCAGAGGAGATTTAGTGGAGCTTTACATAAAGTCTGCCTTACAGTGTAGTTCAAATCTAGCAAACACCAGTTCATGCCGCGATAAAGAAAAACTGTGTTGATACAACCACACTAGATATAACTTGGAATTTCAGACTTACGTGAGTAAGCACCTGTCTCTAGTCTCATCTTGGATAGCACCATGTGTGGCTACAGTTCATGTTATTGAAATTTTTCACGGTTTATTTTTTATAATTATCCCGACTTTGACAGCAAAATATAATAAGCACCATTTTTATAATACACAAAATGACCTTTTATTAAAGGCTTTTTAGATTTATTATAATGTGTGCCAGTTAATGCATTGTTTCAGAAGACCTTTGCAACATAAACATTTATATTTTTCCTTCTAGAGTTGCATAAATTTTTTTAAGTTACACTGTTGTCCTGGAATATGCCCATGCCATAAGGGAAGAAATAAATCCACTTTTGTGATATCTTGGTTATTCAGTACATTCACGTAGTCATCTGATTTCATTTTATTGGTATCCCACTGCTGAGCCTACATCTAAAGCGATCCCAGATCAAGACGCTGTCTCCAGAGACTTGTAGTGGGCACAATGCATAATGGGTGCATTGCTTTGTAAGCTTTCCTTTTTACTCTGTCTAGCTTCACTAACATGTGGTTTTCTTGTGGCCGCACAACTGTTTACTCCTGATGCTGTGAGTTCTTGTCACATTGTGTATGTGGAAATGATCTTCGATAATGGTCTTTCAGGATTTTTTAAAACCACATTCCTTTTGCACCTGTCGATGGGTTAACACTATTCTTCCAGGTTTTAATATTTCAGTGGCTATGTCTTAACCAGATTTCAGAAATCTCAGCAATCTCTGCAAAAAACAGTTTTCTTTGCTTGATGCAGGCCAATAATTTGACCCTACATTAACATCTTTTTCATGACCACGGGATATATTTTGATGTGTTTGTTATATTTTTGTTAAAACACAATCAACATGTAATTTAAATACTAATTTGCAAATTTACATTGCCACAAACACAACTAAAGGCTGATTTATTAATTGGGACCAAGCTGTGAGATGTGGAAATCACAGATAATTCACACTGATATGAAAAAATTATTGCGACAATATTTGGGCATTTGTGCTTTTTAACACCTTGAGACCCAAAAAAGAACATGCACCGTTTTCTCTATTAATTTGTAATCCTTCTTACAAAAAAAAAAAAAAAAAATCTTAAAACTGGGTCCACTATCCTGACAAATGTGTACGTTTGTAACAAACTGAAACATATATTTAAAAAATCCTCTGTAGAAGAAAACAAAGAATAAGAAGGGGAATTGTACTGTATGTTCTAATTAAAATCACGGTCTGTGTGGAGTTCTCTTGTCCATGTGGGTTTCCCTTCACTTCCCCAAAAATACTTGTAAGTGTGAAAATAAGTGTGTGTGTGTGTGTGTGTGTGTGTGTGTGTGTGTGTGTGTGTGTGTGTGTGTGTGTGTGTGTGTGTGTGTGTGTGTGTGTGTGTGTGATCTGACAGTCAAATAAGCATGTCAATCGGCGTGACGAAGTAAACATACCGTCAGTTCAGACTATGAGGATATGGGCATTACATGTATTTACATGTAATGGATTGTATGCCTCCCATGGCTGATCATGGATTGACAAATTTTCTGGAGAGATGAGCGGCTGTATTAGCTCAGCTGTAATAGCTTTTTACACTGCTTCAGCTATAGTATCTCTTGGAATCAAAGTAAAACCAGAAAAAGGAGAGGAAAAAACACCCTCCACAATCATATCTGCATAATTTTATTTATTTCATCTGTGCACTGAATGATCCTGACTCCTGCTTTTATTTCATTTTGATGCTCCAAACATTACCTAAGTGCACTGTCCAATACCAGCGTGTGCATCATGCGCAGAAAATACTCAATTAGCCAAATGTATCTAATGCAAGTCATACTTTGAAGTTCTTATTCCTTCTTTCATACAGAGAGAGTATTATCCTTATTCACACCGATTCCTCATCTCATGGTGCCTCCTGACTGACTAGCAGCTTGGCTGCTTTAAGAGTGGAACTGCTGTTATTGACTCATTGAAGAATAGCAGGCAGTGTGTAGTAGAGTGTGCCAACATGCAAACAAAACATATTAAAAACAGACCCACTCACTGCACTCTTACTCATTTAGCTAATCAACATCTGTAGCTGTGTGAACACAACATGGCTCCTTTCATAATGATGTACAAGAGTATAGGTTTTAATATTTACTCAATGCTTGTAACTCAAGTCACGCATGTGGTGTTAAATCTGAACTGCAAATTTCTGGAGATCGAAATTCTCTCGACGTGACGCCTGACTACCACTACCTGGGCAAAAGATAATACCTTTATACCTAACTTAAGGCTATTGATCCATGAACCCCGGTTTAGGTAAACATTTTAGAACCAGACATACTGCATCGAATTCAGCAATACCTGCGTGGTTTGCTTATCAGACATTTCATTAGCATAGGAAGCAACAGAATGCGAATGTGTCTTAGTCTCTTTCCTACAACTTAGTTGTGATTGGTTAATTCGGAGCACAGTCACATGCATGGGTGTGTGCACACAGTATGCATTTTACAAAGGGGTGCGCATACTTATTGTACAAAGTAGTTTTTCTTTGATCTTTAGTTTAGCTTTTTGCTAAATAACATGAAAGGTCAAAAAAAGATCTGACATGATTTATCATTATTCACTGTGTGTGCAGTCTGAATGGATAGATAGATAGATAGATAGATAGATAGATAGATAGATAGATAGATAGATAGATAGAGCACACCATCTGAGATTTAAGCACAGTTATAATGTTGTCTTAAGAAATGTATTTAATGTATAAGTACGATTATTCTTGTCATCAAAATTATATTTTTTTTAACTGAGTTACTGCATTTTACAAAAACATAGGTTGATGTTAAATCTTAAACGGCCAACCTAGGTTTCACTAGAAATTCTTCCATCGCTTACATTTTAGATCCTTGCCTGTTTTTCTGATGCTTGGCCTAACAGCACATTCTTTCACTCTAATAGCTAATAATAGCTGCGTTTTTGGCTCTTCACATTCTACTCTTCCGCTCCGCAGTCTTACTCTAGTGATGTCACCTCCGCACACACCCACACAAGTCTACAGCATGAGAGACTGCTGTTATTCACGGGTGAAACAATTTCAGTGTCATCCTTATTTCCAGATTTTTAAGCTGCTCTATTATAGATGCTCTTCACAATAGGTTCATTGTGTAAACTCACGTCACTCTATAATAGAAATTTGATTGATTGTGCAGCCCTTTTCATAGTAGTCTCAAAAGTCTTAAGAAGTCATAGGATCACTACTGTACTCTGCGGATGGTCACCTGCTACACCAAAGTTGCAGGAGGGCACTGTTGGGGTTCTGCAATAAGGACAAAACAAGTTTGACAGTGTTGCACTGTTTGCTCATATATCACTGTGGATTTGATATTCAAATCAGCATTTCTCTTAAAAACCGGATGCACTTTAAATTCTAATTAAACAGGTCAACACCAGGTGTAAAACATAAAAGTACATTGCATATAGTACGTATTCAGGTGCATAAAAAGAAATAGTTTGTGAAGATTTTGTGGGCTTTCAATAAAACACTACAGTTGTTTGAGAGACTGTTAGTGTACGGCCACATGGCTCTAGACATCACATTGACTACAGTCTCTTCAACCTGACAAATTTCTCTAAAATTTTTTACATCTCAGCAGAAACATATCCACTTTTCTCAGCTGCTCCTAGACTCGCTCGAGCAGTAAATTATGTGCTGTGCCCATTGGTCAGGTGTGCTTCTGTCAAGACTTTCGAGCAGAAAAAGTCAAAGGTGCAGATCTTCTTTAATGTTCTGTACATAGTGAAAATGCGAACAATCACAAGAAATGTGGGAGGAACACTATAATTAGGAACCTTCAACAAGAGCTACAGTACACACTAACACCAGGAAACACCACAGGCACAAGACAAAGACAAACTGTACACAGTATGAACAACGTTATTCTCATTCAAAATTAAAGTGGTTGATTTGAGCTGTAGTTCAGCAACTTCACATGCTTTCCATGACAGATTCCACAGATCAGATTATTTTCTAAAAGTCTGATTATTGTTAGATTTCAAATATTTTCAGACTTTATACTAAAATGACATTAAATGCCGTATATATACTGCATATAATACAAGATTATGGTATGCTCTTAAAAAAATA
The DNA here is from genome assembly GCA_030347435.1 of Clarias fuscus. Taxonomy (NCBI): domain Eukaryota; kingdom Metazoa; phylum Chordata; class Actinopteri; order Siluriformes; family Clariidae; genus Clarias; species Clarias fuscus. Next base: position 23,542,138 of record CM059206.1, on the reverse strand, counting down.
ACAATACAAATATATATTACTCTTTCAAGCAACTTAAACGTGAAAAAAAAATCATTTTTATCTTCAATAACATTAGCAGACTAAATTGTCTAAAATGAGTTTAATAAGAATGCAAAATCAGGAATAATTACTTACAATTTCTCATTTGAATGAATAAATGTATGTTTGCCTTCCAAAAATGTTCTAACAATAATAATAATAAAATGCCTTCAAAAAAATTCAAATAGTTACTATGATCAAATAATTACATAAAGCAGTGTGGTTGTCTGTTAGTTTGCTGGGCTTGTTGTTATGTTTAAAGAAAACGAAGCTACTGACAGTTGCTTATACCGAATGGTCAAGACTGGCAGCCTACAGTATCTTAGCCTATTTAATACACATTTTTAGATGGAATTGACTTTCCATTTGAGTACGCTCTTCTATACTATGTGAGGAATTACTGGAATGCTACAGTACAACACTCTAACTACTGTATACTCAGAAAGCACTGCAGAAAAGGCACTTACATCCAAAAAGAAAGACATTAATATGAACACTTCATAGACTGAACAACGTTGCTTCAGAGAACAGGTACGTAAGACATCATGTTCCATTTTAAAGCTCTAGTTGGTCTCACTTATTTGTGATAACCTCGGGCTTAAAAGTAAGTCGTTAACTTCTGTAAGCTTGTCTGTTTTACAAGTACAGATTTGGTGCCAAAATGAAGCCCAGCAGCTTCTTTGGCCTTACTAGCCTTAGCTTCATCGCAAGAGAGCTGCACTCAGTGAACCTAACATCTAAAAAGGGAACTCTGCCACTCTTTCTCTAAGAATGCTTTCTCAGTTCTATTGACCTGATCATCAAGCACCATCGAGTGCAGTATTTTTTCCCTGGTGTATATTAGAATTGAGTCCTAAAAAACCTGGTGGGAGGGGTGAGGAAGTAAAGCACAGGACAAGGGATATATTAGGTATCAAAAAAAAAAAGCCACTGCAATATTTTTATCTACATTCTTAGCCACCTATTGTTTGTTAGTTGCACAGTTCACAGAAAAGACAGAACAAGCATACAGTAGAGATGAAAGACAGCAGAGAGACCACAGAGAGAAGACAGTAAGAGTCTGTCAGCCAGAGTGTGACGAGAAATATATTGATCTATCTCTACTTTGAGGACCAGCTCAGGACTCACAAAGGACAGACAATAAAGCTCCCTTAGCCCTAATCTCCATCCTTTTCTACTATTTCCACCCATCCTTTTTAGAGTAATAGTAGTGAACTGTAAATGTCCTCATATTTAGACTAGCCTTACCGAATTGCTCTCCAAAGCTAAAGAATGACAGTCGGCTGTGCGATAACTTCACTGAAATCAATTTTCCAACCTATTCATCTGAATGTCACTGTTTAACAATTTTTTTTCCTGGTTAAAATCAATGAGACATGAGGGATTTTAAAAACAACTGAAATCAAAACCTGTTCCACCATGGTAGGCGATGTCACTGGATATTTTTTTTCAGGATTTTATATTACCCAAGGTTCAGCTATTATCAGCTTGCAACCACATTGTATTCAGCTCAACCCTTTAAACTGCAAATGTTCATAATCAAATCAAATCTCAAAGTCCTGCACACGATAACTCCAACACACTAATAAACTATCACACTATTTAAAGGCCGATGTTAATTTTTCTCAGATGTTAAAAAAAATCTTTTCAATCAATTTCATGTTGTGTTCTTCTTTCCTTTAATACAGTACTTCTCTTCAAACCAATTTGAACCATGTTTAATCATCAATAATGCTTTTGTATGGACATTTCTTTTGTGCCATCCTTGTTTCTTTCTTTTTTTTTCTTAGTCTGTAAATACGAATGTTCAAACCACATACCAGGTTATAAGTTTAGAGAAGCTGAATGTTCCGAATATTCCGAAATAGCACATGACTCACTGAAGCTCCTTTCACACAGCCTGTTTAAGGTGCAGCCATTCTGTGTAAAGGCATGGAGGCTAAATCAGAGGCTGTTGTTGCGCATTTAAGTCAGAAGTGGAAGTAGTCACAGGTGAGAAACAAGATCTGTGTAAAAGGGAGACTTGCGTAGGGCAACATCACAGGACAGGGATTTGATGAATTGAGACCTCGACCGGACCAACTGAAAAAACTCCAGATCATAACACTGCCTCCAGGGACATCATACAGTACGTGATGGACATATTATTTCATGCGCTTTCCTTCTTACGCTGACAAACCCATCGCTCTGGGTCAATGTGGACCCATCAGACCACCTTACCTTTAGCCATTACTCCTATGTAAGTCCAATATTTTTGCTCCCTAAAACATTGAAGCCTGATTTTTTTCTGATAAGTCTCACTAATAAGTTGTTTTTATGAGGACATGCTCTTTCTTTTTTTCTTAGAATCTTAAATAATAGCTTATTTTAATCCAAATGTTGCATTTTTTGACATACTGTATGTTACCAGTCAAAAATTGCAGTGAATTGAGGGCACAGGAAGCTCTGGGAGCTCCTTATGTCAACACAGTCATGTGTTATGTGTTATATATCACGCCTCTTCTATCTCCAGAAGGCCAACATATTGTACACCCTAAAAGTACACATTGAGATGGCTTTACACAGAATTGGTCCTTTCTTTGTGAATTACCAAAGGTACTCGGGTCTTTGGTAATTCACAAAGAGGTCTTCTTAGAGGCTCTATAAAGCATTTTCTGCATGATAATCTTTGCAGCTTCAATGACAGCCACAGGGATATAACTTGGGCTCTTTAACAAACGCACCATTGTTAGGTCCAGGCCAAATACTGTACATGTTAATCCATTCTTTGTAGAGAATGGGTTAATTCTGTGTGACATGTGAAGAACCACCCATACTGGCATAAACACTACACAACCTATTAGCATATCTCTATCCTCACCCAAATAATGTGGCACCAATAAAGAACGGGTACCACTGCAGTATAATATACATTTTTAGCATTTGCCTTTCCTACTTTAAAAACATTTAAATCAGTTGTAGATGATATACAGTAGCTACCTATTTTTTAGGTTTAAAAGTATGTGCAGATAGAATTATGTACAGCTCCATGTGCCTTAACACCAATATGTCAATACCAAAAAATGTTTTTAAAAACCTTACCTTGCAAAATTAAATTTAATCCTGCAATATTTGTTTTCTATAGCTTTCATTTTATAGCTCTAATTTGTTTTTAAAAATATTTTCTCTTAATGAACATAATATATGGCTATACACCAGCACTATTAGTACATGAAAATATGTCAGAAATTGTTACTGATGTTAAATTTGCCGGGTTTAAATTCAAAATGTAAGCAAACTTAATGAAAAAGATGCAGTTTAAAAAAACTCCAACTCTGATACAGACCAAGTGTGAAAAAATGAAACTAGGTGCAAAAACAGGTGTGAAAACAGAGTTGCGCAAAACAGCAAAGAAACTTGCATTTACAAGCCCTGAAATATCAGCGGCATTGCACATATAGCCAAAAACACAATGTGACCTTATCACACACAGAGAGAACCCTTCATGGTTCTGCTCTCATGATTCTCACTTCACTTGCATGGTGACCCATAATAACAATTGTTTTTCCTCTGCTAAATGCAGATTGTTGCCATGCTCATCTAAAGGGTGAACTGGTTTAACCTTTATAAAAGAAATCCATTAGGTCAAGACAGCTGCACATCAGAAAAAAAAAAAGAAGAAAAAAAACAAGTCTGCAAAGATGCAATGGCATTTTAAGCAAGCTGATCTTAAGCCCTTTCTCTACTGCATAATGATTCACCATAAAAGCACAAGGGGGAAGCAAATGTGACAGAGATAAATGAAGAGATTTGATTATTAAAATGTATTCTGGGAGAAAGGCTATAGTTCTGTGCCAAAAGAGTTGTTCTTTAAATAATAGCTCGATACATATTTACATATTTAGTACATTCAAACTAAAAGGATCGAACTTTAGCCAAAATATTTGAACAGTTGACATTAAAATGCTTTTAATGTAACTTTAGGGGTGGAATGTACAGTATGTAATCTCTCTCTCTCACACACACATACAGACCCATACAGGATCATAAGCAGAACAGATACAATGAAATACAATGGTAACCAGATTAAACAAATTTGTACTCCCCAACACTGGTTCCCCTCAGTGGAAATTTGTTTTATGGACATAATCCAAGTATTGAACTATTAGGCTCATTATTCAAATGTGTTTTTCTATTCCTGAACTGACAGAACACATTAAGTCCAAGCTGACAATATTTATAGGCTAATTGTCTTTGAGTTATTGAGCTCTGAATTAAACTCGTGCAATTCAGTAGAAGAGGAAGGGAAAAGTTTAAAGAACATTAAAGTTAAAAATTAATACAATTTCTTTGGAGATGGTGGTATGAGTTTCATTACCTTTTAATAATTGTGGACACATGCTATGCTTCACATATTTCTGAACACTAAGAACTGCTGATCAAGTCAACATCTGTGTATGCTCTGTATACTGTATGTCTTATAAGGACTGCTTTAGGGGCATTATTTGAAGAATGTAAGTCATAATTATCTATAATGTTTTCGGAGGGCATATATTCCTACTTTTTGTCTAAAAAGTTGTTCTATGATTATCATAACATTCACAAGAGTTGTAGAAACATAGTAGTGGTATTAACCATTCAGTCGTGTTAGTTACTATTATTAGGGCAGGGCAGGGATAGCTTAGTGGCTAAGGCATTGGACTACTGATCAGAAGGTCCCAGTTTCAAATCCCAGAACCACCAAGTTGACACCGTTGAGCCCTTGAGCAAGGCAGATGTCTAATGAGATCAGATTTAAGTTTATCTGGATAAGGGTGTCTGCAAAATGTCATAAATGTCAATTGAGGACAGACTTTCCACTCAAGTAAAATATGTAACCTAAAAAAAATATGATGGTAATGGTTAAAAACGGTTAAAGAATGTAAAGTTCACATTAAGCTCACTAAATAAAATTACACACAATCACAAACTTCATTTATTGTCACATACTGTAGACATAATATCAATTTGTAAAGGCTACACATCATTTTTCATTTAAACTCTCATCAATACAATTATTACAGTGTTCCTATTGCTTTTAAATACACTTGTTTTTGTTTTTTTTGTTTTTTTGGGGGGTGGGTTCCTCCCCGATTTTCTCCCTAATTTAGTCGTGTCCAATTCTTCCCGGTCACTAGGGGGCTCCCACATTAAGGCTACTACTACCACTCAGCCGGGAGGGCCGCATACTATCACATGCTTCCTCTAAACCACGTGACGCCAGCCAACCACCTCTTTTCAAACTACCCGCTCACGCACCGTTGACGACGGCGTAACACACTCGGAGGACAGCACTATCTGCTCCTTCCGCTTGCGCGAACTCACAGACGCCCCTGACTGGCTGTAGAGCCATGATTAATGTGGGAGCACTAAGTACCTCTCATCCCTCCCCTCTGAGAGAGCTCAGCCAATCAGCTCTCTCTAGACCTCCGGCTGCGAGAGGTTACAGCATCACCTAGTCAAGTTTTTTGAAGCTAGAGGTCTCTTAGTCACTCTACCACCATTTATTACTAACAACTAACACACATATTTAGAGTTCATTTGAGTCCAAAATGGACCTACTGTATATAAACACTCTAGGGTGTTAATTCAACACTGGGGATAATGCTTAGGTGAAGTATGTCCACTCAGATTAAATAGTCATGCTGCTTATTTCTGTTTGTAATTGAGGTACCATCTAATTCAATCCTGAAACACTGTTCAGTCTGGAATTTCACCTGCCTATATTTGTCAAAAATATCAAGCCATTATAGGACGTCCTGCTGTCATGATTTTGTTTTTGTTTGCTTGCAAAAGTGCACAAAACAGCAAAAATCGAATAACTGTTATGACCACTACTTAATGATTAGCTGTTTCTGCAATTTTGCAGTTGTTTTGATGTAATGCTTGTTTTTTTATTGCATTGGTAGATTTAAGTCAAATAACACTGCAAATTTAAATAAACCCCATGTCAGAAACAAACAACAAAAAAATCTCTTTCAAGCTCCAAACGCTTTCATGGTCAATTGAGTTCCTTTTTGACAAGTTAATTTTATGTGCCTTCATTCTGACAGCTGTTTTAGCATGCTGCATCATCAAAAAAAATTTTAACGGTTTGGTAACCTTCCTTATAGCAGATGTTTGCCATAAAACTTCACCTAAACATTTATATGGTGTGGCACTGCAAATTTATTCTGATTTGGCGGATTTACTAATGATGGCAGTACTCGAGGCCAGATGGGTGTGCCTGCTGGCTGCTGATGTTAGAAAAAACACACACTCACTCAAACACACAACCCTCCAGTGCACTCGCTATATTCAACAGCTATCAGCTCCGCTTCACATCCGACTGAATGTTTTTCAGTTGGAAAAAATCTTTAACTCACAATAACAGAATAACATACAAACACAGGTACATATGTAAAATTTTACCATTGGCTCTCCCTTTTGAATCTATATAACAGATACACAGATTACATGCTTACAAACCCACATCCACCAAAGCACACACTTTGTAAATCTTTTTGTAGGTCTGGTGTAGTTATAGATTTCTGACCAACTGATAACAAATGAGAGTGATCTCGTCCTTTTCTGTTTGCCATCTTTCAACAATTAACTAAACCCAGCCTGAGTATGCAGTAGTTACTGAGCCAATACTCATGTAGCAGTGGAATGGGGGGGGGGGGGGGGGGGGGGTCTTTCAGTCAATGCAGCCATGTTTACTCAAAAGTGGGTACTCAAATATTCAATCAAGAAGGAGAAAATTGCATTTCCCCTTATCAGCTGTAGTTGCTCGGCCAAGAGGAGGGACGAGTTAATCGCAGACCTTTCCTACCTCCTCCATTCATCTCCCATAATCCTCTTTTCTATTGCTTTTCCCTCCTGTAATTACACACTAGGACTGATATTTGCCATTATGGCTAAATGGGCATGCAGCACAAGCAGGATCATGAGCAAAAGTAGATCATGCAGAACTCTGCACAACTTCCAGAGTCCTCGTAATCACTAGTTTGCTCACTGCCAAAAGAAAACTGGTTAAAAGCGCCCTGGTCACCTACAGTAACATGTTCCACAATAACTATATAAATAAGATAAGAGCTTGGCTTGTGCCTATGCGAAGAATGCAGACAGACAAAAATGTATCCATATAATTTCTAATATTCAAATAATTTCAGGTCTGTCACTTTCATGTGTGTAATTACTACAAAAGGTTTTTAATATGACTTTAAGAGAACAGATGTTTTACTGACTTCCCTTTTTCCACTTTACTGGGATTTAATGGGCACGTTTGAATAAGTTTGCTAGCTCAGTAACTCTTCAGTGAGTGAATCTGCCAAGTTTCAGATGAGAAACTATAGTGCAGTGTCAGACTTGAAAGAAGCTCTCCTCATCCACTGCAGTCAAGAATTAGATTTAGGACCGTGTGTAATCTGTATACACGGTGGTGATCACTAAGGGATTTTTTGACAGCAGATTATGTTGAACTGCCTCCAAATCAAACCACCAGCAACTTTGTAAACACCAGACCAAACTCTGTTTTTGGCCTGTACACAAGGAGAATGAGTAAAGCAAATGGGCATTTTGTGGAATGAGCTGCAGTGCCTTTGCAGAAGATTTAGGCAGAGGGGCTTTGTCGGGCTGTGGCAGTAAGCTGCATCTCATTTGCTGATTAGGCCTTTGTTGATTGACTGTGGCTCCCCGATCCAGAGCACATGGCTCTCTCTCACAGTCTGCCAAGCCCTGCCATGATCACATTTGCCTCCATGCTCACCCCCAGTTCCGCCTGCCTGTGCTTGGAAAAGAAGAATTAAAACCCGCCTGTTCTCTGAACAAGGGCTCCCATGATAGCTCTCCACTTTGAGTAGCAATTAATGTGTTTTCTTGCTCAGTGGCTTGTCAAACACATTAATCTGTGGCAAGGGAGAGAGAGAGAGAGAGAGAGAGAGAGAGAGAGAGAGAGAGGATCAGTTTATTTCTAACTTATTTGTCTATGAAAACAATACAAACATACCCCAATCATTTTTAAGCTGAACAAATATCACTAAAAGTCTATGAATATGACACAATGAATCTGACAATGAAACAATCTGGTACAACGTTTTCTTTTGTAACGACTCTCTCTCACACACACACTGTTTTTGTTATGCAACTCTAGGCAGTAATAAAATTAGTTACTAAAACAGGCATTTGCAATAAACTCGCTAAACTTTCCCAATGCATGCTAAGTACAGATAGACCAATGGCGTTTTTTTTTTTTTTTTTTCAGTGACACAAAATTTTTGTTTTTTATTGTTTGGTGTTTTTTTTTTCCATTTTCCAATGCCACACTATGCATAATTTCACACTTGGTCTGTTTGAGTATTCCATGTGGTCTTGGAGCGATGGCCTGTGACCTGCTGTCCACATGTAGCTGCAGTTTTCTGTCACATCAGATAAAAAACAAGTAGAAAATAGCAATATAAAACACACAGCTGTCTATGGACATAGTGTTCCACAAAGTGTTTGAGCTAGCCAAACCTAATACAGGAAAGAAAATGCCTGTAGCCTTTTAGTCTATAAACATATGAAAAATAGCTTGACGTTCTAAAACTATAGTTTTCAAGGAACAAGGCTTTATAGATTTTATAGATGTTTTATAGATTTTTTTTTCTCATTTTATTTACCCATCTGGCATAGTAAACCAACAACATGGCTTGCCTTAAAAAAAGTCCAAAAATGGAAGAGTGGACAGGGAAGTCTTGGTTGACTTTATGCTCTGACCAGCTTCCTAACTAGATAGGATATGTAAAGAAAAGACTTTCACTTTAATGTACTGCGTATGTGATTTCTTTTTTTTTTTCTATGATCTGGACATTATAGAAAATCATAGGAACTTCGTCAAGAAGTTCAACAGAGCTTAATGAGGCTTGTTTGGGAGAAATCATATTCATCAAAATTAATTTCCGATCAGGTTTAAACAGGAGTCACTGACTGAATAAAAAACATTGTGGCAGGTTGTAAGTTATTCATAAATAGATCATGCTTCATCATAATGTATCACAAAGTCCCATAGTATGCCACATTCCAACAGCCCCTTTACTATATCCTACTGTATGTCCTGAATTGCTTTAAGTCCCCTAATTCTGTTTCTGCCCTATTAAGTGTAATGCCACTATCTATGCTAACCCCACCAAATGCAAATGTGATATATAAATGTGAAATATTGAGGTGTCAGACAGTAGTAGTATTGATAAGCAACACTGAAAGAACTTTTTATATCAATAAACTGATCATTAATGGCTGAGTATTAAAAAGATAAGTCTTAACCAGTCTTAAGGTTAAGATAAGTGCTTAACCTTTAGACGCAAGAAATAGCATGTAACTGACCCTTTATAAATTTTGGCTGAATACCCTTGGGTCATTTCAATTGCTTACATAAGATTTATGGCATGAAGTTAATTTTGATGGCTCTACAACAGACATCCTCAGCTCATTGATCAGTGATAAAATATACTGGAGTACCCACTTGCCTATAACAAAATCACTGTCATCATTTGCAGCTAGTTTCCAGTCGGGTCCACTTTTAATGATTTTGTTTCATTTGAAAAGCAGTATACTGTATGTAAAGCCACCATAGACAAGGAAACCGATAAACAATGGAAAGAGCATTTGTAGTGCTTCAATGTGTTTTCCTTCAGTGCTTTTAATACAAGTAGAGGTTTCCCTGGAGCAACAAAAAGACCGAGAATAAACTACCAATCAGACAACCTACTACTCTCCTTTGGTCAAAAGGAAATTTTGTTTGTAGATTGGTGTGCAAAAGTTGGTGACCCTGTGCATGGACCTCTCAAACTCCATTTGGCGCTGCACCCATTGCTGAGCTCAGTGCAGCGAAAGTTCACATCTGCACCATGCATCCCATTACAGATAATTTCTTTGAAAGTGCAGCAGTGGAGTTTCTGTAAATTATGTAAAAGTCACTTTGCTAAGAAGATTGTGAATGTCAAAGATGAGATTACTGACCTCTGTGAGATTGCTATGACATAAATCTGTTGTTGTGATAGAGAACAATATTTTATATAGTGAGTAGGTTTATAATAAACCACAGCAGTAGACACCAACTTTCAGAGATTTCTGGTAGTTATGATAGTGTATCTTGTGCCTATACAGGTCATAGACTCTATTTTATTGTAACTTATTTTATATGCATGTTATACACATTGTACATATTCACCAATTAGCCGTAACAGCAAAACATTAATCCCAATATTGTGTAGGTTAAACTCCATGAGAGCCCTGAAAGTGTGCTGTGGTATCTTCCACCAGGAAAAAAGAAGTAGATCCTGTAAGTGCTGTACGTTGCAAGGTAGGGCATCCATGGATCAAACTTGTTTGTTCAGGACATTCCATGGGTGTTTGGTTGGATTGAGATCTGAGAAGATTGGAAGCCGGATCAACAACCTTGAACTCTTCTAAGCCCCAAACATGGCAGGCTGTGATGCACTTGGTATATACATTTCTATCATAACTATGACTTTTTTCATTTGTACTACATTAGTTTTTCTGTGGAATTAGACCGCACGGGCTGGCCTTTGGTCCCCACAGGCATAGATGAGCCTTGGGTTACTAGTATATAATTGATACTCACTGTTAATCCTTAAGTGGTGTTAATGCCATGGCTCATCAGATAAACAAACATACATAAACACCCGAAACCCTGGAAATATAAATTAACATCAGTTAATGTAGCAATTAAAATCCAATCTCTTCCATCTTTAGCTTTTCCAAGCGTCTCCTTGGACAAATCTGTACATATTTTTGCATTTAATTATGAATTAACAAATAAATCCTTAAGACTGAGTAAAATAACAAAGTACAGAGAGATCTTCACAGATGGCCCCCAAGGTCTCCCGATCTGACCCCCTTAGATTTTATCTTTGGGGTCATCTGAAGGCAATTGTCTATGGTGTGAAGATACGAGATGTGCAGCACCTGAAACTACGGATACTGGAAACCTGTGCTGGCATTTCTCCTGCGGTGTTGCTATCAGTGTGTGAAGAGTGGGAGAAGAGGGTTGCATTGACAATCCATCACAATGGGCAGCACATTGAACACATTTTATAAGTGGTCAGAAACTTGTAAATAACTCATGAAGGAATAAAGTTACGTTAAAACCAAGCACACCATAGTTTTTCTTGTAAAAAAAAAACTTCCTATTGAAAAAACAAAAGTTGAATCCAAGATGGCCGACTTCAAAATGGCCACCATGGTCACCACCCATCTTGAAAAGTTTGCCCCCTCACATATACTAATGTGCCACAAACAGGACGTTAATATCACCAACCATTCCCATTTTATTAAGGTGTATCCATATAAATGGCTCACCCTGTATACATATATATATATATATATATAGGACAAGACATTTAAGAGGAGAGACAGACACCTGGGTGGTTCTTATATCTGGGGCAAGATAGTTCTTGAATTCACCACAAGGGACAATAGGTTTTGTCTTTCAGATAATGACACTTGTTAATAGAGTACCTGCAACCAGAATTCAATTGCACTACAAACTTTTTGTGACTCATGGAAGAGCAAGACTAGCTTCACTTGTGTTATTTCACTGCTACAATTTTAGTGTGGGGAAATAAGCAATATGTTAATGTTTAATACTTAATAATGATTCATATAATAATAACTTTTAATATACTTTAAGTGCATATACAGTGGAACCTTGGATTACGAGCATAATTCGTTCCGAAAGTGGGCTCATATTCCAAAACACTCTTAAACCAAATCATCATTTCCCATAAGAAATAATGAAAACTCAAATTATTCGTTCCACAGCCCCCAAAAATAAATACATAAAAATAATTAATACAATCTATAAAATGAGAATAAAACAAATTAATCAACAACAAATGAACCAGCACCTTACCTTTGAAAAGAATCACGACAGAGCAGAGTTTCTGTGTCTTTGTGAATTTGGGGAGGGGTGAAAAGACGAGAGAGCGTCTGTGCGTGTGTGTGTGTGTTTCAGTGTCAAATTGCGCACGCACGAGCAGAGTTTCTGTGTTTGCGAAGCCGTGGGGGGAGGGTGGGAGTGGGAGGGGGGAGGGGGGGTAAGGTGAGAGAGTGACGCTCGGTGTCAAAATAAGAGTCGCATGTGTGAAGCATGATACTCTGCGCTCGTAAACTAATACTTGCTCGGTTTCTGAATAAAAAAATGTTTTAAATCTTTGCTCGGTTTGCGGAACACTCGTAAACCACGTTACTCGCAATCCGAGGTTCCACTGTATCTACTTCAGTCTTATATACATCGTCTTCTGATGTGCAAATTTGAGCAAAATAGTATTGTACTCAAAAAACTATATTTAATTAAAAAAAAATTTAACCACATCTGACACCACAAATTATAGCAACATTAATAGTAACAGTATTACTTAATTTAAAAGCACCTGTTGATAATTACAGTTAAGTGATATCTACAGTAAGAATGAATTTTGCAACATTGTGGTTCAACACTGTGGCCCATTTCACATGGCAAACTGTATTCCCCAAGGCTATGAGCGCCCCTTTAATGGACTTGCAATTTCAAAATCCTCCATAAATTTTCAATGCGATTAATGTTCGGAGATTGGCTACGCCATGCAAGGTCTTCTTGATTTATTTAGGATGGCTGCTTGGGATTGTTGTCTTCCTGAAAGGTCCATCTTCTCCCCAGATTCAGTTTCTGGGCCTATGAGATTAAATTGTACTCTAATATATCCCAGAACATCACTTTTTACATGTTACCTTCACTGCCATGTAATAGCCTGGTACCATTTACAAGCATCCCTGTACTGAGATGTTTCCAGCTCCATCTGCTATGAGTATACAGTGGTGGTATATGTCCAACTGTCCTGAATTATTGCCAAAGTGTTGTTTTTGTTTTCTCTAACTAATATACTGTTCCAAAATAGTTCTGATTTGTTTCAATTCTTATAGATGTGCATCTCTATGATTAATTTTTAGCAGCGCAGTTGTACGTGGGATGTAGGAATGGGGATGATTGTAGAGATGAAGTGCATTGCTTATTTTTCTCTATGTAGCTGTTGTTCCCTTCTGTTGTCAGGTCATCTTTCAATTCTTTTTCAAGTGACCGCTAGCTTCCTTTTTACAATCCTTATCATTAGTCTGTGACTACAATGTGAAATCTGTCTGAGGATGATTAGTGGTGGTTCCATGAACTTTCAACCTGCATATTATCACAGCAATTATACTCACAAGATACTCAAAAGAAAGTTCTTTGCTATAGCTCTGTACATTTTTTCATTCAAGTTATGAAAGTGTTTTTGAGTGAGACCTTTATAAATCTTTTTCACCACATTCGTATATGGCCAAATGTTTGTCATCAACTGACAATCACACCAATGTGTATGAGTTTTCTAGGAAGGTTTACTACTAGATATTAATTTAAAACACTTAATTTTCAGGCACTGGTCACTATCTGGGGTTTCGGACTTCAAATCTAGCCGATGCCATAGCCATTCCACCCGGGTCCAAAGGAACACAAGAGCTAGCACGTTCCCCTGAGTCTCTTCGCTGCCATCTGATGTTGCGTGAGCAGCAGTTTAAAAACCTGCGGTCATTTGACTTCATGTGCCTCAGAGGAAGAACGTGACTACCTTTAACTTCCCTAGGTGGTAGCTGTCGTGCGTGTCTGGACAGGGGGATTGGCCATGAAAAGCAAAAATGAGAAAAAAGATTTATGGATACACTGGAATAAAATAATAATAACTAAAACAATAATGTTCAAATGACATGTTTAACTGTAAAATGCGATAAATATTACTTTCTGACTTTCACTCATTTTGGTCAATTGTTTTCCTTTTAGGAACTTTGAACTTTAACACGCTGCATTTGGGAGCCATAATGCACATCACTGTGATATTTTCTAAAGAAAATTCAACAGAGAGGTAACGCTATAACACTCAGGCAGCACATGGTCGCATTCTGTAAGAGAAATAAGAAGAACAACTGCAAAAAGCAATGCTACAGTATGTCCCATTCTCTAATCAGGATTTCTGAGCTCTATTAAGAACCTGTGGGCTTACAGAAGAAAACATGGATGGTTGAAGACTGAACAAACTGATGATAAAGTGTTGTCATCAGCAACTGACGTAACACTGAAACTGCAAAAGGAAACGGCTAATGATGCATAGTAAACCGAACGTTTGGTAATGTTCCTAATGTTTGTCATGATCTTTAACGGACTTTGTAATTAAAAAGGTTTTGTTAGCACGAATACCTGTTTAAAAACCTGTCAATATATTATTGATACTAAATTGCCTGGTTACATGGTCACAAACATAAGTGCTGCCTGACTTGCCCAACTCTGTTAAAACTCTGGGAGGTGGATTTATTGCATTTTGTAAAATCACACAAAGTTCTTACATAGCCAAAAAAGTTTGACTTAATATTTGACCATTTGTGCATTTAAGACCATTTTACCATCCCTAACAGGCTGTAATACTTTTTATAGCTGTATACTGTAATAGCTCTAAAAACTGCTAAAAATGGTGCTCTTATTTTGCTCTAAATATGTATTGCTCTTCACTGTATATCCCTTAAAATGTGATTAAACTGTAGTGTCCTATTTGTTTTGTTTCCAACTCACTAAGCACAATTTCAGTACATTCATGTACAAGGAGCTATACACAGCAAAACGTAACACACCCACACCCCATCCCATGGTGCTTGGAGGCAAATCGCAACGGGCCTGTTTCCTGCTCCCAGAGATGTCTTCATTAAATCCAACAAGAGACATCAAGATCAACCTCTGAAAAGTCTCAAATTATCAACAGTACCTGACGATATCAAAGTCAGAAATGTCATGTCAGGTAAATGACAGAAAACAAGGACTATTCCCTTGAGTGGAGAGAAGAGAAAAGACAGGAGAGAGTCAGGAGGCAAAGAGCAAAGAAAGAGGGAGAGAGAGAGAGAGAGAGAGAGAGAGAGAGACTGACAGGGAAAAATTTTCATGTCTGCTATTTATCCATTACAACATAGCAGATAGGAACACCATTTTTGTATTTGCTGTATAGGAAAACTTGATAAAAACTTAGAGTCTGGGTGGATGGAAGTATATGAACAACTCTCTATCTATATATCTCTCTCTCCCTTTCCCACACTCACACACACACACATATGTCACATCACATACAAATAGCCAAACTCACTCAAGGACCAATTATGGTCATAAGCATCATAGTGGCTGCACTCGAGTGGAAGTCACAGTTAAAGATTGATCTGGGAGATACAGATAAGGTTTTTTTTTTTCTTTTTTGTCTTTTTCTTTTCCAGTTCAGTGACATAAAACATGAAATTAATGCGAAAGGTGATGGCCCCCAGTATGATTTATTATTTGTTGTGACTTCACTGGCAAAGGGCATTAATAATGCAATTGGTTTGAAATATTTTCTGTTTATTTCTTCAATATCGGAGGGCCTTTATAAAATTCTTTGAAATCTGAGGTCTTTTTTATGTAACAGATCAGATATAACGTGACAGTATTTTGCCATTTTGGAAAGTAGAAAACCAGGGCAGGCAGAAAACATGGCACCATACTGTATGCTCAAATAAACTCCTCCAGATTTCCATGATGTTTAAGGAACAATCAAGCACCCTGAATGCTCTGTTTCAAAGACAACCAAATGCGTGGATTATTTTCTCATACCGTCATACCATTTCTTATTCTCAATTTAAATTTACTTAGAAAAACATGAACATCCTTTAAAAGTAACGAAAGTTGGTCCAAACTTAAAACACTGTAGGTGCTGCATGTTCTAACAAGCTCCTCTGGGTATGACAGAGAATCTTCCCCCAAGTAAGCTCACGGTCTCAAAAAACATTTAATCTTGCATCTGCATTAGATTTGCACCGCACTGTTCTGTCCATGCGTAAAGTATATTTGTTTGCAGCGACTGGGCTGTAACTCCAGAGGGCATTATCTGGCAACCACTATGTGATGGTACTTTCAAGGATAATTGGAGTTGGCTTACATCGCTTGGAATTGAACACTAGAGTGGACTATACATACAATGGATCATTGACCATCTTATATCAGTACATAATGTAATGTGTATTCTCACTAGTGGACACCAAGGATACAATTCTTGAGTCTTACACAGGCAACATATGGGAATACACTTCAGTTCATTTTGTTCAGTGTGCACAAAGATGTCCTAGATTTGTCAAAACTCTAAAGTAAGGTATATATGTTGAGTTATAGATGTATATTCCTGCATCTGAAACTGCATAGTCAAGGGACCTTGGGACACAGTGCTAGAACTTTACAAGGTCTGTGTGTGTGTGTGTGTGTGTGTGTGTGTGTGTGTGTGTGTGTGTGTGTGTGTGTGTGTGTGTGTGTGTGTGTGTGTGTGTGTGTGTGTGTCTGTGCGTGCACATGTGCATGCTGGCCTCTGCCACCAGATCTTTTCAGGGTAATCTCATTGTACTTCTGTGCTCGGTCAGTGGTCAGGGTTGAGCGATAAACGTGTGGCAGACTGAGAAAAACCTTTTACACTGTAAAATCTTTTGACATTTTCTCCTATATATGATTATAAAAACTATAGGTTCTCCTGAGCTGAAAAATGATTTTATTTTGTCTTAAGCAATGCAGTGAAAATTCTCTTTGTTCACGTATACCAGGTTGTTATGAAGTTGGGTACAGAATGCAGGGTCAGCCATGATCCCCTCCATCTGGAACCGGTATGGTTAAGGAGCATGTTCGAGGCGCTGACATATGCAGCTTGGCAGTACGGGGGCTTAAACACCTAACCTTCGTCTCATGATTCAACAATTTAATAAATCGTGACATCCACTATATAAGGAAATCACAAAAATGGATGGTTCTTTCTTGCTCGAATCCCTACAACTAAACCTCAAACCATGGCTTTCTCATGCTGAACCTGTTTTGAATTCCTGGGGCTACCCAGTCTATAAACATGCCGTTGGATTTTGTAATTTTATCCGTTGATTTAATTTCTAGTAGTTTATACTATTCTGTGGTTTAGTGATCAGGGTTGGCTATAGCAATGGATTTAATTCATTAACTTTCTCACTTATTCTCTATACTTTTTACCCTGTATAGGAGGCCTGGAGCCTATCGCAGGGGACTCCAGGCACTCGGTGGAGTACACTATGGACAGGGCGAGATTCGCCAAGCACACGCACACACATCACTGATGGGCCATTAACAGGCCCTGATTCATATAGCTACTGTAGCTGCCTCGACATAAAACACCATTGGATAACTGGGCACAAATTGCATGTTAAGACAAAGCACTCGAGTAAATGGATGCGCTGTCAAGTAACATGAAGGCACTGCATTTTTTGAGAAAGAATGTTTTTCTGCTACAGAATTATTATATACATTTATAATATTATATATATATATATATTATACAGAATAATTATTATATATTATGTCATAATTAGATTGGACTTCAGCAGTATATAAAGGAAATTAAAAACTGATAGTCTAATGCATTGACCTCATTATTCAGACAAAGGCACCGAGCAACACATCCTCTAACAGCTAAAGAGAAAAAAAAAAAATACGCCTCTGACAACTGTCACAGTCGCCTAAATTGTAACATGGTCACTAGGCCCAACAAATAGCCCACAAAGCATCCTTTTTTTCCCTCATTCTTCCCAGCCACAGAGATCTCTCTGATGAGTGCCCTTCTCTTTATGGTTCTGGCCGCTCTTGTTAGCAATTTGTTCATGACTCTCTCCCAATGGAGCGATTGAGGAAGAAACTATCCATTCGTCTATGCAATATTTCAACTGAGAGGCAGTGAGGGAGCTGTGAACATAGCAACTTTAATGGCAACCTCATGCAGCAGGGAGTGGATAAGACACTAATAATTATTTGAATGTTTACAGTTCTTTTGTGCGGTGGTTGCATTGATGAGCT
Organism: Clarias fuscus; assembly: GCA_030347435.1. Lineage (NCBI taxonomy): Eukaryota > Metazoa > Chordata > Actinopteri > Siluriformes > Clariidae > Clarias > Clarias fuscus. The sequence continues at coordinate 23,524,161 of CM059206.1, read as the reverse complement.
ATAACTGGATGTCTTAAATTGTAGCAGCAAACAGGAAACTTTTTGATTATGTTTTAAAGTCCACAACACCTGTGGTACAGTTGCTTAGTATAATAACGGATGTATCTAACTATGTTAAAGCTTTTATACTGATAATCATTTATCTGCTTAAGTACGTGATAAACTCGGAGCAGTGATGGTTTGCCTGAATGGTTTATCTGGCAAATAAAGCCTCTTTTTGTGGTTGTGTTTGACATCAGAAAGCTTAGTCACACCTGTTCAATGCACTGTGGAATTCAATCACTACAACACACAGATTAAGCAAAAGTCTGTATGCTTTTTTCATCACGCTGCATGACTATCTCCTAATTTTATGGAGTTTACAGTATTAAACTTCTGTTTCATTAACTTTCATATGAAGCTGGCTTAGAAACAATTAAAAATTGGGTCTCCTGGAAAGCACGGACGGGTGGTTCAGCGCACCAAGCCCTGACAAGCAAAGCACAATAAGAATCAACAGTTTTTGACTTTGGATATATTGCATCTATAAACTAGAAGAGGGAAAATTGTCAATCTCAGTGATTTTGACTGGTACATGGTCATTGTGCCAGAGGGGTTTTAGTATTTCACAAGCTGTTGATTCCTTAATTTTCATGCACAGCAGTCTCTAGAGTTTACGCGGAATTGTGAGAAAACATTGAGCAGCAGTTCTGTGGGTGGAAACGCCTTGTTAATGAGAGAGGTCAGAGAAAAAAATGTCTAAACTGGTTGATGAGCTGACAGGAAGTCTAGAGTACCTAAAATAAGCACACAACTATCATGAACTTTACAAATGTCCACCTCCAGGGTGTGTGTGCACTTCGGCTTACCCCACAGTCCATAGACGTTCAATTGACTGTACCAAGCTGTGGTGTGTGATTATGTGTATGTGGGTTGCAAGAAGGTATGGTCCTCATCTTTCACTTAGTCTGCTGGTTTGACAATACAGGTTGTCACAGATTGTGATAACACTCACTCACTTACTCGCTATACCGCTTATACCGCATTTTACACCAAAATGCAAATATTTTACATGGCCACGGACACAATTGCAAGCTGATTTATACATTTTGACAAAATTGTGGGAGGTGGATTTATAGCATTATGCTAAGTAATACATAATAATATTTTTTATGGAATATTTTCACACACACACAGAATGAGCTCAACGATCAAAATTAAATTCAAATTGCAGAACTGCTAAAGCACCATCTGTTTTTACGAACTAATGCTTGCTCAGTGCTACACAAAACAATCTCAAACAAAACTCGCAGAAAATCTTATGAGCAAAAGCAACTTTGTTGAAAGCTGGCTGTCAACCATGCCCTTCATCCTAACCTTAACTCGTACAAATATGCAATCATGACACAATGCTGAGACCCATAAAGGCCTAATCTCAGACTCCATTCTGCCTTTTATTGTCATTGCAAAATAAATGCAGTCTTAAGTGATGACTAGTTTATCGGCGTAGAACAGACAGATTTAAAAGTAAGTTATCTACAGTAAACAGACCGGACTCATGGAGTTACACTGCACCCTGTCAGATAATGGTATAATGAAGCCCTAGCCCTTCTCTTCATATGGTGAAATTATTGTCTCATTTATTACACTGTCGTGTAAAATAGGCAAATCAATAATACAAAGTACTGTATGTGTCTCAGTCAAATGGTACCGGATAACAGATCACAGATAATTGTGTACCATCAAATCTTTTTTTGATTACTGAATCAGTCACTAAAAAAAAAACATCTGTCAGTTGCTTTTAGTAATTCTGTGCTTTGAGAGAAAGCTGTGCAATTTTAGTAGTTACTTTGGATATATTAGTTAGTTATATAAGCATTTACTTTTATACTGTATGGGCTTTGATTAACAATGCTGATATCAATATTTAGAAAACAATGGGGACAATGACCAATACTGGCTAACACTTACATTACAACTATTTCTGACCTTTCTCTGAACGATCTTTTCACATCCAGTACCTCAATCACAAGCTATAGCTTGTTTATTATTATTATTATTATTATTATTATTATTGCACAAATCTATTCCATTGAAAGACACATCTAAATGTAATTGCCATAAGCCTGAGTTGCTATAAGTCTGAGTTGAATTAATAGTAATTTGGCCTAAATAAGATACACTGACTGACCCCTCCTACCAAAAAACAAAAATTGTACATTCTAATATTTTATTGGATCACTTATTAATTGTAAGTGATAATATAATATCCTATCAAGTTACAGTTTATATGAGTACAGATTACATGATTACAGTGCTCATTCACCATGGAATTAGTTCAATAGTTTATTTCCATCCAACTTTGCATTAATCTTTTTGGCTGAGATTTTGAATCTTGAGTCTTTTCCAGTACATCCCAGATAGCCAATTAATGTTTGAAAATGATAAGTCATGTTCCCAGAGCCACACTTTCATTAAATTTGTGCCTGTCTTGGCATTGTCATCCTGAAATATGCCTGTCCAATCAGGGAAGAAAAGAATGCATTTAGGAGATAACCTGGTCATTCAGGACTTTCAGGTAGCCGCCTAACTTCATTTTATTGCCACTTAAGGCTGCTGAGCCTAGACCTGACCAGCTGAAGCAACCCCAGCTCATAAAACTGCTTTCAGAGGCTTTTACAGTCGTACTACAGTATGTATGATGGATGCATTGCTTCATGGGGTTCCATTATTACCCTAACACACCCGATGCTCTGCAATAGGGGCAATCTGGACTCATCAGACCACATGACCTTTTTTCATTGGTCCAAAGTCCAAAGCTAAGAAGTTTTGTTTTTGTTGTTTGTTTTTTTTATCCACTCTGCTTTTAAGTCACAATCACAAGGGCTTTCCGTAACAATGTGTACCAAATCGAAAAATGACAATTAAAGTAAATTGAAACATTCATAGTGTGAAGCTCTATTAGCTATTATGAGTAGCTATCCAGTAGTCATCCCGTAATTCATAATTCTGAATGGCAAATAACTACTAAAGGTTAGAATCATGATTGCATAACAACTTAAATTTAGAGTTAATTACTCTTGTAATCTCATTTCAATCTTACCTCAGTTACCCATAGCTAAAGACAAAAAAGACAAACTGTCTTCCACATACATTTCTGTTCATTTTCTGCTAATATTAATTTACTGTTTTGTTTAAAGCATGATTTATTGCTTTAAAAGGCACACACACATACACGCTTATTCACACAATATGCAACTGGGGAATGCCAATTAGTCTAATCTGCTTGTCTTTGGACTGTGGGAGTAAAGCGAAATACCCAGAAGAAAGCCACCAAGCACAGGGAGAACATGCAAACTCTGGAGGTGCAAGGCGACAGTGCTAACCACTAGGCCACCGTGCCGCCTAAATCACAATTCAGTAGTTTTAAAAATATGAAAGAAGTATTCAAAAAGAGTTTGATGCTAAAAAATGTTAACATTAAAAATGTTTTCAAGATGTGAAAATTGATTCCAAAGTGTTAAATGCTTACAATAAAATGTAATAGTTTTTTCTATCTGTAAAACCTCTGATAACTTTCAAAGATCTCTTCCCACAGAACTTACTAGAGGTAACCCACGACTCCGCCCGCGAGGTTTAGCAGGGACCCCCCTGGCCACGTGTGGATCCTAATGCCTGCTTACTACCATAATCTGAAAAATGAATGTTTGGTCAACTCGCTGCCGCTCCTCACGCTGATCCAATGTTTCAGGCAGCCTTAAATCTGCCTGTATTATGTACAGTACCTGTCACTGTAGACTCTCTACAGTCTGATCTGGGATTTCAGTAGCCCTGAGCTTGGCCTGATTTACCCGTTTTCTCCCCAGACGACGCCTGTGACACGAACACAGTATGAAATAAAAGTTGATAACGACACTGTCCACTGTAACAGTCAGAATTGTGCGCGTATGACACATACCTAGTATGACACAAAAGCTGATAATAGCATGTGGCATGCCCACAGAATGACATAAAAGCTGATAATCACGTGTATCTACATGTGCAATAACCACAACCCATGCACCAGAATTTCAGTTTTGATATAGATGTCAACACCGTCAGATGTTTGTCAATCACCAATTGTTGGTGTTTCTTTAGTACATTGTTCCCATAATAGTGTATTTCTAATGAAATATTACATTTCTTAACATTAAGGAAGATTAATGTTTTAAAGTAAAAAGCAAGAATGGATTTTTTTGTAAAAAAAACAAAAAAAAACACTTGGTTATTAGACAAAAACCTATGGTTTCAATAAAATAAATATAATTGCAATGCATTATATTACATTAAAAAAATTAATACATAACACATTAAATCTTTTAATGTATGACAAAATATTTACAAAAATCCTGTAATACACTGAAAAGATTGTTTGTTGGCCTTCACATGCATGAAGACCAATATACAGTAGACTACGAGCCTTCTCGTCCAATATCTTTGACCTCACAAATTCTGGAAGAATGGTCAAAAAATTTCAATAAACACACTCCTAAACCGTGTGGAAAGCCTTCCCTGGAGAGTTGGCCCTGTCCTCAAGAACAACTGATAGTTGATAGGTTAAGGTGAAATAAAATTCAGTTCATCATACTGCCCATACTGTATTGCACAATATATTTATTAAAACATAGTAATGCAAAGAATGACTATAAAATACTCTGGTTTTTAGAAACTACGTACTCTGACAAACAGTGCCATCTTTGTTCACCAAAGAGTGTTTAGGTGTTTGGTTGTTTTTTTACTTCATGTTATTCTTCACATTTGGGTAGATGGAGGGAAGGGTTAGACAGTTAAATCTCGGAAATGTACTGTAGCTGCCCATCCAAGTATAACAACGCAAGTATATTTCAGACCTGTGGGAAACACTGGTATTTAAGAAAATGAATGCTTTTGTCATAGAGTAAACATTTATTAAAGAAATCTTTCATCACAGATCTCTCCATCATCTCCTGAGTCGAGTTTCAGTCAGGAAACTCCTTCTTTGACAAGAAAGGATCCATATTGTCTGGACTCAACTGATCACAGTCTGCTCTTACTGCACGTATTACTTTTTTTTAAGAATTTAAGACTCATGAGAAACATTTTTCATAAAATATTTTTCAAAATTTAGCAGTCTCAACAACAGCATGTGTGTATCACAAATAATTGGACAGCAGACAGCTTGTATCTATTTGTTCAGTCTTCTGTTATGATTCATACCTTTTTCTCGAAGGTTCATGGACATTGAAACTTTCGGTAAACTGGAATGTTTTGACGCTGTCATCCCCTCTTTCGCAAACAGTCACTCATGTCGCAGGCTGCCTGTTTTACCTTCTGGCTGTACTTTTTAGTTATGCTGTCATAGCTAGACTTGCCAGAGTCTAATGCTTCTATTTTGATAATATCAAAATATGAACACTTTTAATCTACTGTATAATCAGAGCATACCACGTATTAAGCTGACACTCAAAGGCATATACTCAAAGCAGCATGAATCATATGAAGGTTCCTGTGACTGTCTTTCCTTGTGAATGATGACACTCAAACAACCTTTTACTGTATATAATTAATCATTTGACCACTACTTGTAATTCTCCAGCTTAACTAAGCAAAATACTGTATGGGAAATGAAGGTCATATAAAATCCTTGTAAGAGTTTTAAAATGGGAAAATGAATGATTAACAATAATCATGTGACATATCCTATGTTTTATAAAATGTCATTTGCAATTTCAGTGGTCCGAGGACCCATACTTGGTCAGATGGCCAGGCCAAAGCTTTCATTTCTGAGTGTGTGTCTGTGGCTATCTACAATCGGGGTCCAAATTTCAAATTTCCATCTGACAAAGTGAATCACGTCCAGGCTTAGACATGTTCATTAAGGAGCGATGGCCAGCCTCCCGGCGCCTCCGACAATTCATTTGTGATTGACGTAAAGGTCATGAGATTGGACACAGCAAATGGGCATCTGGCTGAAATTAGGCTTGCAAAGGCCAGTGCATCTCAGCAATGAGATCTCCCAGAGAATACCAGCCATATCAAGCCAGTGTGATTAGCACAAAAACAAACAAATAGCTCCCTGATTAGAGATCGCACTCATCCATATAACCACGTTTCATTTAGCATACAGGATGTTGGCAAGAGATTGTCATATACCAATAAAAGAGTACGAAAAAAAAGAATGAAAAGTAAAGCAGGAATAAGGATCAGAGAATGAATATTGCAAATGAAAAGATTTTTTGTTGTTGTTCTCAGAAGTGGGCAGGCTGACAACTCACACATGGTCAGAAGAACTGTTGTGTCTCTCGAGTGTAAACTTGCAACGGCTGTTATGCCACTGAATCAAAAGAACGATACAAGAAGGAGTGTGCTGACTTGTCACATTATGCCAGTGGGCTTAAAATTTACACGATCTGCATCATCAGGGCAAATAGTGTTTACCTATAGATTAAATTCCTGTCTGCGTGCTGCTGTGTGCCATTAAAATAAATGGATTATGCTTGTATCATAATGTATCTGCATTCAGAGTCATGTGTCTCCTTTAAACCACTTTCAGAAATAAGCACATTACCATTCCTTAGACTTGGATTCCAAGAACTTTTAAATTCTTGCAAATATGAAAAATATAAGCCAAGTAAAAATATCCTCCAAGTATTTAAACTATGTCATAATAACAGAAACTGACACATGCATGCACAGTCACACTGTTGCGCGTGACATAGAAATCAAAGAAGAACACAAGTGTGCTAGTGCCTGTACTAGATTATTTATTTTGGGCATTTTGTTAATTATTAATTATTCATTTTATGCTTTCACTCCATACCTCATATGCATATATTTATCTCTGTAGTAGAACCAATTTTGTACAACAGCATACAGTATATTTTAGTCATGTTCTGACTTTATTTATGCTTTTAAAGAAAGTGCAGTGATGGAAAATCACTGATAATTCTTTATAGGGAGTAGCACCATGTTCTGCTATAAAAAATTATGAATGCACAGTAAAGATTTGGTAGTGGAAATGTAACAGTTTGTATTAGAAATGAGGGAGGAAATTGATGCAGTTACGTATTGTGATTCTTTTGTGTGGCAATACATTTGTCACCATACTGACTCCACAATCTTTTTTTTTTTTTATTGTTATTTATATGGTTTGCATTTGTGGTTGTAAAATGTTGCAGTTCCTCTATAATCCTACTGTTGGTGCTCTCTAAACTATTCACACATTGCCAGGCAGCACAGCATCCCATTCAGTAGAAACACATTTTGTTGAGAAATGAAAGAAAATATTGAATTAGGATATTTAAAAAATTGTGATACAGAATCAATATATAATATATCAATTATGATAATATTGTACTGGGTGGTCCATAGTCATTTCTATCCCTAGTTTGTACACTGGTCATGAAATGGGGCAAAAGTGAGGTACAAATCAGATAAATCATGTAAATCACGACCTGACGGCAAATAAAGCGTTACCAGACTGGACACACTGCTGAAATAGAGAGCACTACTAGTGCTCTCTATGAAACAGCCTTGATATCCCAATGAAATTCCAATGAACTCCTACAGTACCTAATCTGACAACACGGATCGGACCAGTGCCCCCGACTGAACATATGAACACATATCCTTTACAATTCTCAGTAGAACACATAGAATCAGCATCACTTATAGAAATGCTAAAATAAATCTTTTAGCATGTTAAAAAAATCTTTTAGCATTTTAACCCTTTCAGAAAAATAAGTGTTGTTTTGATTAGTATCACTGTTTGTAGTTTTCATGCATCCATGCCAACACACAATTACATGATCACCCTATCATTCATGAGATTTACATAAAGCATTTTAAGTTATTCACATCTGAGCAGTCGTTCCGCTACCACACTCGTAAATTCAACTACATCTACTGTATGCATATGCATGTGCAGTCCATCTCCTCAATGTCAAACATGATGAACGATTCTCAAGTCTCTCGTTACGAACGCCGAGGCGAGTATTCAAAATGTTGGAGTACTGATTTAAGATCTAATCCCAATCGTTTAATCTGTTGCAAAGCCAAAAAGAATTCTCGTGCATGAACATTTAAGAGCTAGTCTATACTGTTTTTCCTCTTTTGTGCCCAATCTAGTAACACTGGAAACAATCCAGAACCAATCAACCCACCAGCCTCCTGTTATTTAGGAGCCACTACTTTGCTCTCTCTCTCTCTCTCTCTCTCTCTCTTGCTAGTTCAGCCTCCCTTTTAACACCAATATCCTTTCAGATTGTTCTAACCCGCATCAGCACAAAGAGGCATGTGAGATTAGACTGAAAACTAATTCTCTTGCCTCCAACAACATTGTCACATTCACATTTAATTCATAGAAACATATAATATTACTAGTTACATACAGCATGCATTTGTCCCTAGGGTCACAGACTTAATTACATCTGTTTTATTAGAGAGCTTTAATTATTAGAGCAATGCCCCACAGAACAGTATACTGTACCTCCGCGCAGCAAATTACTAGTGTTAATTGTGACAAATGTTCAATCGATAGTTGTTGCTCATTCCACTGCCATGCGAGTTATAACACAGCTAAGTAACCATGACAAATTTACCTACCCTCCCCCCCCCCCCCAGGTACCATGCAAGCCATAACATATGAATAGCTCTAAATAGTACATACCATTGATTGATCAAATGGAACCACTGCAGAATCATCCTCATTTATCCTGAGACATTTTTTACTGGCACAAAAAAAGAAGAAAAATCATAGAAGGCTATAGATTACATAGTGTTAGTGAAAAAAAAGTTTAATCTTTCGTAAAGCTGCTTTTCTGATAGGTTTACCTTGACCTTTGCTGTGAATAAATTAAATTCCTTCTAGTTTGAACAAATCCCAAATGGCTTCCCATTCAATTTCCTTCCACGCAGCTTGGAATATAATAGAGAAGTGCATGTGAGATGCTGCCACAGTTCCCTGTGTTATTTTTTTTAACCCAAATCTTCACTAAAAATTTTAACAATGACAAACTAGCCTCTAAGGTTCCTCACCTGTATGTTCAGGAACGTATCAGCACACTTTTGCTTGGGGGCATGCGCTTCCAGTTACAAAATCACTCTCATCATGTTTTTTGTCCACTTAAGAGCAATAATTCTTGTTCACCTCAAATGAAACGCAATAGCTTTCATTGCAGAATAAATGTTGAATAGCAGTTCATTAGGGATCTATCCTTACCTGATTATCTCAAGAGAACTTAACCTTGTTCCATGCTAAGAGTTATGTGATGGAAAAGTGACACATGCAGTTGGTCTGGATACAGTCTGTACAAGGTCCAATTCTGTTGCTAAGCCATGATCAATTTGATCAATTTCCATCACTTATTCTAACAAAACTAACTGACTGGGTCTACTTCAACTCATCTAAATATTAGATTTTATCTAGGTTTACAGCACAGTATATGACTGTTTGCAAGAGTTTAGAGGTTCACGTACCAAACTCAAACCTACACACTGTAGTATCTCCATCTAAACTAATAACACAGAGAAGGTGAGAGAGAGAGAGAGAGAGAGAGAGAGTCAATGGGAAACAGTGGTGCTGATCAAAGCTGGTCAGAGAGGGCGGTATGTGTCAGCTGCCCTCGTGATGTCAACAGCTGGCTGTACCAGCTCTCTGAGTACACACTCCCAACCAAGATTTAGATTCTATAAGCCTCTCCCAAGCTGTCGGCAGCCTCCCTAATCAAATATGAATTGTCCTGTAATGCTTCGCCTCTATAGAAAGATCGAAGAGAGTGAACAGCAATAATTCTACCCAATGAACTCTTTTATGGAAGAAATGACAAGAACTGTGATGGCTTGCCGACAGCGGGGTGCACACTCTGATCAAGACTATGACCGATGCAGCTTTGCTCCTGTGTCTGGCTAAACTGGGTTTTGATAATATTAGAGAATCTCTAGAGTCCAAAAGCATTTAAAGGATATGCCTACCCCAAATAAGCCTTTTGAAATTTGAGACTACAGCTTTTACATAAATATTATTAATATAATTCATATTATTATTAGTAGTAGTAGTGGTATCATTATTATTATTGGTCAGACAACAATCATTCTGAAGTCTTTTCTAGAAGCTAAATTGGCGATTTACACAGGCGAAGAAGCGCTTACGCCACCCACAAAACGGAAGGAGACGCAAACAGTTAGCTGTGTATTGATTTGATGGCGCGTTCTTTTGCGGGCTGCAAAATGGAACTTTTTTTTAGTTTTTGCATCTGAGAAAAGGCTTTAAAATGAGAATGTATGCATTGTAATGCACTTAATTTATCTCAGTCGACTATAAGCTATTCCTTGTATTGTGAATAATGACAATATTTATTTTTGATAAAATCCTGTATGCATTTAAAAAATAAAAGTCCATTTTTCTAAAAAGAAAACCAATTAATCTTTGTTTCTCTTATATATTTTACATTGCTGTTTAATTAAGCAAAAGTACATTTTATCCCAATACTCGATTAATCGATTCAATTTTTGGTAGAATACTTGATTACTAAAATATTCGATAGCTACAGCCCTACACTGCATTAAATGCCCATGAGGTCACTTTTATGCCATTTTTATTAGTAGAATCAAAACTGTCAAAAATATTTGTGGTTTTTTTGACATTCCAACATGTTGAAGCTGAAGGTCAATTCGCACCAAAACATTTCTAACACTTTTTTCATCCCCGTCTCATGCAGCGTGCATCTCACTGAGCAGATACATGTGTTCCCATTAGAATCATAGTTACTTATTTACTACATGCTGTAAAACATGTTTGTCTGAGGAATTAATTCCTTGCTAGTCTACTTTACATTGTGTATCCAAGGTTTCCTAATAGCGATATCAGCCTGGTGAAAATTACACTGGGGTGAACCCAAACACACCACCAGTTACCATTAACACTGATACCCAGACACACCAGGTTTACTAGCTGGGCCAAAGGTCACACCACGCCCCTTTAATCCCCATTTCCACTGAAAGTGATTTCTCGAGGCTTCAGAGCGTCTCCTCACTACTAGGACATGAAACCATGCATTATTTAAGAGCACTTAATGCTGTAACTCCATTTCTGTTGGAAAGAGAGTACACCACGCTCGGGTGCTTTGAAGGAAAAGAGTTAAAATGTATGCCTGATGGAGAGAAAGAATTTTTTTTTTTCTTTTTAATTCTTGTCTTGGACAACAAAGTTAGCAGTTAAATAGCTTTAAAATGTGAAGCTTTACAACAATCACAGCAAGACTGTTTGTAAGCCAGGTATTTTACTGTCAAAGCTCCACTGATTGCGCTGTGAGAAAATAAAGTTATTTGTGCCTGCCAAGGAGCATGCTCTGTGAAGTATGGACGTCTGGCATAACGGATGACTGGTGAGCGCCTGCATTTGCAAAAAAAAAATGTAAAAAGAAAATCAAACACAAAACTGTCGATTATCACTTCCCACCTGCAAAGAGTACAAAAGTGAGATAGCATACTGTACAATGGCACAGATTTTCTGTCTGTTCACTCTAACAAATGCCAATGTCGTCCGCCAAGCTAAATTGCCATGGTAACACACTACTTGATGACTGCCAATAGAAAAAGAGAAAGAACACACACAAGGCCTCTGAAACGCTCAAACTGCAAAGAAGAAAAAAAACTAATTTCATATACTTCTTATAAAAATAAGTTTTTCATAAAAGCATAAAACAGCTAAAATGACTCATTGTATTCTATGTGTTTCAGTTATGTGCTTTTTCATGAGAAATTTTAAATAATTTAAATAAATATTTCTTCACAGTTCTCGTTAAAATACCAGCTGAGAAATACATCTGAAAAATTTTCGTTCTGGGAACAATGTTATTCAGTTATTTAAGGACAACAGGCTCAGGAAATCTGCTCAATAAGTAAACGCAGACCTTCCAAATGACTTGTTCTTAACTTTTTCTCAGTTATTTCACATCTTGTGTAATTGTGGGAAATTAACTATGCGAAAAGCCAGGAGTGCAGAAGACAGAGTACTTAATATTTTTTTTCACCTCTATGCTCACTGTCATTTTAAATGTGATCAACTAATTAAACTAAATTAAGATGTGGCATGAAAGAATGCATGTTTGGCTTCTTGACAGCTGCAGAGGTTAAAGGTTAACGCATTAATAATAGAAGTAAGTAAATTTGCCCCCTCACATATATCACTACAAAAAAATTGGTCTGCAGAGTCACTTAACCTGCAGGCATGGTGGCAACTGCCATTATCATAAAACAGCCTTTACTTGTAATTAGCATTTTAACTGAATGATTGTTTGATTAGTGATTGTTCAAGCAGCTGCAATAAATTAAAATAAAAGCAAAGCCCTGATACTGGGGCTAAATTAAAACTGTTTTGACAACCAATCTAAAAACACTGTGTCTACATGGCCTATTTGGAGTTTTCACTAAATTTGCCATTGCTGTTTATAGCATTAAACGCTCTGTAGGAATTGATACACAATAATATAATCTATAGCAGCAAACATATTTTAACAAAAAAGGTAGATTGCAAATCCATCTCGGAAAAACATATCACTTTCAATGAGAATGTACGTATTTTAAAAAGATCGATAGATGTTATTCTGAAACCATGCCTTTAAAACAGTTTAACAAACTGTTAATCTTTAGATATGCAATTAAAGGGAGCATGAGCATTTTGTCATGTTCCCAAAAATCCAAAAAAAAAATAAAAATTGAAGGATTGCATGGCTGCCTGAGCAAAAGCGGGCACACTTTCGCATGCACACACCCACGGAGTGCTGGGCAGAAGATGAAGGGTGAGCTCCTTTGGCACGCACTGGCTCTCAGAGCAGGTGTGAGATACACAGTGGCTAATTTAAGCTAAAGTTCTGCACCGGAGGCTCCTGAAGCAGGTGCAGAGCTGCAAAAGGGAGCCCTGAACTCCAGCCACTGAGTCGGCATCAATTACAGACGACCCTAATGATTTTATTGCAAGTATTATTGAGCCAAACCCCCCAACTCACTCATGCCCCATTCATAAACCATACTATTTTCATTTTTTTTCTCACCCCTTCCCCCTTCAAAACCCTCACTTTGGTTTGCTATTAGACACAGTAAACGGTAATCAATGTCCCAGGCTTGATGTTTTATCCAAACAGTTTATCAAAGCTGTGGCTCAGACTGTAGGTGCCCTCGTGGATGTAGCTGTCAGACATAAATCACAACCAATCTATACCGCATTTGTTTATATGTCTGTAATTTACAGTCATGCCAGCCATGTCCTGGCTGTATTTACAGAAAAAATATGTGAAGGACAGATGGGGTGGGGAGAATATATCCTCATCCTCATCCTCATCCACAGCTTCATATCACATCAGGCTGCCTTCTCCATCACACATGAGAGCAGGGAAGAAAATCTAAGGAGTTAATGTCTATTTCTCCAGCATCTCTCAATTTTTGAGGCAAAATAAAATAACAATTTTAACAATATTTTTATTCCAGTCTGGTCACATTTTGCTTTCATAACTGGAAAATCTAGTTGACTTGATAAGTATGAACAAAAGGCAATTAAAAGTGAATACTTTTTTTTTTTTTTTTCAGAAGACCCTTTAACCTCGAACTACCCCTGGTGACTTAAAAGTAGACAAAACACCAGATTTCCAAAAAAATAAAAAACTCTTTAAAAGACACCTGAGCTCACAGGCTAAGAGAAGCCATATAACAGGCAGGTTCCCTTTTTTTTTTTTGCATGGGGAAAAGGGAATACTGTAGATGGACGGCATGCTGAAGAAACATCTTATCTCCAAAAACAGGACCAAAAACACTTTTGTTTGCACAAAGAAAATAAATGTTTGGTGGGATTTAAATGCATGGGATTTTTTTTTTTTTACATCTTCTCAAAGATGAATGTGAGTTTCCAAATGATGTGAAGCATAAAAATGGGTAAAATCTGATTTACGAGGTTTCTGCCGCACACGCCAATGAGCCACTTTACATAAAACTGCCTGCTTCACCCTCACCACCTACACAGCTATGCTGAATTAACACCTACGATGGTCGTTTATGTCCACTGAGACTCAAATAGATACTAAGCATGTTTTATTCGCGCATCCCTTTTGACAGACCATAAGCGATCACATCAAACATTCTCTTGTTCTATAAGCTTTAATTGGCCTACTGACCACTGACTCTTCAACACATCATGCACAGTATAAAACAAAGCTGTGCAAAAAGTTTACATACTGTACTGTTTCTGGGATCGAGTTGCTGTGATTCAATCTATCACTATACTTTTTGCATAATTGCAGTCGGAAAAAAAAGGCGCACTTCTAAGAGAAAATATACCAGAACTCAATAAGCCTGTGAATTGAGTACGTGATTGGCTGTTTAATATCCTAGTTATAAAGAAAAAGAACTTAGAAACCAAGGATAAAAATTTTAACAACGGGTATAAAATCTATGCAGAATATTAATAATTATCAGAGGCAACATGGAAAGCCTCAGACTTTTCAGGTTTACTTAGGTTTTTTTTTTTTTTTTTTGTCTTTGTTTATTTACTGTGGTGCATTCAGCATTTACATCTCAATAGCCTAATCAGATCTTCAGCATTATAACAAAATACAGTGTGTCAAAAGTTTACCTACCTATAGTGATAATACAAGTGTAAAGTTGACAACATAATTCTGCATATCATGTGTGTTAAAGCTCAGTGAGGCTGCAGCTCCAATCTGCAAAGGCTGCGAAGCTACTCGCCGTAAAACACTATCTCACACACTACTTGATGATCAGACTCGAAATGCATTTTATCGACCAGCAAAAAGCTTCATTTCGGACTTTACAGAGATTGTGTATTTCATCCTGCACGGCGTGTGATGCTGCCTGAGACAGGAATTGTAACGTGCACATCGGCACCGGCTTCATCTCAGAGCACCGTACAAAATAAATAAAGCAGAAGTGTTCGTGCTAAACATCTCCAATCCTAAGAGAACAGGTACACTCTTTATATAATACTCCACACAGGCAAATTAATTACTCTTTAAATCATTTATTCATTCAGTGCTGCGTGTTTGAACATGCGGTGTGTTCAGGGGAACGCGCGTCTCAAATTAAACGCATTACTGAGCGGAATGAACACCACTGGCACGACTATACATTCAATCTGATGTTTATAAACTCGTCACAGATGTGAAACAAGGAAAGTTCAGAAAGCGCAGAGATTGTTCAAATGATTTCATTAACTTTTTGGGGGGGGATAATTCAACTCGTGTTTCCCCCCTCAAAAAAACAGAACAACATTCACGCGCACCAGACCTCTTGGTTAAAAAAAATCACAAGTTCTGAAATCAATCAAAGAGATTTTAACAGTTTCATCTCTTTCGAAGGAATTTTTCACATGCAAGTGACAAATATTGAGATTTATATTTATTATATCTGCCCGTAACGGCACACATGCACTATATATATATATATATTTTTTTTTTTTCTCAAAGCCTTTGTTTTGTGTCTATGTTGAAGGTGCTATAGACATATGAGATCAGAAATATACCCAGGATGACAAGTGTAAATAAGGACGGGGACGCTTACCCACTGTAGAGAAGCCTAGCAGGAGCGGCGCGTGAGCGTTTTTTGGAGCGAGTTCCTCGCAGTTTACAGCTGCTCCTCGAATAAGGCGCGAGTCGTTGCGTGTGCGCGCGGCGGGCTCGTGCACCCGCCCAGCGATCAGAGTGCGCGCGAGCCGCGGAGCCTCTGGTGGCCGCGCAGAGAAACTAGAGAGAGAGCGAGAGAGAGAGAGAGATGACATGTGTGGAGTGATGATGGAGTAACGAAAGGTGGGTTACTTAAAATACCGCCTCCAAAAGCCTCCGGTTTCCAGAAGTTTCTTTTGAGTGTTAGACTGGCAGCAGGTTTTTAAATCAGCGAGTCGGTGTGCGCGCGCGTGTCAGGGAAGAAGGTCGTGGTGGGGAAGGAGTTTTTTTTTTTTCTCATATAATATACAATATAACATCTCATAACAGAACCCTGGTAGTAATACTACTACTACTAATAATAATAATCACCATCATCATTTCCATCGAAGGGGTATTATTATTATTATTATTATTATTATTATTATTGTTTTTGTTGTTAAAGTATATTATTCAGCTACTATGAATTACTTGCATTACTACATAAAAATTCAGGTCAAACTGGAACTTGTAAACGTAAAATTGAACTTCAAGCACAGTACAATTATGAGACTCTTAGTCACAGTAAAACATTTAAACAGTGCAAACATTTTAAAGAAGACCATACATATATGAATAACAATCCCAGCTGAAGTGACTCGAAGCTCACTGAACTGTTCCCGTGAACATTCAGCAAGTGGAACGCCTTATCCTTGAAAATCGATGGATAACTTGTCGCCAACTTCTGGAAGAGATACATTTGTCTGTAGGAACTGTAAACACAATTGTTCACGAACACCACTTGAGCGTGCCTGGTTTGACCTGAACGCCCCTTGTAGTACTGTATACTGTAAGCAATGCAAGTCCTACCATTGATGAGTTTCTTTTTTGATGTCTCTGACTAAATTCTGCTTCTGCTGTATATACACATACAATGTAAAATAAAAAGTGTTTATTGGACGTTCACACAGACACAGTTTCCATATATACAGTATGTATATTTTTACTTGTGAAATTTGGCTGCTCAGAATCACAATGTCAAAGTCACAACATGTGGTAAGCCTAAATGTACTGTAGGAAAATAATAGACGGTGCATTAGCTGCTATTTCTGGCTACTGTGTTATACCAGAGCATCCAGGAGTGCATATGGGAAGAGTGAAATTTGTTTGCAAGACGGTGCAAGTGTATGGAGCATAGAGCGCATGGGTCTAACCTAATAAAATTGGCTGTAACCTGCTTTATGTTAAACCAGTTTTCAAATTACTCTGTAACAGGCACAAACATTTCTGCATATTATATGTGATGCAAATTTAATTAGCACTACACTGCCAGTTCAGCATGTGGAGTGTTAGCTATAAATAAACTGGCCCAAAAGCAAAAATGATCAGAAAATGATTTTAATTTTTTTTTTTTTAAACCCAGCAAGCATGTTTACTGCTATTGATACATTTAAACTCTCTCTCTCTCTCTCTCTCACACACACACACACACACACACACACACACACACACACATACACACACACACACAACCACAGAGGGAACATGCAAAACTCCAACAAGACAATAATCCAAGCTTAGAATAAAGCCAGCCACCCAGGAGCTATAATAATTAAATAAATAAATAAGTAGAGCAGAATGCACTGGTCAAAGCCCAGTCAGAGATTCAGAAATTCAGAGGAGGGCAATCATGCCAGCAAGAGTCATGCAGTGCTATGATCATTCAGCAAGGAAGAGTTCTATCCTGTGTAAAGAAACAAAATTAGTTATTAATGGTTAATATTGCTAAAATGGAAAGCCAGATCAGTGTCCATTTTGTAGTACATCATCCACATATCAGTAGTGCACCTATAGCGGGTTGAGTTTTGTAGCATGCACTCTAAGACTGAAGGCAAATCTTATTTGTTTCATCTTTGGGACTGACTGTCCACACTGTTATTTGTGTTATAAGTGATCCGTACAGATTTGGCTCTGTTCAGACTGGCAGCCCAAATCCGTCATATTGCCAACCTATCCGCATTGGTTGCTGTGGTAACACTGTAGCACATGTCCTGTGTGACGTCAAATGCTGGTGACTTATGACAACAGACAAATAACAACACGGCAACTCAGAATGGAGAACTACATCCCTCCCAAAGTGCTTTCATTTCACTATGTCCTCTTTCCAGAGACTTTTGTTCTTCATTTACATTTCTTTCATTGTCTTTCTGCTCATTTTTCAACCATGGATCCATGTCCACACTGCACGATCATTTGGAATTTAACTCATTTGAGTAATGTAACTGAGGGTGTAAAATCTAATTTGAGTGGGTAGAACATCCAGACTAAGACTCATATTTAGGGATCTGACTTCAATCTGATATAAATATATATCAATTAGGATTTGCAAAAATCCGATTCAATGTGTTTTTTACTGTTCAGACAAAACAAAAGCAATCTGATTACAAACTGATTCCAATCTGGATCTAACAAAAATCAGCTTTAGGCTGGCAGTGTGAGCAGCGCCTAAAAGTGGAATAGACCTGCCAAACAGTGAAGGTAAACAGTAAAGTTGGCTTTATATTGGTACATTCTTTGCAAATTTGAGATTATGGCTTCTATTTCTTAAGAAATAGACAAAATATTTTTTATTATTTCATATTAATATTTTTATTACTCCAGATTTTTGGCTATTTCTTCAGTTCCCTGAAGTCTTAAGGGAGAATCCAAAAAGTACATAACCTGGGCAACTGTGTCAATTTAAACCAAGATCAATATAGTCTATTTTGCATGAAAATAATGTACTGCAGTGTTAGGATCCTGAATAGATACAGTATTAATCATAGCATATATTTTATAAAAAATGTATTAATGTTAATAAATGTTATAAATTTTTGTGTGAGTACACATATTAACTTATTTTTCCACATAAAACTTATTGTTTGTTTTAGCAACTAAAGGAGGATGTTTTTTTTTTGCAAGCAAAATAAGTAAGGAATAAGTAAAATTCCTGGGTGCCTGCAACCAAAGGTGTCATGCTGTTGGAATGACACTCCAACATTTTTTATCTTCAAGTGACAGGAAAGAATTTTTACATAATCTGGGTGAAATTTATCTATATTTTTGGAATGGTCTAAGTTGTCATATTAAAATTTAAGACGTATTTATTTATTCACAGTGGCAACCCATGCAAAAAGCAACATGTAAGAAAACAGTCCACCTTAAACATTTCCTGTTGCCTTCCAGCACCACAGTGTTCCTTTTTGGAACATAATTTATTAAAGTGTATGAAACATTTATTCTGCCCCTACATATCACATCACAATTAGAACGATGAAGATTGATGTTCTGTTTAGCTGCTTAATGCATGTAAAACTGCTTCCATAGGAACTGTGTATACATAGCCCATGACATGAGCCAGCACTTAAATCTGTGCATGCACAGGTGTGCTCCAATACTTACACTACACCTCTGTCTATAAGTGCTGAATTCATCAATGAGAATTGTTAAAATACCGTATTGCAATGCACTAGATTTTTACAGGATAGAGCAGTATAGAAACTGGAGAAATCTTAAATGGATTGTACATTGAAACATTGAGGAAGTGTTGAAATATGCACATAAACTCTGTTGGCGACTGGAAAACGTGTCTTTTTGATAAATTGCAGCCCAAAATTTCATTTTGTGAAGTATTAAATTCAGGCATACTCTAATATTTCATACGATTGCCTTTAGCTTTGATTATGGCCAGTTCATGAGTGAAAATTATCCCTTTTGGTTCCAGAACCACTGTGTCACAATTTGAGTCCTGAAATATGTCCTTGCCAAAAGCAAAAAAAAAAAAACACGTAACATAACATGTGTCTAGAGCTGACCAACTGACGCAACCTCAGATCGTAACAGAGGCTACAAGGGCACTATGAAATGATCACATCACTTCATGTGCTTCCCTTCTTACACAGCCATGGCTCTGAAATAGGGATCAAGACCACAGGATATTTTCCCATTGCTCCAAAGCTCAGTCTTGATGCTGATTTTTTTTTTTGTAGTCTCACTAACAAGTGGTTACCTTATGGCAACACAGTTGTTTAGTCCCAATCCTCATCACATTCTGTGAAATGCTCTTACTTTCAATATTAAACATAGTTTTGATTTCTACTGTTTATTTATTTTATGACGCAATTTCACCAATCATTTATGTGATCTCTGACGGTAATGCAGGACATTTTTCCTGCAAAGTTGATGCTTCACCACTATAACTCCAGGATTTAATAATTCATTGGACACTTCCTAATTCCAATTTCACCCTTCTGAAATTGTGACTTTTTTGGAGGGGGCAGGCAGAGTATTACTAAATAATACACAGCATTAAATTTGTCTACATTCCTATCTAAAATAAATAGTAAAAATTTGTAGCTTCAGTTGTAAACACAAGGCCCTAAAAAATCCAGATATTATCAGAGAATTAATCTTAGAGTTTGGTTTAATAATCTTAGCTTAATCTACCATTTCATAACGTTGGAGATAAACTGTTAAATTTTTTTTCATGTTCAAAAAAAAAAAAAAACATAATAAGCCTAACACACCTTAGTACTGAGACATAGTACCAACTGCAGTAGTTATAATCCACCATGCTTTGGCATGCACTCTGTGTCTTTTATTTTTCAACCCCTCACTGTCTCACTGTCTCTTTATGTTATACTTCAATTTAATTGTTATAATACACCTAACACATTGTAGTGAGATGCTTTTAATCCATTATGGTCTGTCATGACACTAGCTCTGTAGTATGCACGCGCACACTCACTCACACACACACACGCACGCGCACACACACACACACACACACACACACACACACACTCAGGTGGACATACCCTATAAAAGTCTTATCATGAAAACTGCTGACTTTGAGAACGCCCGATGAATATTCAGTATACTCCATGTTGGCAAGTTGGCAAGACAGGGAAGCAAGTAATCTCTCAAACTGAGTAGCAGGTAAACTCCAGACAGGCTGCATAAACATGACCACTAAATGAAGATGAATTAAAATGACACTGACCACCACAGACACACTGAGCTAAATGTCAATGAAAACAGGATATATTCACAACACAAAGATTAAAATTAAAAAAAAGAAAACATCTTTATGGGTTTCCTCCGGGTGCTTCCGTTTTCTTTCAGAATGTGTATGAATGTGTGTGCTTGTGCAGTGTACTGTAAGTAATTGGCACCCATCCAGGGTGTATCCCTCCTCATGCTCTAATTTCCCTGGGATTGGATCCAGGCCCCCTGGAACCCTACACAGAATAAGCAGTGTAGACAAGGGATGGATTTTCTTAGCAATATAATGTAAAATAAATGCAGGACAAAATAACAAATTTTATGTGTCAGCAAACAGAAAGGAGAATGTAACTGCAATCCAATGGAACTTTTATCAAACTAACAATCAAAAAGAAAAACATGTGTATAAAATGGGATCAGAGTCAAAGTGTCCATGCTAAAATTCAATCCTTGAGATAAATTTGTCTCTAATTAAGTATGTCCCCAACTTTCTTTTCCAGGTTCTCTATGAGGAAAAGAAATTCCATGGTTTTATAGGAGTTATATTATTAATTAATTATTGCCCAGACTGAGGCAATACATTACAAGAAAAATCTGCATAAAGTCAAGGTCAGAATTGCACATAATTGTGATAACCGTAAATGTGTTTTCTGCCAAATCCACATTTATGGATGTCTACATAACAGTCCAAGTAGCATCTACTGTACAGTATGTAAGTCTGTAGTTAATTCTGAAGTCTTCATCATGTGCAGGTAACTCAACCTTGAATTTGCTACATGAATAGGACAATGTTCACCCTCGACAATCCCTATAGAACAATACATCACATGCTTTATAAATAAGTTATGCAGAGTCTACATTGTATGCAATTTTCCCTATGTGCTACATTCTTTCAGCTTAGAAATTTGCATTTCCTTGCTCTTACGTAACTGAAATTAAAATTACATTCTTCTTCTATGACAGTAGAAAACAATATGCATGGAAAAATAGATTTGAAGCAACTTTTATCTCTCAGTGCTTTGTTTCATTATCTTGTGATGAAGGCTTTAACAAAAAGGGGAGAAAAATGGGTTAAAAATTCCAGAAAATATGTAAATCTATGATGTGCTTAGAGGTTCAAAAAGTGTGGAAGGAAGTGTGGACCATAAATTGGGAAGAGCAGAATGAATGTAAAGAACTGCTTACACACATGCTGTTGGATATTTTGAACTGAAATGATGTTGGAAAGGCAGTTTAAAACAATTGTCACCCATCATGATGTACCATCAGTGTCATAAAGTGAGCCTTATATAGGATATATTAACATTCTAAAATCCATCAGTGACCTAGTGCCTTCAGTCTCCATTACTGATCCATATACAGTACTCCAATCCCTGTCACTGATCTATTTTCTACATCCTCTGTCATTGACACAGTTCCTCCAGGCTCCATCATTGCTCCATTTCCTCCAGTCTCTATCACTGATCCAGCTACTCCACGCTCCATAACTGAGCTAGTTCCACCAGTCTCCATCAATGGTTTATGTCTTTCAGTCCCCATTACTCACTTATTTCCTCCGGTCTCCATTAATGAGCCAGCTTCTCCAGTCTCTATCAGTGACCAATTTCCTCCAGTCACCATCAATGATCTGGCTTCTCCTGGCTCCATCACTAACCTTTTGTCGTCAGTCTCCATCAGTGGTTCATATTGTGTAGTTTCCATCACTTTTCCCCAGCCTCCACGACTGATCTAGATTCTCCAGCTTCAATCATTAACATATTTCCACCAGTCTCCATCACTGATCTATCTCCTCCAGTCCATCCATCTCCTCCTCCTATGTTGTGACACAGCAGCATAATAAACACCAACTGGAATTTGCATTTCATAGGTCATCATCCTGTTCACATCTCCTTGTGTCTGAAAGGGTAGAACCTTATCACCACTGCCAAAATCACCCTAGAGAATATTGATAGATTATTTCCTTATATACCACCCCTTCACATCCCGTTTGATGCTTGGAAGTGTGCTCTGGCACTTTTTAATTTTTCTCCTCCTTTGTTTTAACCCATTGTATTTATACAATTGGCATTAATAAAGTACTCTCTCTCTCTCTCTCTCTCTCTCTCTCTCTCTCTCTCTCTCTCTCTCTATCTATCTATCTATCTATTCTATCCATTTAGAATCTGCTTGAAAACATACTGTACCATGCTACCACTACAGCTTGATCTTCTGATGAATGTTTCTGCATACTACATACTGTCCAAAAGTCTGTGGCCCCAATTCAAAATATTTGCTACTGTTTTCACTGCCATTCCAATTACCACTGGCTACTGGCTACTTCCTACTTTATTCCTACAGATTGAAAAATAGTCCCTCATTTCTGTGTTTTAGAGTCTTAGTTGACATTCGATGCTGCTGTTGTCACTAATATTTAAAAGCCACACATGCATTATTCTGATCTATTCTGACTCTTATGGCTGAGGCTACTGGATAAGCCCAAATAAATATTAACATTCCCAGACTAACATCCAACTGCCTCAGACTCTCATGCAATGATCTTGGAATCACAGTCCAGGACACTGCTGATAATTTATTTACAAAGCATTGTCCATATGGCAACAATCCTGTAGAAATAAGAAATAGTGATATATTTGATATATGTAGACACAATTATAAAAATATGTATGATTATATTCTATAACAGACATTGTAATTATTGTAATTTGGATAATTTTACAACAAGTGTTAATCAAAATAAATTTAAAAGCCACGAAAAGACTTGACTCATGCTACAGTTTTAGGTAAGATTTAATCTTTAATATTCGTGCTACATTGCATTTATATTAAATTACTGTTATACACCATATATTGTAGTGTTCCAGAATCATGTTGATTGGAAACATTTTAATTATAACATATGACTCTTTGCATGTTGTACTTTGTTTCATTTATGATCATTAATTATCAGATATTTTTGTTGATTATGATTATTATACATCAAAAATATTTTATATATTCATAAAAAGCACTGCTCAGTGGCATGGTGGCATAGTGGTTTGCACTGTGGATTCACACCACCAGGGTCAAGGGTTAAATTCCCACCTCAGGTCTGTGTGCATAGAGTTCTCCCCATGTTTGGTGGGTTTCCTCTGGGTACTCCGGTTTCCTCCCACATTCCAAAGACATTAGGCAGATTAGGCTAGTTGGTGTTCTCAAATTTTCTGTAGTGTATGAGTGAGTTTGTGATGTGTGTGTATATGTGCCCTGCAATAGATTAGCAGCCTGTCCAGGGTGTACCCACCTTGTGCCCGAAGTTTCCTGGCAGAGGCTCCAGGCTTCCTGTGACCATGTATAGTATAAGAAGTATAAAAGATGAAGATAAAAGGACATTTATCATGACTTAAGATAAACAAAAGAAACTCAGCATAGAAATTCTGGCTATGATTGGTGATTCAGGTGTACAGGATCCAATTCATGTTTTAAGTGTTAATTAAAAAAGTGTAAAACAAACCAACAAAAAAAGCCTCATACTTAAACTGGATATTGCAATAATTCTCTTACCTGAGCACTCTGTGTGGTGTTATTCACCCTGTAATAACCTCTCCTGAACTATTTATTTATTTAACACACTGGGAACATTAAATTAGCATAACATAATACTCAAAATATTTTTTGTATTTAAAATAATGACCATTTTATTTTTTTAATAAACATTTTATATTTGTCATGTATTTAGATCTAAATGTACTTAAAACAGTAATAGATAGATAGATAGATAGATAGATAGATAGATAGATAGATAGATAGATAGATAGATAGATAGATAGATAGATAGATAGATAGATAGTATTGGGCAAATCTTGATCCACTCCTCATTTCCTCATATTTTGCTTCCTAACAGTCAGACTTTCTTGTATTTTTAATCCAGTATTGAGGAATAGTTCACCAGGATTTCTGAAGGACTTTTTTCACTTCCATTTTTGAAAAAAAATTTGTCTCAGTCCAGTTCCTGTCCTTGACCAGTTTCAGAGGAATGTTCGTTTAGCCAAACAGTGACCTCGGAATCATTCAACCATAAACAACCTTTAAGTTAAGACATGAACCAGTGAGAAACAGGTGCAGATAATGACAGATGATCAGGCCGGTGATTAGTATACCAGTGATGCTGAATGCTGAGTGACTGGAAAATTAGGTTACATATTGAATGTTACATTTACAACCAATTTTTAAATTGTATCTTTAGGCACTTTGCAGCCTGTCGCAGAAACACATTTGTGCCTGTTTCGTAAATGAAATTAAATAAAGTTAATATGAAGAAACGTGGCTAAAGAATTTTGCACAGTATTGTAGATAGATAGATAGATAGATAGATAGATAGATACTGTTGATAAATATTGTAGATAAATATATGTGACTGTATTTTTGTATATTCTTAAAATTAAACAAAACTATGATATTTGTTGCACTAAAACAATGCTACTATGATAGTACATTTACTTGGAAAGTATTGCAATTGGGATTCCAGATTTATTCACAGCAGAAGCTTTCACAATGTTTAGTATGATGTCTTGTGCTTTGTAGAAAAAATGCTGAGCTATTTGCCCATGTAATTTGAATAGTATTCTAGCTGTAGTCAGTAAGAAGAACAATGCATTCTCAGTTGATCTTTCTCTACTCTTCTGCTTAATTGCTGAAAATGCTATAGAAATTCTTTTTGTAATTCCTATAGTATTGTGGAATCATGGTGTAGCCTCATTGTACTGTAAGTGGCCACATACGAATTCCTCGTTCAGATTTAAATGTAAACAGTGCCGAAATGAAAGTATCCCCTAATAAAACATTTGTCCTGTCTGATTAGTGTCACAATAGTCTAATTAAGGGAAAGGAGAAAATATTCTAGAAGAAAATGTGGGCATGTACAAACAAACAAGCAAGAAATAAATAAAATAAATAAGAAGCAATAAATAAACCCAGTCCCTTGCACTAGTTTCTTTAGTTGAGAACATGAACTGAATGGTGGAGCTGAGCTTAAGGAGCTGTCAGACCCAGAATGAACAGGCATTTCCTCCTCTGGAGGGTTCCCTCAGTGATTTCCAGTGTTTCCGACGGCAGAGTAGATTTTTAAAAATCCCTCTCATATGAAAGCAGTAACTTATTAAACATTCATACAGGACAAATATCAGTAGAGAACAGTGTGAGTGCATGTGTGAAGAGTTTGTTCAGCAAAATTAGATTTGAGGTTCACAGGTAGAGCGATCTGTAAACACTAACCTACTCAGGCGTGTGTCGTACTGATTAGACTTTTAGGTCGAATGTCAGAGTGTCTTTCTGAATCATGAGGAAGCTGCTCAGACACTCCCCCCTACAGCCACAACACTGCTGATGTCACTCAGCAACAGCGTGGGTTTACATTTGTGTCAACTGAGCTGATCATCTCCCCCTTCAATTATTTTACCCTTAAAGCACTGGTATCTTTATGAACTGTCTTGGGAATCTCACACAAGCTAAACACTACAGCCTCCAGGAACATTTACATTTCCACAATATTACAGCAGGACAGAAAAAGTAACACAGAAATGGTGCAGTTGTAATTTCTTTTCTATACTGTTCTAATAACACTGCAAATTACACCCAGAGAAGGCAATGAGTCATTTCCTAACAGTTCATATGCCTAAATATAGGTCTGCTTATTTACCACATTAATCTCTACCCCGCCTCACCAGGAGCCCTGATACAGGGGAAATACAATTTGGTTATCTCCAGCAGAAAGTTCCTTTAGTCACATAACATTAGGAGGCCATTGCATTATGTACATTGGTGGCTGAACATGAAAAGCAATTTATTGTGGTTTTCACACTACTTTAGTTAAACAGGTTTGGCCTCTGTCAGAAGCAGACAAATGAGTGGTTCGCTAGAACAAAGGCACACTGTTAAGAAATGTCCACAAAGATCATCATCTGCATTCATATTGGCTCACAGAAAGGGGAAATTTAGCAGGACCAAAAGGGAAACCAATATTGCAATGCTATATAAAAACCAGCCATTATTGGTTTCTGTGGTACAGTTGTTCCTAATGTTATTTTCTCTCTAGTACCCTTTAAAATGCATGAGTTTTGCTACACTGCCTGAGTCTACTTTGACATGTAAGTAAATAAAATAAAATATAAAAATAAAATAAAATAAGTAAATAAATAAATCGGTACTACCGCAGATATTGCCGATGAACAGAAAGGGTCAAGGCACTGAAAAGATATATTTGTTCTTATATTGATTTACTCATTCATAGTCTGTCAGTGATGGTACTTTGGTACCAGTACTTACACTGGTAATATTGTTAATATGTTAACTTCAAAAAGGTGGGTGTATGCAGCTCAAGGGTTATGAACAGGAAAAAGATGTTTTGTACACTCTTAAAAATGTGTATATCATTTTATAAAATAAAATAAAATAAATGAATCCCGAAGGTTTAAGAAACATGGGGGTATTTTTTTATCTAAGTTAGAAAAAAGTCAATTTGGCACTAATTCTAATTCTAAACTCAAATTTACTGCAAGAATATATTCTAATTTGTTTGTTCCATAAAAAGTTCTAAGAGCATATAATTAATCACCAAAGACCACTAGAATGCTTGATATCAACAAGAAGAAACAGTATATTTTGTTGCATGTCCATTTTATATCTGAAAGACATCTACTATCTCATCTGATACCAGGTGAAAGGGTTTGTTTTATTCTCTTGAACCTTAAAATTCCAAAATAGTGTAAAAATAAATAAAGTGCACTACTGTGCTATGAAAAGTAAACCAATAACAGGAACAGTATGAACTGAACAAGGCCTTATATAATATTTGGCAAAAATAACACCGCAATCTCTCACTGCTCTGTTCTGAGAAAACACAAGACAAGTCAACTTGCTGTGAGAAAGAGTCAACACCAAAGATGAGGGGGTTGTTTCCTTTCTGATGGGTTTTGCTTTGTTGCACATTTTTGCTTTGTTGCACATTTTTGCTTTCTGCTGTTCCCTTGGATTATTTTCCCCCCGAAGGAAATCAGACCTATAAAAGATGCACATAAGATGCTCATTTCACCTGCCGCATGGTTCTTGTCTGCTTTAAATGCTTTGGACTGTTGCATATTGTTCAGTTGTCCACCTTTTACCAGCACGATTAAGAAACACTTAAATGTAATTTCAAGATTTTAATTGTCTTTTTCGATGAAGGAGTGAAGGACAAGTGAAAGAGCCCAGACTATGTTCTATTTATCAAGGTTCTGTTTATTTATTTGCAATGCAACAGTAAACAGTATACTCATATACTGTAAACAATGTGGAATTTTACACAGAAATATCTTCACATAATTGGAGAACAAAACTGTAGATACATTTTTTGTTTGTTTGTTTTTAATTGATATGTGTTTTTTTTAATATATATTTTTTAAAGTTAATTTTTATTAAAGTTATTTTTATTAAAGTTGATTTCGAATGAACAGTACAGAAGCAAAGGAACGGACGGAACTATTTCCCCAAAATCATTGGAGAACAGAGTGAGCGAACAGGTTGTTCAAAAAAACACATTCCTCCACATACTAGGTGGTAATAAAAATTTATGCAGTCTCTTACCCCCTAACTTTGATAACTTTGAGGAAACCAGTGAACAGAATTTATAAGAAAACATTCCTCCTTTCGGCAAATACCAGCACAGTGAACATCTTAATAGGTTTTTTTATATAACTGTAAATGCTGTCTTCACCTGTACTTTAACAAATATAACAGCTAATAATAATAATAATTATTATTATTATTATTATTATTGTTATTATTATTATTATTATTATTATTATTATTATTATTATTATTATTATTAAAAAATCCTATATAATCATAATAAAGAGCAAAGACAAAATCCAAACAGAAATGTTTAGAGTAGAATACAGGCTAAATGCTAATACTAATACATAATAGTACAGCAAAACAGACAAGATAAACATGAAACAGGTCAGGACATGCAGACACCGGACAAACAAAACACAGGGACAAAATGAGGACACAAAACAAGAATAAACAAGACACATCTGTATCAAATCAAAAGACACCAACATGAAAACAGAACCATGAACCTTGACCTGAAACACAGAAAGGCAGTGTCAAAGTGTAAGGGTCACAATAAATAAATGAATAAATAAAAGGTCACAGCTTGGGCACTGGGACTGTACTTGGGTAGTGGGTAAGTGATGGGTAAGTTAAAACCTACAGTATCCTAGCTGCCATGCAGGAATGTGGCATGTGATGGAATTTGGCATAAATATCAAGCAGGAATTTGCCATGGGTGCTTGTTTACTGTTGGGAGGAACTTGTAGAAGGAGGGTTGCCTCTTGAACCTGCAGCAAGGGCCTGACTGGAATCAGGCTAGGACTCGGGATGGGGATGGCACCACATGGGCCTCTGGAATAAATCTGACCAAGACAGTGTCCCTGAACCTAGGGATTATCATGGCAAAAATAATTCACAGCAGGTCATGGAACAGGGAATGATTTATAACTGGTATGGGATTCCATCTTTTCAGGCTCAGGAGGGTGCTGGACTATTGAGATCGGCAGGCTCCTCTCCAAAGGGCACTGATCAGGAAATGGGGCTATGAGGAAATAGAGGCTGTGGAAATTGCCAGGTGGACCTCCAAAGTGTGCTGATCAAGGTTGGAGTGGAGTTGTGCTGTAAATTCTGGGCAGGAGCTCCATGCAATGTTTCCCAGGGACAAAGATCTGCACCAATAAATGTGGTGGCCTGGTAACCCTGAAAAAAAAAAAAAAATCCACTGCTGCGTTCTTGCCTTAGGACCTTCCAATCTCTTGCCATAGAATGGGTCCCTACCAAAATAATGGGGTGGGGTCAAAATCCAGTATGGGCTCCTGTTGAAAATCATCATGCAACACTCAAGATTGTTGTCCTTCTCGTTAACAGACAGTGAAAAGGAGGAGGCTACTCCATCTGTCAAACACTGTAGCTGTGTGTCTACGCCAATGCCCACAATATACAATAAGGTTCACATCAATATTGACAAAAGGTGTTGGAGACATCCTTATTAGAGAGATCCTTATAAAGTAAAGTTAAAAGCATGTATGTCTTTAAACTCTATCATTTTTTAAAGAAAGCTTTTTAATAAGGCCTGTGTGATTAAACATTTAAAGGGTATAAAGACAACTTATATTATATATATAGTTTACTTGCTGTCAAGCTTCTACACTGTTTAAAAAAACTTGTCCTGTCTGTCGAGTATTGAGTTGTCTAATTCAAATGTTTTGTTTTCTTAAGTTTCGATTTGGAAAGGCTGGTCTTTAGTTTGGAAGCTTACAAAGCCATCTGAATATTGTTTCCCCTAGAAATGTTATAATTAATCTGGCTAAATTAATGCACATTTTAAATAGTTTGCTAATTAATGTGTTTGAGTTCTGACAATACTGCTGGATACAACTGCTGCTTTTGGATCAAACTGAAAATAGAATATAATGCCAAGTATCAAATGCATAAGTAATCAAGCTGCTTAATTAACTAATATAACAATTTTATTTATGCAGTTTTCCTAATTATTATCTGTAATGAACAAGCTTATATCAGAAGAACACTAAAGCAGAGGAATTGATTCTACACAAGGATTTTACTTAATTGGGTGAATGAATGAGGTATGGATAGACAGGATACTTTGAGCTAATAACATATAGAGAGAGAATGCAAAACAGGAAGGGCATTGGTGAGTCAGTGCATTTAGCTGAGATCCAACAGTTATCCGAGGCCCGGATAAAATGAGAGGGTTACATCTACAGTAGGAGAGCAGAAAAAAGGAGCGACAGAGTACAAAACAGGTCTGTTAAGGCTAAACTAAAAGCTCAGCTAATCCCTAAGCTAACAGCTTTGGACGTACTGCATTATGGAAGTTTTCCTGTCCACCATTGCTTTCAGCTTGTTTATTAGGAATATACTTTTTAAAATTATTTGTTTATATTCAATATTTTTATTTGACAAAATTACAAGCAGATGGTGCAACACTTTGCACAAGTCATTAGAAATAACACAAAGCTCTGCCCTATTACAGGGACAGTGCAGTGTGCAGATGGACTAAATGTCCACTACTTTGACATGGTCAAGTGTATGACTCAGAGTTTTATCTTGCGAGTGTCATTTTGTCAAAAACATTTTCCCACCTGTCCACTTCGGAAGTTCAGCACCAGTAAACTGCTCCTGCACAACCGGGTCTACGACTTTTCTAGCACGCTCTCATCAGTCAGCAATGTTGTGTGAATGCAAATT
Organism: Clarias fuscus; assembly: GCA_030347435.1. NCBI lineage: Eukaryota > Metazoa > Chordata > Actinopteri > Siluriformes > Clariidae > Clarias > Clarias fuscus. The sequence goes on along the minus strand of CM059206.1, from coordinate 23,493,196 downwards.
AGCAGGCAACCTTACTGGGGATCATCAAGCATGAATACTGGTAATGTTGTTCTTGGGTTTGACTGGCACATTGAAGGAAAGCTTTTTTCAGATCCTTGGACTCCGGCTGGTTTGCAACTGGTAGCTACTGGTACATACTGTACGCTGGGCTTTCTCAAACAGTACAGGAAACATTCAGAGAGCCTACAGTGTTTTAGCAGCTCCCATGCCACCATGCACTTGTAGAACTCTAAGAACGCTTCAGAGTTAAGGCTGATTTTTGCTTCTGCATCAACTCTAAGCCATAGGCCGCTGTAGCCGCATACTGTATGCTACACCGTACCCTACAGCATAGCCTTACATGCGTATAATTATAAATGTTCACAAAGCCGTAGGCCACTTGTGACTGTGCTCTTTCTGAGCACTTTCCAGTCATTTGATCAGCAAGATAGATAGATAGATAGATAGATAGATAGATAGATAGATAGATAGATAGAGTACTTTATTAATCCCAAAGAGAATTATTATTATTATTTTTTTAATCTTATACACTGTTTACAATAGTGCAGTAGGTGAGAATCTGAAAAACTGTACATTAAGGTGCATTCATTAGGTAAAAACTTTGTAAAATAATATGAACATATTGTTTTTTTGTACATGATCATGATGATTGTGTACACAGGTGGGAACTTAAGTAACTGTACATAAAGTGCACCAGCAAGTTGTAATATTAATAAAAGAGTGACTGAAAGGATATGATCATACCAGTGCAATGCAATCAGGTAGCGAGATTGTCCTTTGTAGAGAGAGCAGGGAACAGGTGGAGGAAAATTTAGAGAGGAATGAGCTATGCTCTGGAAAGCAGAGTAATGAAGGTTAGCTGCAGCAAGACAGAATACGTGTGAGAAGGACACAATTGGAACGGTGAGGCTTACAGGGAGCAGAGGTAAAGAAAGGTGCAGCTCTTTTTGAGTACTTAGGGTCAATGGTCCAGAGCGATGTAGGGTGTGGAAAGAGGCGTGCACAGGCAGGTTGGAATGGGTGGAGATAAATTTTAGGTGTGTTGTGATAAAAGTGTATCTATCCGTTAGGTATAGAAAGGTTTACAAGACAGTGGTGAGACCAACAATGTTCAATGGTTTAGAGACAGTGGCACTGAAGAAAAGAGGTAGAGTTGGTAGCAGAGATGAAGATGTTGAGGTTCTCTTTGAGAGAGACAAGGATGGATAGGATCAAGAATCAGAGTCCATCAGAGGGACAACCCATGTTAGATGTTTTGGAGATAAAGTCAGAGAGGCCAGATTGAGTTTGGACATGTTCATAGGAGAGATTGTGAATATACTGTATTGGTGGATGGATGCTGAGGTTGGAACTGCCAGGCAGAAGGTCTAGAGGAAGACCAAAGTGGAGATTCATGCATGGGAGAAGACATGAAGTTGGCGTGAGAGAAGAGAATTCAGAGGATAGGGTTAGATGGAGCAGATGATTTGCTCTGGTGACTCCTGAAAGGGAACAGCTGAAAGCCAAAGAAGAAGAAGTGCAATTCATTCAGGTGGACAACATAACGTACAGTATATGATCCTATTTATAGTGATGTCAGAGAAGGCGATCCCTTTCCTGACACAGAGCAGAGTTGTTATAAAATCTAATTTCAGTTAGCAGGAAAGAATTCCTGTGGTGTTCTTTGTCACAGTGGAGTTGAGGTATGTGAGGTGTTCTCCCTGATGGTTAACAGTTTGCGTAGCATCATTCTATCCACTTCCAGCTCCAAGCACGCCAGGGGAATTCCCAATATTGAGCAAGCCTTTTTGTTGCAGACATTAAATGACCTGAGTTTCTTCAACAATCTGTGTTATAAGAATCTGTGTTATAGTCCAATCTGTTGTCAATTTGAACTCCAAGATATCTGTAGATCTCCACCACCTCCACCTCTTCATCCAGAATGTACTGTAGATGTTTGGTATAATTCTGGTACTACTGAGGACCACCACCATCTCCTTGGTCTTGGCAACATGGGTGGATTCTCTTGTACCAATCCACATAACTTTCCACTACTCCTCTGTTCGCTGCTTCCTAACCATCAATAACACACCCCACAACAGGATTCAGAATTGTACCAGAAGTCTGAAATGTATAATGTGAAAAGAAAAGGTGAGAGTACCGTCCCTTGCGGTGCTGCAGTACTGCTGACCACTTTTTTAGACATGCATCCCAGCAGCCTCACAATCTGTGGTCTGTTTGTCAAATGAAGGTGCAGGTTGATCAAGAAGATGCAGGTTGACAAATCTAGGAGGTTGTGGAGTTGTCAACCTGCATCTTCTCAAGCCTCTCTTGTAGCAGTCCATGTTGGATTGTGTTAAAGCCATTAGAGAAATCAAAGAACATGAATCTCACAGTGCTGCCAGTTTGATCTAGGTGACAAAGAGCTCACTGAAGAAAAGAAATGATGACATTGTCCAAACCAACCTCCAGTTGGTCTAGGAAGGTGCTAACCTGAGGTCTGAGATGCTCCAACAGCATCCTCCCTAAAAGCTTCTTTTAAAGTAATAGCTTAAAAAGGCCTACACATTTTTCTGCCATCACGCTGTTAACTAGGAAATTGCTCTGTTTGCATGCAAATTACAATGTACAATGCAAATTATTATTAAACATACATAGGTGTAGCAATGCACTCATTAAACATTCATTCTTTTTGGCTTCTCCTGCCTTTCATAACTGCCACTTGACCACATTTTTACTGCCGCATTGCCATTTGCCAACTTTATGCTACATCAATTAAATCCCTGGCTCTGTAAATATTGCCATTGCTGTTTATTTTGATCTCATCCAGATTAATAAAAGATATTCTAAGGGCATGTGATTAAGAAAGAGGAAGACTGAGTAAGAGAGATAGGAAATTGGGTTTGCATCCTTGTAAGAGACAGTGAGTTGCTTTTCTTTGTACTTTGGGATGCCCACTGGGTATTTTCAGATTAAATTCAGTAGCAGTATGAGATACCAAGTAAACACATTACTTCAAGGTAATGTGAGGCTACAGAAAATTCAACAAACAAATGGGGAAAAAATACACCATCTATGATATTTTCATTCTGATAACACTACACATGGAAATTGAAAGTGTGCCTTCATCATAATATTATATTACACTGTCGCATATAACCGCAATGCTCAATCAAGTCTCTGAATATCCCCTAGCCAAAACACTGGCTGTTTGAATGTAAATATGATCAATGTGCAAATTCTGTTGTCCGGAGGTGAAATGTGACTCGTTTTGTCCTTAGCACACTTTCCAATATTTCTTTCCCTTGCCAAAGTACTGGAGCAAAAAGATCCCATTCTAGATTATAAGGGCTAAATTCTCATGAGAAGAACCTAGTTGAAAGACTTGAAACTGATTGACTCATGAGTTTCTTACCTCAAGTATCTGATCAGGTCAAAATGTCACTTCAGGCTGCAAATGAGATTTGTTTTTATTCCAGTTGTAGCAATTCTGTCTCTGATGGCAAAGCTTGTGCTTGTAACCTCAAAAGAATTTCATAAAACCCCCCTGCAAAAATAGGTCACCTTATTGTACCTCTAGAGCAAAAATTATTTGATAATTAAAAAGAACAAATTTGAAGCTAATTTTGCATGGTTCTAAATTTTGATTTCCATCCTGAAATACTTGCTGGTGCTGGTCATTTAGAATGTTACATGTTTTATATGTAAAAAGTATTTACAATTATACCGCAGTTATTTCCAACCAAGTAAGTCACTGAAGCACTTTATGTAACGACGCGGATCGCGCAAGGGGCAGAGCCACGCTTAAACTGTTCAGAACGGGCAGATCCCCAGGCTACTACCACGCAGTGTTCTGAACAGACAAAGGCGCGGCCATTTATACACGTGGTTGCCAGGCAATCAGCCTGAATGTGCCACACTTGGTGGCGTGTTTATTTAAGGGTCCTTACCGGTGCTACCTAAATGATCATGAGAAAGAGAGTGAATGAAAGAGCGGCACGCATCAGTTCAGCGTGCACGCTCAGTTTAAGTAAAGTGCACAAAAGCACAAATAAGACTCTCTCATATAAATCCTCGGTAAGGGCAAAGGCCCCGAGAGGATATAGTTTTTGTTTTGTTTTCCAGAGGCCCATCCGTTCTCGCGTAATTTTCTATGGTTTCACTTAAGTTTCTCCAAATGCGAAGGACTTCCAGTGTGTATCATAAGCACTCTCACAAACTCCTTTTTCATTGACCCCTTCTATAGCCCTGCATAAGGGTTCTTATCATTAAAAACATCTCGTGGTGCGGCTCTCCATAGCGCGTCATGTAACACTTTAAGCAAGAAAACACATCTGATAATGTTATGTTATATCTAACAAATGCTTTGTATTAATAATGACTTTTACCTTGTTCTAAATAATTCTTTAACCGCTAATCAAGGGCATTACTTGGTGTTTGGGGCATGGGATGGTTCACCCCACATAGCACACTAGCTTTCAATATAACACTATTTAAGATTTAACACCTAAACGCAGAAATTAACGTGACTGATATTCTAAGGCAAAATATGTGGAAATATAAATTGGACAATTGAAAATTGTTCACTACCTCCATGTTTTATTCTGCTCACATTTTGGCTACATATTACTGTAAGAACAATGTATTAAGAATTAAAAATTACTTTCACCCCTACTAATTACGCTAACTGTAGTAACACTCGGTTGCCAGCTCCAGCAATCGTGGTAAGTTAGTTCTGCCAGTCCCAGAGGGATATGCGTTGGTGGAGCAAAATAACTGGTTAAAAATCTCTTGATAAATGTTGTTTGTGGAACTGTTGAATAAAAGCAATATCAGGTTGTATTGTTGCGTTGAATATCATCACAACTGTCATGCCTTCTGCCTTCAGGCAGTGCTCGTCTGCCTATGATGGCATCACAGCCATGTTGATATTCATCACAACAGCACTTCCTTTCATGTGATATTGCTTAAATGCATTGAAAATGATGTTGTGAAAATGTCCTAAGAGGCTAATAAACATGACCTAGCCTATTTCTTTTAAAAAGCGTGCCATTGAAAAGTAATAACAAACTTTTACAAACTTGCATCAAGGACTTTTGTGTTTACCTTTAAACTGGTTTCACTGATGTAGGACTGCATCTGTCCTGAACAATTTAGATCAATGGCACAAAAACAATTATCTTTATAAGAAAATCTATTAAAGTAAAGAAAGTTTTTTTTCCAGTCTGAAAAATTTGTAGACCTACATTTTTTTTAACATGCCTACTATAAAAATTACAGGATCATTTGGATGATTGCAGGATAAAATACATATTTGTAAATAAATAAATAATTAATTAATTAATCAAGAAATAATAATAATAATAATAATAACAACAACAATAAATTAGATGCTCTTGAGCATCTCTTGAAACGTAAGTGGACTAATGAAAATTCAGCATCACATCTCTCTCCTTTATAGGCATTAATTCTTCATAGCAAGAGTCATATTTTCAAGAAAATTAATTCTGGTGACTGATTTGCTTTTGTAATAACCTAATAGTTTGCCACTGGCCTGTGCACTCAGCTGGAACAGATAGAGAGAAGCACGTATCGATTGAGTGGCTTGCATAGCAGCCGATTTAATACAAAGGTTTCTTATTTCACTTCATAATTTTCTATAGCCCTCTTTAATATAGGAAAATATAATAGAAAAATAGGGAAGACAGAATTAAAAAATGAGTGCATATTATAATTTCCGGCAGCCAATGTCATGGGGGTTTCACAGACTTCTAACTACAGGAGGAATGACAAGCCGAGTATTAACCAGTCACTCTAAAAAGACTATAAGACTATAAATCTTATAAAGCACTGATTTTCCAACATAACCCTATCTGAATTCATAGAATGAACTGATGTCCTATTCAGTGTGTATTCCAGCTTCATGCCCAGTGTTCCTGGTATTGCCCCAGTTCCAGAATGAAGCCAATATTGATTTTTTTTAAATTACATATACAGTAATTATATATATTATATAATTATTCTGAAATTAATGAATACAAAATCATAGGATTAAAACTATTCTTGTTTCATGCATTTGTGTTTAGCAATCCAGACAAAAAGATCTTAAATCTTTTTTAAAAAGTGTCTTTTTAGTCACCAGTTTAACATATGCTGCCCATAAAAGGTAAAAGGTAAAATAACATAATATTATGTCTTTCACAGCTGCTGCTTCCAAAATCCAGTTGTTCTGAACACAGCCACAGTAACGTACTGTGAAAGCGGCATATGAATATTCTTGACTTGTCATTGCTGCTGTCATCTGTAGATGATCTGTGACTATGTGTTTACATATGCTCACTTGCATGCATAAAATGTGCAAATGTGCATGGTGAAACTGTGCAAACAAAATTTTGTATTTCACGGGTATGCACACAGTAATACACAAGCCATATATTTTCACTTATATCATTTTACATTCTGTTTATAGAGGTTGACACTTTGGTTATAAGAAACTCCTCTTTTAGAACATATAGCATTCAAGTTTTTAATTCAGGTCAGAATGAAAGGACATGCTCTCAAAAAGAGGAATATGATTAAAAAAAAATTTTAAATCCACAAGAATCTAATATATATACTACAAAGGACTTTTCAAAAGTTTTCAATAAACTTTTAAGCAGGGGTGATGAAATGATTTTATGTTTTTATGGTGCATAAATATGATTTTTCATCATTTTTATATTACTGTCTTTTCCAGATTCTTTAATATGTCCATTATCTCTTTTATATTGGATTAAGTTAATTTGCAAAAGCCTCGAAACAGTATAGTGAGCCCAGTAAACGAAAGCTGCAAAAAAGCAAATGTACACAAGTACTGGGTATGTGAAGAAGAGAATCTCTTATTAAACATATTTCTCCATTCTCTCCTCTCAGTCTGTCTTATCTATCTCTTTTAATTTTCTCCATTCCATTTAATTTTTTAGGGTTACATATGTTTAGTCTAATCACTCACCACCCATATTACTTGTGAATGTGTTTTGGGAACCGGGTAACCACATTATAAGTGTGAATGCCAATGTGTCCTGATAAAAATAATGCACAAATAGTGTATTTTAAACTGCTGGTGATACATATTGGTTGTTTGTTTATTTGTTTGGATAGTTGTTTGTTTGTTTAAAAATATTATGTTCATTAAATCTTTGTATTTAAGATGGACTCCTGGAGTTCGATCCAGGATTTATTTTGCACATGCAGTCCCATATGCAACACATGAATTCCTAAATAAATGTGATCTACTTCAAAAAATTGCATCAATAAATTGATCCACATCTTTCCACTACTATTTTTTATTCATGCCAGTATATACAATACAAGACCATTTTAGCACTTTGGTGAATAATTGTGATAGTGAGACTATAGCCATTATGGCCAAACATTTTGCCAGTCCCTGCCCAGGAAGGAAAATGATGGTGAATGAACGACACCCATTCAGCACCATGCATCGCTCAACACCAAGTGCTTGAGGGGTAGGGCTACAGAACTTAGCATATCTAGCAGCTCATAATTCTTAACCCTCCCTGAGTAGCTGCCTATCTATAAAATGCCACCTAAGCTCCAACTGAGTAAACATCATGTATTGTGTGCTTCACAAACATTGTGCTCCCTCTGCATCTGCAGCCTCTGACTCCACAGGGACTCCTCTACCACTGAGAAGCCCACCGAAGTCCATCAACCACTGAACTTTGACCATCACCTCAGCTTCCTCAAACTCTTCCTCAGCTTGCCAACATATACCACCAACCTCCATCATTGTGTCTTGATCCCTCACTATACAGTCTGCAGGCCACCAACTCCTCATTCCCCTTCCCCAAGCTAGTTCTATTAAACAAGAAGCCATGTTTTCTATAGGCTGCTTTATTACAGAATACAGAGAAGAAGAGAGGAGTGGACTAATTATTTGGTGTAGGACCTCACCCCAGGGCAGCACCAAGATTTACAGTAAGTTTCAGGATGTGGTCTTCTGAACTGGGGCTCACACACTTGGTCCAAGACAAAAACTAATGGAGTGGCCATTTGACAACAGCCCTACTGAACCCCAGAGCCTGCCATCATGGCATCTAAACTGAGGTGGCCAAGATGTACCTGGATGGCATCAGGAAGGACTAGATCAGATCCAAGTCCAGACCCAAAATAACGGTGATGGTGGTGGTGTCTGACAGTTGGATATGCTGGAACCAGGTTTCTGAATTTGATGGATGACCTAATAAAGCATCCGGTGAAAGCATAATTCCCCCTAGAATTAATAAAAGGATACTGGTAGGTAGACCTAACCACAGAAGCCAAAGAAAAAAATAGCCTTTAGGATTGAGAGGGGACCTCTGCAATACCTGGTACTTCCATTGGGCCTACACAGGTCTGAAAGGATTTGTAAAGTAAATGTAATTATACAGTTGTACATAATGTAAGAGTGTAAATGTGACTGGTTACCTATATAACATATTAGAATTCAGAGAAAGAACTGTTGCAGGCCTGTTTACCTCCAGCTCAGTTCATATTGTACTTTCTGCAATAGTTTCGTTTTGAATATCTCTCAGTATACTGTAACATGTCTCTCCCTGGCAGTTTCACAGGTCCTTGGCTGGAAAACCCTGGAAACTTTGCCACTGCCGATAGCTGAAGGTGCTATCAGGTGTCTTCTTGTCCCATACTGGCCACATTGAGAAACCTGCTCCCTGCTCTGGGAACGCCCTAACTGCCTAATTAGGATTTTGGGCTGTACTCTTTTTAAAATTATATTTTGACACCTGTTGATCATAAAACTTGTTTTTTTAATGGCATGGTTTTCTGGCACATTCCAAACAAACTATAACTGTTATGTAACTCATCAAGCTATCTGCTCATGCACTGACTCTAATTTTACACTCAGTGAATTCAAAACGTTCTACTTTATAAATAGCAACAATTAGAACTTTACCCCAGGCTACACTTCACACAAAAGCGTGACACCTGAGCTAGGAACACGTCTGTTGGACATCTTCTAGAAACATAAAATGTAGGCCTACAGGCACAGTGCTATTGTATACAGTGTTTAATATTTGTCAGAATTCTGAGTTTCTGTTTGCCACACTCATTAGAGATCTGTTTGTAAGTTTTTGCATGCACCAATTTTTCTCAGATTTTATTTAGTTCTTCTATTAATTTGTGCAATTGTGTACTGCTGGGTTTGAAAAGAAGAGAATTGTTACCTTTTATGATGAATTTAAAGAAGAATAAATATTGCTTGTCTGCCACACTTCGATACAGTTACTGGCTGATGTTCTAACCGGGAGAGATAGACAAACACATGCATGTATGATATCTGAATATCTCTGTTTATTTTCAGCAAAGAGAGCATATTTAAGCTTTTGGCCAGGTGCCCTGGATCACATCCTGTACATCAAAAGGACATTAACATGAAGTCATAGAGAGATCCGGAGACAGACAATAGGAAATACATGGCATTTTGCAGTTAAACAAAAGGGGTCCAGACAGTAATTTCCAGACTTAGGAACATATAAGTTATAAATTTCCCACACTGACTAAACGATAGGGATGTAAGACTCATTTTGACGGACTTACAAATAAATCTAACATACCAACGTGCTCCTAGAATGGAACTTGTGCGTAATTTAGAGTCTTACTGTATTTGTCTGGATATGGGCTATAGGAAGTGTTTGCACATAAGGACTCAGGGAGCACAATGAGGAGTTTATATTAGAAATCCTTACATGCACACAGCTAGCAAGAGTTAGAATGCCACCTAGTCAGATATCTGTTTAAGACTAGGGTGGCTATTCATTTAATGAAGTATAAATATCCTTTTGCTGAATGTTGGGTGGGGGAGGTCTTTGGGGCTGGTTTGAACGAGTGAATGGCTATGCTTATCTGCTTTCCATTTGTGATTCGATCACCCAAGGCTAATCTTAATACCAATTCTAAACATAGTCTTATTCTTAATTTTTCTTGTTTGTGGAGTTAAACTGAACAATGGTTTGCAAAATTGAAAGTAATGCGGCGTCTACTATTTCTTCCTGAATCTATTTGCTCTCTCTTTCTCTCTCTCTCTTTCTCTCTCTCTCTCTTTTGTTCTCTCTCACACTCTCTCTTGCTCTCGCTTTCTCTCTCTCTTACTCACTCTCTGTTATGTGTCTTTCTTATTCAGAATATAAAAGTGGCCTGTCTTCTTTGACCATAAAAGTCAGAGACATGCCCTGTGGGATACTGTTAGTGGAAAGCCATGTAGCAGGGTGATTAAAACTTAATGTCACCAGGTCCTCTACTCCATCGATTACCTGCAACCCAAGTAAATGAGCCTCACCACTGCTTGGTCATTATCCAAATAAAGTATGAATGAGATAACAGTCTGGATGATTCAAATCTTTGACTACTGTGTTCTCTGTCCATTTTAATATGGATGATGCTACAAATCATGTTAAAATGTTCACTGGTTCTAAGGTTAACCCCTTAAACTCCTAAGATCTGTATACACGTTCAGACCTGTATATTCCTCTTCTCATTACTACAACTATTTCTTATTAGTTCCATTGTTGTTATAGAATAAAATACTAAAGTGGGATTTCTAAGGGGGGAATGCAATTCACACAATGTAAAAAGTGCAGGAGAATCTCAAGCAGTTCACAAATGATTTAAAAGAATTGTAATGATTTTATTATGGTTTGTAAAAAATAAAAATAATAAAAAATGAACCAATACAACTCCCTATAACCTATAAGTTTAACTGTTGGTCATATTCCTGTTTAATCAACACTAAGAGATCTTATTGACAAATTACTCTGTCTTTCAGTCAATCATTTTGTTTACTGAATTATTTAATCTTCTATCTTGGTATAGTATTACATTAAGCTATATTCACACAAAGGGTGAATTGTAAAGTATGAGTTTCTGACTTCTGACTAAGTTCAGAAATAAAGCAGTTTGTTAGATCACTGTGGTGTAAAGGCACAGTGACCAAAAACTCTCCCACGGATTCAAAGCCACATACTAACCTCTTAAATCAGTACTGTTTTCTGGACCTGCCACAGAGAGCATAGATCATTAATTACAAAATCAATCCTGTTTATGTGCTGGACCCGTAAGCACAGAGGCCATTATGAGCTGCAGGGAGCCAGGCTGAAGGTCAAACCCCCCCCCCCCCCCCCCCCCTTTACTTTCTGTCAGCAGGACACCACAGTCTAATTAAGCATGTCATTAGAATGTGGACAAATGAAGAATGTCTGGTATTACCCCTTAGGATCTTTGTGCCTAATTGTAATTGGACTCAATAGTAGAGGGAAGGTACAGGTGTTTGCAATAAATAAATAGGTACTGATATAATAGGTAAAGGCTAGATTATTTTTTTGGTCAATTTAAGGCAAAAAGCTCACATATAATCAGTGGCAACTGCTCAAGATGATAAGAGGAGTCTTTAAAATTCTATTTCCTATTAGTAATTTGCCATTACTGTTGAGCCTTATAACATGAGATCCCTCAGTAGACCTAAAACTGTTATGTATACGCATAGGAACATTAATTGAAAGAAAATAGAAAACACCATTCTATTATACAAAAATGTTTTGAAAGATGTTTTTGTTCAGTTATTATCAGTGGTCAAATGGTAAAAAACAAAAATTGAATGGTGTGGTCAAGTTTTTTTTTTTTTTTGGTCGACGGACCTAAAACTAACCATACAAAAAGATTGCGAAATATGTTTTTAAGAACAGTTTTATTAACAAAATATAAGCTTAATAAAATCAACCTGGAGTGATCAAAATAAATTGCATGAATTTAAACATGCAATTGTCAAAACTATTATTTGATCCTTTCCCTGGCTTTCAACTTGGGAGGATTATAAGAGAAGAATAAAAATCTACATAAACAGTAGTAATGAAATAATTAAATTTAATACTGTAGTTTTGTATGACTATGCACCAGTCTCTCTCTCTCTCTCTCTCTCTCTCTCTCTCTCTCTCTCTCACTCACACACACACACAAGCACGCATGCACAGAAATAATCAAATTACAGCATTTAAAATCTATTTTTAACCCTTTTGTACCCAAGCATGTAGGTGAAGCCACAAAGTCTAATGAAAAAAATTTAAATTGAGAATGAAATTACACAAATTGGGTAAAGAACGTGTCTTTTATAATCATTTAAGCTGTCAGTCATTTCAAAAACTCTGTGTTAAACCGAATCCGTTGTTTTCATCGCATCTCCACTGAGAGGATTTGTGCGTATGTACTGTATCATACCTTCAGTTCTCTTCTTTTTGAAATATGTCAAAAGCTGTGCTTAAACTGTTCTCTTGGCCATTGCGAAAATGCGAACAGTGCGAAAAATTACTAAAATGTGCGTGAGCTTGTAAGCAGTACGTTACAATATTGAATTCTGATTGGTTAATCGCTATTATTTATAGTTCGTAGATGATCATATGTAGAGGGTTTAAGGATTTCATTTTCATGACAAATTTTACATAATACACAGCATTGTTCATCTAAAAAAGATGGTAAGGGCATGGTGGTTTTACAGAGGGGATGGTTTTTGTCTTTTTTTTTCAACAGAGGGATTGTCATCCCCTCGCATCCCCCCCTTAAATCGAGCCCTGGTTATTATTATTATTATTATTATTATTATTATTATTATTATTATTACTATTATTATTATCCATGAAGATGTATATTTTCTGAATAGTAAGCACAGGAAATTTGCACTTGCTGTTATTCAATCCCATTGCACCACTATTGTATTTCTCAAGCATTTTGCTGCTGACGCATGATGGATGTGTGACTGAAAAAGGGCTTAAATACATTACCTCCAGTAAACATAAAATCTAAGTCATATTTTTTTATCATGTGCAATTACGTAACACGATTTTTAATGATGAGCTATATGAATCTACAGGCCTCAGCTCCAGCCTCTACTTGTACCTTTTTTTGGTGTGCTTTTTTTCTTCCTTCCACACAAGTTTCTCTGTAAGTCATTTTTAACAACTAATTATTCAATGTGAAAGGCTAATGTAAGAGGGGGATTATCCCTGCAAGCTAATGTACTCCAGCCAACGCTGTGTATAACACAACAGAAATGATGTCACTAATGTCAATAAAAAAGAATGCGATAAGCTCTTGTAAACAATGTTACACACAAGTGTTCATTCACTTCTTTAGAGTTCATCCAGTTTTATTTTTATCAACATGTACTACTCCTCATTGTTTCTTTATCTGTCACAATACAACATTCATTATTAATGTTTAACATTATTAACATGCATTATTAATTGTTAAATGATGTTGGATATTCAAATAGACTTTAAGATGCCTTAAGCCTTTTCTGTGTGAAGCTTTTCTATGTGCAATGTATAACCCTACAACAAAGAAATATCAGTAAAACCCCTTTAGAAAGCACCCGTCACTATGCAAAGAACACATTAGAAACCCCTTTTCACTGAGTGAAACATGAAGCTTAAAACCCCATTAAATAGAAATGTGTGTTCAAATGATATTGTTTAAGAAACAACTGTAATACACAAACTACGACAGTGAATAAAGCCCTACTTATGGAGATACAGGGTTTCTGTGGCTCACTGACACTACGTATTGCTTTCTATTGGTTTGCTCCTGAGGCCTTTATAACTGTGGGCATGCTGTTTGAATGTGTATAATAAAGAGGAAACAACACCTTGAACACACTGTAATTCAGTGTCATATTTGGTGCAGCTAATCAAGTTTTTGGTGATACAAAGGGGTTTATTTTGTTTGGGATTTGTTCCACCTATTTCACTTCCACTCCTTATGGAGCTGGCAGAGACAAGGAGGAGAACAGATCCATTAAACAATTGCAAGAATTGTATGTAAAACCGCCATTTATTATGGATTGTACACCTTCAGGTAAATTCTACTAAGTAAACCCAGGAGGCTGAGTGTCATTTTCTGAAACGTGCCTTTACATATGAAACTACTGATTACCTGCAGAGAGAAGCAAATAAGATTTTCTTGTTCTATTACAATAACCCTGCTTGCATTTGCATTGTACCTTGACAGTCTGGCAAAAGAACCAGCAATTATTAAGCTGAAATATGGGTGCTGTGGACACAGAAAAGTGGCTGCCATCATCAATATATAAGGACCCCTTTTTTCCTGTTTCCTCTTCACCAGTATCAAATCTTATGATGTATGTGGTGTGTCAGTGAGTAAACTATGACCTATTAGCTTTGATAAATTGTTGAGGGTTCTTTGTCTCCTTCTGTAAGCTGCTAGATTTGGTCAACAGGCAGAGGACACGTAGCTGCGCTAAGCACAGCCCACACATTCGTATTTATCATGATCAAGGTATGACGCCCACACTCAGATTCTGTTGGCCAGTTGGTGTGTGTATGTGGTATGTGTAGATGTGTGTGTGTGTGTGTGTGTGTGTGTGTGTGTGTGTGTGTGTGTGTGTGTGTGTGTGTGTGTGTGTGTGTGTGTGTGTGTGTGTGTGTGTGTGAGAGAGAGAGAGAGAGAGAGAGAGAGAGAGAGAGAGAGAGAACAAGGGGAACAACGAATGGGTGCCAATAACCCTGTTTCTTGCCAAGAAACAAAATTTTAATTTGAAAGCAAGGTTAGCAACCACCAGCACTGTATGCTGTATACATGATGGCTACGTGGTGAAATATTCCACAAACCTATAATCTCATCATAACCTCTAGTCCTAGGAAAGGACCAAAAATGTTTATACATTCCTTTAAAACATGTTGTTTGGATATATGAATGTTTTATTGGACATAAGAGAATTGTAGATAAGGAAGTCACAGAGATCATTATGATTATTAAGCAGGGTGAGGAAGGCAGTCGTCATCTCTCTCTCTCTCTCTCTCTCTCTCTCTCTCTTTCTGTTTGCATGTGTGAAATGTGCATGCTTTGGCAGGCCCCACCTGAGGCTCATCTGAGATTTGTCAAAGATGGCTTTGTGGAATTTTCTTGAATCCTTCCTTGGGGAGGACATTGGTATGGATGCTGACCCACAGTGATGGGCTCAATTCACTCGTGAAGGGGGAGAGGTGAAGCCTCATCAGCCATTGAAAGGAGGATCCTTCCTAACAGGAGAAACCTGCTGTTGAATGGATTACATGTCTATGTGGAAAGATCACGTGGAATTAAACATCTGCTTAGAGAAGATGGTTGTCCCCTTTGTTGCAGTGGGAAGCAGTGAAGAAGATTCATTCTGTTTTTTCTTCACATCACCCTCTTTTCATTTTTACTGGTTAACTGTTATAAAAAATGTCTGAGCATTTTATTAAATCGGTAATTAAGGAAAAATGAAAATGTCACTTGTTATTTTCAGTAGTGTAAAAAGATTATGGCTGTATTCATTAAGTTAAAATGAAAATACATTTTTGTAACGATTAATTCCAATGTGCATTGTTTCCACTGTATTTTACAGAATATGTAGCTATTCACAGTGTAGGAAAAATTTGGTGGCTTTTTAATAACACAATACAAGCAATTTGAAAACAGGAGTACACGGAGGACCCCACAAAACAAAGGGAGAAAAGGCAAACCTGGCAGGCATGGCACAGAGGTGAGATTCAAACCCCCAGCCCTGGAGGTACTGTATGAGGCAAAGGTGCTAACTGTTGAGTCGCCAAGACTCCTTTAGCTTGAATTTGACTTATGAGTTTCTGTGCCAGTAGGTACAGTATGCAGTAATTGTTATCATCAAGGTATATCAAATTTTTAAAAAACTAGCAGTCCAATTTGGAGACACAGAAAGTGTTGTGCTAGTACTCTTTATTATGCTGCATTAAAATGACTGCGGTTGTGCCCATTGTGAAATATGTGGTCGGAATAAGAAATTAAATTGCATGCAGATACAGCAATAATAATGGAGTTTAAACAGCCCTCAGAGTATCAGTAATCCCTCTAAGACCCACTTGTGTCCACACATCAATCAAATTCACATGCATCTCTCTCTCTCACACACATGGGCGAGCACACACACACACACACACACACACACACACACACACACACACACACACACACACACACACACACACACATATTATTGTGCACTGTTGTGAATGATAAACAGAGTACTTGGATTCTGGTGGCATCAAGCCATTGCATTCAACAGCAGTCCCACACAGTCATACTTTTAATTAAGCGTTCATTATCACATAGTTTAAAATGCCTTATTGTTTTCTTACCACAATAGACCCTGTAAATAATTAACCAAGCTTTCAGAGAAGTAAAATGGAATGTACGGTAACAACTTAATCCTGGGACCTTAAACTGTAACTTCTCAGGAAAGGACCCACATGCAAGGACGACAGGGAAGTCTATAGATAGTGTATAGCAAAATAAATAGTGAGGGAGAGGATAGTCTGGGATCTCTTGGCAGGTGGGTGGTATGAGGTTGAGGACCTGGGTGATAAAGGTGAAGAGGTTCACAGTAAGGGCGGGAGACAGATAGGGCAGATGACGGAGCATTTGAATTGACTGGGAAGGCACAATAATATGTCATTAATCCAAAAGACAATGACAGACAGACAGGTCTGTCATCAAGGAGCTGATTGAGAACAGATCAAAGCAGAACAAACAAGATCTTAAGAACCTCTTTTTGTTTCAGCATTGTCCATTCAAGGATGCAGTGTCTAGCTTGCATATCCCCTAAAAATCACCTTTGAATCCATTCAAATAATACAATTTTTAACAAATTTTGACTTACAGTAACACTTTCAAAACTTTCAGTTAATTGGAAGTAGGTGGGGCCTTCCATAATATGCAGGGCCCTATGCAGCCTGCGGATTTTACGCATAGGGGGTCTGGCTCTGGCAATTCTGGTAATGTGATAATGGTATGTGTGTGTTTAAAGATCCAGCAAATGGCAATCTGTTTTAAATAAAAACTAAGTTATTATAAGTTTAAGGAAATCTGCACTACTAAGCTACCAGGTATTGGTTTGCATTTTTTTTCCCACCCATTGTTATGGTACACCCTAAAAAATGGTTGGACCAACTACATGCTGGGTTAATTTAACCCAGCAAAATGGGTTATTTATTTAACCCAGCAAGATGGGTAAAATATTCAATCCAAATGCTAGGTCATATTTAACTATAATGCTGTTTTAATTCTACCTCACAAATAGGTTATTATTATTTTTATGTTTTACATGTGTAAAACAGTTAAATTTCTTTGATATACTGGTCTATTACAAAAAAAAACTCTAAGTTTTGCAAACCATACAAATATGCAATAAACAACATCCAATTAATTATACAAATCATAAAAAAAATATTTATATTTATTTTTCAAAAGCACAAGATCAGATAATGCAAAACAAGTTCAACAGCGACATCATTACGATACTATTACTGAGAAGCACTAATGCCTGAGAGCAGTGCTGGTCATTATCTCCCAACATCAAGATGTAGGGGTACGGCCTCGACACTTCAGCCTGCTGGAGATATTCCACGGTGTCGGTTCCAACCTTAGAAAGAAAGAAATTCAAGAAAGTAAAAGTTCATGGAAAAATCGAGAGGGTTGGCCAGTATGCATATTTGTAAGAAGATTTAGTGTTTTGTAACACCTCAGCTTTTTATATGTGGTTGCTAACGATAGCAACCTAGTTATAGGCTAGCGTCATGCTGGCACTACAGTTAACAGTTTAGCTTTCATTCATCACTTCACCACCTTCATACACCCTGCAAGCATTCTACAAAGAAAGCTAAAAAGCTCAGACATTTTCGCAGTTTCTTTCATATACAGGTGGGTTTCTTTGGTTTGGCTAGCTAGCAGCCATTGTCAGATAAACTAGCATGCTATAGCACAGACCAGGCTGAAAGTTTGAGTGTAACACGGTAACAGTAATAAATGTTACATACAGTGAACAAATTCAGTCATAGGTGAGTGAAAGTGTGTATACAGACCTTGTATTTAACTTGTATTTAAATGCTTGATGAGGAAGCACCCTCTTCAGCACCCCAAAAAAAACACACACAAAGTTGGCACAGCCTCTGAATACACCGGTGAACTTCGGGGGAGGGGCAGTCTTGTCTGTGATGTTAGCTGTTACTAGCTAACCCAACTCCTGGGTTAAACAAAAAGTACCTAATTCCGTGTAAATAACCCAGAAAAATTACCCAACAGAGGCAACCCAGTGTTTGGGTAGTAAAAATAACCCAGCATTTTTTAGTGTGTATGAATATGTCTCTTATTATCTCATCAACCAGTTCTGGTTCAGCAAAACACAGTTTATCAAGTCTCATTAACTGATAATAAAAGTATTTGTTTGAATGTTTTATAAGTTTCACGAAGGTAAGAAAGACAAAGATTACATAGCATTAGTTGCATTACAGGCTTTTCCCCTTCTGCCGGAACAAATAAGAGAAGCAGTACAGTGAGCAGCCCTACTAGCTCAAGGTCATCTCCAAAACATGTCTAAGTGGAAAAGCTATTTCTCACACCCCTACCCCATACATACACCTGCCAGAAATCATTAAATTGTCTTCTCATTGACCAGAAAGAAATGACTGAAAAGGGCTGGCAGCTTTAAAGCACATCCTCTCTGAACTCTCTCTCTCTCTCTCTCTCTCTCTAATCTGACATACTCATAATTGCTTTCGCCAGAAAAGAAATCCTCCTGGAGGATGACCCTACTCTCTGGCATAAAAAAAAGAAATTTAACTGAAGAAAAGACCCCATTGCTCTCAGAGTTGTTTTGCAAATGATTATCATAATTATTTAAAATGATTTTAATGTTCTAATCAAAAGTAAGGCAGGTCTGAAGGCTGCTGACAGGTCCTTTTGAAAATTCAGAGGTGGATTACAGTGTATGTCGCTCATCTGAGTTCTGCTGCTTTAATTAGCCTCGGATGAATCTTTCCTCTCATGTTCTAATGGTTCCACTTTTCCCTTTACATCACTTCTTAAGACAGATTGGTATGGCCCCTGTCAGAGGACAAGAATTAACATTCTAAGTTATATAGCATGGACTTATTATCCATAACGACTTGCATTCATTCAATTTAAAGTTGAATTTTTCTGTTTTTCCCATAACTTACATAATGCAATGCTTTTAGAAAGAACATTTCCTCTTACCTTCCCTTAAGTTACACACTTACATAATGCACCGTATACGAACTAGATATTGCACTGACCTAGACTCAGAATGTCTTTTGTACTTTAACACTTGTATTAAAGGAGAAAAACATGTAAAACCAAATGTATGTAAAGGCTTTTTTATGTTGTTTGAATTACCCTTTTTATGAAAAATATTTATGCCAATAATGTCAGTAAAGTGCTTGTGCTGGTATTCTGTCTGGGACTTGCCTCTTGGGACTTGTTATTAAGGGACACAGTATACTCCTGTATCTAAATAAGAAGCATTGGACCATGACTACAACAATTTGGTTGCAGAAATAAGAACTATTCCTGTAGCAGAAGAAAATTATACTTGAAAAAATATGAAGTTTATTTCCCCCTTAAACACAGGAAATAGATGAAGGAAGTTCTGAATTTCCATTCCTCTGTGACATTCTATGAAAAAAATGTTCCTGTGTATCTACAATAATGTGTGACTGCAAAACCAGGAATCTGATTTCACCAAACAGAACTCATGTAGATATAGTTGGATACATATTTCATGTTGTAAATATTGATTATAAGACACTAACCATTTAAATATGTTTTTTTAATAGTTCTTTAATTGCGCATTCTTAACAAACTAGGTGTTTTTTCCTTGCTTTGACAAAACTGCAGTGTTTAATGCGTATCTTTATAGTAGACCTCAAGAGTCTTTTAAAGCAGCTATAACATTTTACTGGCCACAATATTAAAGATTACATAATCTTGAAATCTGATTATACATACACTCGCTTCCTAAGAATAAAGAAACTTATAAACAGTATCACATAACAGTCTTCCCAGGGCAAAATATAATCACTGCATTGAAAAAAAAAAAGCATTAAGGTGTATACCACCAATAATTCCTCATGCCATGCTTGCAGAACAAAAAAAAAACAGACAACTTGAACGCTATTTTGCGAAGTATAAAATAATAGAATTTATTTGTTAGGAAATTAACTAAGTGATATGACAGTTGTTGGGGGGCTGAAGTCTGGGCAAAACTCTCCATAGCGCCTGCCACAATCTCACTTGTTGTGATCTATTTAAATCAACACTACTGTAGCATTATTATCATTTATTTACTATACCAACTATAGTTAAATTCCACTCAGTTTCCCACAAATGAATTAAAAAGAAAATGTTTAAAACATATTCAACTCCAAGCTTAACCTTGACCAACACAGTTGTTCTACAATTAATCTTTTAGACCATGTTTGTGATATAATGACTGTTCCAATAGTTGTGCAAAATATGAATCTACTGTAAATGAAGAAAAGAGTGAATAATTACTAAATGAATAAACTTCCAGTCAATAGTCTTGCCACATCCAGGTAGCAGAAATGTGGTGAGACCTGTTGACAGTTCTGTAATACAGCATAAGAGACTTGTTATTACATGCATATAAGAACTGGTGTGCAGTCCAGTTTAGCCTGAAATTAGAATTTTTTGTTTAGAGAATGAGAAGGAAAATGGGAACACTTTAACCATGTGGCTTACTTGCAGCAGAGTTGGACGGGCTGAGAACCGGACAAAAAAGGAAAGCTTTATGCTCTTTTATTTTTTTTCTTTTATTCAGGAAAGTAAGGGGAGGGGAGGAGGTGAAATAAAAAGTGGATTGCAGGTCAGTGATTACAGTTTGGTTGCTGCCATGGTGTCTAGGGCGCAGCAGGAAGTCAGGGACCATTGGACAAATGCTGCAGCAATGTGATGTCATTGCAAGGAGAGGCATGCAGGCAGTGCATGCAAAGTCAGAGAGAAACAATGAGACTAAAGTCAGCATGTTCCATAGCACACATCTATTTTAGCCCTGTCATGGTGTTCAAGACTTTTATACTTTCCTCCTTTCTTGTTTAGGGTGAAGAGCATTCATCGCATGCATACACATGCTAAGCATGTTAACCATGTATAATTTGGTCACATCTTGCTGCCATAAAGTAAAAGCTGTCATTTCAGTGGCAGATCAGTACTGGTTGGGACATCAGTCCATCTCAGGGCTTCATTCTCTCTGTTTCCTGGAGCTATGCCTGGATCAACCCTTTTGTAACCTGATTAATCTCAGATGGGTCTGAAGAAAGAGCGTCATAGGCTGAAACAGCAAGTACAGCTACTATACCCCATTTATGAAATAAAAATCCTGGGAGCATTATCACTTACTGGGCTGCTGCAAGCCGTAGTTGACTGGGTCGACCAAACTAATATGGGCCTTGTCAGTGTGCCAAAACATGCAAATGTCATCTGGCAGGTGAAGGAGGATGCAGTCACCTGGTTGGAATTCTCATCACTCTGCCAGGTGGTTGTATGTGTGGTGGGGCTTGGCTTGGGCCTGTTCCATTTGGGCCAGACAATGGGAAATGCTCCTGCATTTCTGCTACATACTTGATGGTCAACTTCTAGATTGCTGGCTGTTCTTTCCAACCTTCTTAAACAACATCCAAGAGCCATCTGGGTCTTCTCCCAAAGTGTTCAAAGGGGTGAACCTGGTACTGTAGATGCCTAGGATGTCTCTCAAATAGCAAACAGTATGGGGGAAAAGAGTCTCAGCCCTTTTCTTTTACCACCTTTCTTAGCATGGTGTTGAGGGACTGGTTGAAATGGACATGCAAAATTGCTTCACATGTAACAGCTGGCACAAATGTACCATTAACTTAGTAGCTTGGTAAGTCAGTATGTTCTTGGGCAGCCCATGCCATTACTTTTCTGAGTGGTATGACTTCCAGGTACTGGTACAAGGATGTACTCACACTGAATAGTTCCATGCCTGCGCACTCAAACATGATGCCAGCGATGTGGGGCAGGTGTAAGCTTCTGCGAGTTGTCCTGGCACTGGGGCGCTGCTGGCAGAAGCATGTCACTTCTGCTTCCAGACAAACCAATATGGTCATAAATGTTTTACAAGGTGTTTTGGGCACTGAGATGGGCATGTAGCAGATACAGTACATGTGAGCCAGGTGCATGACTGTGTCTATCTTGGTCCTTGGGACAAGGAGGAGCTCACGCTCTTGACCCCTGCTTTGGGTGTGGAAATTAAGAAGGATATTATGGATGAGAAAGTAGTGTAGGACACAAAAAACCTTTGGCTGTTGGCCTAGTTTTTGGCTTTAACCACCTGGGCTTGGCTAAAGCAATACTTAAGGTGGTCATCTTTCTGCTGCTCATGCAGGCAGATGGAGCATCTGTGAGTACTGGCTTTGCATTGCTTTTTCACAATTTGTAGTATTGATAAGCATCAGAGTGTTCCATAAGACAACAGTCTTACTTATTCTGTCACAGCATTGGAACCCTTAATATTCTCACTTACTGGTTGAGGGGGAAGAGCTGGGTTTATGATACCTCGTAAGCCATGCAGCATTTGTTTATCACATCTTGCTGTCATTCTGCTGTTGTTGGTTTAAATTTGGACAAACAAAACATTATGAGTGAGAAATCTACACTGTCTCCTCAGTACCAGACAAGTACACCCGTGAAGGGCTGCCATCCATATCAGGGCATCATTCTTTCTCAGTCCCGATCCCTCCAACACACACATACACACAGGAATTCACAAGTAGGGGTAAATTTTACAGACCGCAATTAACATGATGTCATGTTTCTGGCAGACGTTGGGAAGACATTCTTTCTCTCCTTCTTCCTTTCCTTTGTTCCCAAGACTTTCCTGACTTAGGTAACTTTGAGTGTTACGAAGCAAATAATACAACACTCCGTCCATAAATAAATGATAATTTAAAAAAACTCATCAGTGAATGACATCACCATATCAGTGATTACACATTTTACTTAAAAAACAAAACAAAAAAAACAGCATTGTAAGTCAATTCATTAATTAGTCTTACATCGTGTGGAGCATCTGCTGTACCTGTCCCTGTATATGAGCTGTTTATACTAAAACAATAAAATACTAGAATGATTGCATTATTATTATTATTATTATTATTATTATTATTATTATTATTATTATTATTATTATATAATTTAAGTTACAGCCATGCTGTTGAACAAAAGTATTGCACACATGCTTAAAACCAGCTTGAAGCATCACAAATGTGCTGTGGCTATGAAAATTATGACAAATTATTACATGCCTCTATGCCTGTTTTATGCATTTGGTATGACAGATTTTTTTTTCTTTATTTGCTCATTTATTTGGACTGTGAAATATTATTTATGCTATTAAAGCAACCAGGGAAATTTTTAATTGGGCTCCATCCATATTTATATTTAACACATTATGATAATTGTCTGAGGGTTGATGATTGCTTAGACTATTTTAAGTAAAGTGATAGAAACTTTTTTTTTTGCACAAATTAAAAATATATATTTTTATATCTCACCATAAAAAGTAGCACTTCATAGGAGCAATACTTCATAGGAGCAATAGACAAACAAATATTCAGTTTAAGCAGTAAAAAAAAATTAGCAAACAGAATTAGCACACTTCTGCAAGCAAAGGGAAAGCAAGCCTGTGTAATGTGACAACATATGCTTAGACAAATGGTGGTAATACAGACAACTTTACTGTCATACCCATATGAGTCAATATATTATTTAAATGAAAAATGAATTCATAATATAATTAATGCAAAGAGAATATAAAACATAAAAAGTGTAAATCCTACAATATTAAAATTCAAACTGTGTTTTACAACCAAAATACTCAGATTCACAATCAAAATACTCACTTTTCAAAATGACATTTTTAAAATTAGAATTATGAATCGTGAGCATTTTATTACAAATTGTACTACTTATAGAAATATGCACATACAAATGTTTCAAGTGTTACAATAGTGTTACAATATGTAAATTTTGTGCTGAAACACTTACATATTTTTTTGCTTGAAACATCAGTGATATCTTCACGGAAATGTTCACCAGCAACTATTTAACCTACAATTTAAGCAAATAAGAGAAAATCCTGATGCCGTGAACCAAATAACAGTAATAAATAATTTAAAATAAACGTGAGTGCAAAAACACTCAAGTTAGTAAACATCTTTCAGTGAGTGCCGAAGTTGCATTTATAATTTATATCATGTTGTAAACATTCCGTTGCAAGATTTCATCACCTAATATAAGTTTTATTAATTTATAAAACAATTTGAGGCAGTTAAATGTGTGTTGAATGTATTTTTACATGAGGGGTCGAGGTTGTTAGTGTTTTTAGTATGACGAACATATATTGATATAAGATGTTCTGATTGGGTGACATGCTCAGATACCATCTGATCTAACCTCAGTGAGGTCTCTAATGTGCACTACAGCTCTTATAGGTTCTTAATTATTTATCATGCCTACTCACCATGCAGAGGGAAGCAATGTGTTTGATTTTTCATTCTCTTTCAACAAGGCAATTGGTTGCAAAGCAGCTGTCCAGATCAGGGATTTTACAGTGTTTCAACGTTTCAGGTGTTTAACAGCATTCTTGTGAACCTGTATGTCACCAAATCGATCATGTTTTACTGTCATGTGTATGGTCATGTGGAAATTATTAATATAAACTGCAGGCCGACATGTTGTTTGGGTCAAAAATAAAGACTTCTTAGGTACCCCAAATTTTCTATTAAATGTTTTATTGTAATTTTTTTTACTAAAAAAATTTAAAAATTAATAAAGTTTACAGAAAAATGAAATGTTACAGAAAAATGTTTGTATAATGAAAGAAAAATAGTGGCTCAGTAAATATTGCCAAACAAATATTTAATATAAAAAACTAAATTAGATGCTTTAAGGTTCAGTACTAGATTAATTCATGTAAATATGCAACTAAACCCCAAAGATGATATTTTCCTTTACTGGGTTAAAATTGCTATTAGGGGAGTGGTAGCTCAGACGGCTAAGGCTCTAGGTTGTTGGTTTAGGTATTTGAAGGTCCGGGTCGAGTCCTGCCGTCGATGGGTTGCCACACCCCATACAACCCTTGCACGTCATGCAGTGCCGGTCCCAGGCCCGTGTAAAAATGGGAGGGTTATGTCAGGAAGGGCATCCGGCTTAAAAACCTGTGCCAAGTTGTTGTGCGGATTGATGGTCCACCGTGGTGACCGCACGCAGCTGAAAGACTAACAACAACAACAATTTGGGTTAAAATTGCTATTATTTTGTAAGAGCTGAATCGAGGGAAAAAAATTTAAATGTTTATGTCAATTGACTGGGTGCTACTGTATGAGTTGGCATGGTGTTTAAATATGCAGACCCTTAATCTGATTGAAATCTTAGCATTATGGGTTGGTTGCTTTCAGTATTTCTTATGTGTTGGCTTTAAGGATAAGTTTATTTTATTTCAAAAATCTTTTACTCACTCACTTATCATCTATACCTCTTAATCCTGTATTCAGGGTCACGGGGGGCCTGGAGCCTATCCCAGGAGACTTATAGGGCACAAGGCGGGGTACACTCTGGACAGAGAGTCAATTCATCGCAGAGCACACACACATACACATACAAAGTTTAACAGTGTTGTTTTTTGAAAGTTTCATGTTAATGCAATTGTAAGTGATTTACTGAATGTAAATTTGCAAAAGTTTATGTGTAAAAAAGTTGGATATTTCACTCCAGGAAAAAAAAGAAAGAAAGAAAAAGAAAGAAAAAGAAGATATATTCTTTTATTTTATTTAGCAACTTAATATGTTTTTAATTAAAAAGTCATTAATGGTTTCATGTACCTGTTACTTAAAATGTGTTTAATTAAATTTACAAAAACTTTATATGTAGAAATTATTACTATTATTATTATAGTAATAGTAATTACTATAATTACTACATAATTGAATAAATCATACCACAATATTTTTTCTGGGTATATCAGTAAGGCAGTAAAGAAGGTGACATTATATAATAGACCAAGAAATCCTACTGAGAGGAAAAATGAGTTGAGTGTTGAGTCCGCTCTCAACATCAAAATTGTGACCATAGAGATAAAAAAAAAAAAAATAAATAAAAAAAGAAAGAAAATGAAATGAAATGAATTTTTTTTTTTTTTTAAATTAAAATACCAGTGCTCAGATTTCACAGATAATGGACAAATGGACAGAAAAATAACCACTGGATAACAAGGCAAACCAAGTCCTCAGCCAGCACTCCCTAATCCTGTGCTACAAATGCACTCCCATCACCACAAAACGCATTCAAGCCATTTTCATCCTGATTCTCACACGAGTGCCAGGACTGTCTGCAGAAAACTGCAGGAGGTTAGTGATTACAGAAATGAGGTGCCTAACGGATAGCCTTGGGTATATCACCATGATTTTTTTTTAATCATAGGATTCAAAATAAACAACATCAAAAAGCATTTAAGTCTCAAACCCACTCTACATCACATAAAGCTCCAAAAACTATAAAATAGTTTTGGCAAATCTCAAGCCTGCTACCAACTATCCCAGTCAGAGAATTCACCGCATGCCACAATGGATGCAGAGACAGAGGACGTCTCAGACATAGATTGATGATATCAAGTAGACCCTCAAAAAGCACCACCACCATTAACCCAAATTATTTCTCAGTCTTAGTTTTGTTTTGGTTCATCGGTCCCTATTTAAGTTCACAATCATGTTCACAGTTTGTCGCTTGTTCATTGTTTTGTTTTTTTAGCTGCTGTCCATTTTCATGGTCTGCGATTCCTGTTCAGAGCGAGCGGGTTTTCATTTTTTGGTTTCTCTTGCTAAGCTTGGCTTGTGTTTCGTCCAGAAAGTAGTTTATTTACAGCATGTCTCTCATCTCCTTGACCAGCAGTAGAAAAAGCACTTTTCTTCAATGTCTATGGATGTATGTATCTCCCTGTGTGTGTGTGTGTGTGCTGTGCTGCACCTGCTTTTTCACTCTTCTGTTTTGTTGCACTCACTCATTGACTGTGGATTTTTTATTTAGTAATTGGTTCTACAGTTGATATCTTCTCCTCTGTTTTATTTTTCAGCATCTCTTTAGGTATTGATGACTGTTAGCATTAACTCCTGTAAGGGCAGTTCTTGTCAAGAACACCACCACCGCTTTGTTCATTCGGCTGGCAGAGTAGATATTCTCACACCCTCTCCCTGCTCTCCCGCTGCTGACAGCACCTCCTCCACCTGTGCACACACCTGATGCCATGCCGGAGAGACAGCGTCTCCTCTGAGAACATCCACTAATAATGAAGTAGGGAATAAAACGGAGAGCATTAACTTACAGTAATCTGGCAGAACACCAAAAAGCCTTCCACACGTTTAAACTCAGTGCATGTGCAGAGATAGGGAGAGAGAGAAACAGAAACAGACACACACACACACAGGGAGAGAAATGAATGGCAGGATTACCTGGAAAAAAAGAACAAACTTGACAGTGAATGTTTTGTGCAGAACTGTGGCAGATTTCTGAAAATACTTATAAAAGTTCACGCAATGTCCCTGAGAGCGTTGATGTACGTTTCCTAAGAAAAAGAACAACAACAGCAATAGCAGTAGCACAACAACAACAACTCTTAATATTTCATGTATGAAACTGTCATTTAAAATACTAAATTAGATGCTAAGAGATGTGATAAATACAAGAACAAATAAGCTGCGTTATGATGGAAATATTTTTTTAAATGTTGGTTTTGGGGCCTCCGAGTGGCGCAGTGGTTAAAGCGCTCGCCCTATCATCCGGAGATCGCTAGTTCGAATCCCGGGTGGTGCTGTAACCTCTCGCAGCCGGAGGTCTAGAGAGAGCTGATTGGCCGAGCTCTCTCAGAGGGGAGTGATGAGAGGTACTTAGTGCTCCCACATTAATCACGGCTCTACAGCCAGTCAGGGGCGTCTGTGAGCTCGCGCAACGGAGGGAGCGGATAGCGCTGTCCTCCGAGTGTGTTACGCCGCCCCCAACGGTGCGCGAGCGAGCAGTTCGAAAAGATGCGGTCGGCTGGCGTCACGTGGTTCGGAGGAAACACGTGATAGTCTTCGGCCCTCCCGGCTGAGTGGTAGTAATAGCCTTAATGTGGGAGCCCCCTAGTGACGCGGAGGAATTGGACACGACTAAATTAGGGAGAAAATCGGGGGGGGAAAAAAAAAAAAAAAAAAAAAAAATGTTGGTTTTGAATTTATTTGTCTTTTATGTTGGTTTTGACTTTATTTGGCAATAAATTGACAGCCTTTTTTTTCTTAGCTTGTTAATGATTATCAGTTGTGGGAGGACACAAAACAGCAGAATTTAATTTCAGGATCAGGAATGTGAATAAAAAGCAACTGGAAGGCAAACTAGGCAGCACTCACTTCTACTACGGGATTGCTGTTAAAACAAAAAATAATCAGCACATTTTAACTTTAACAGAAATGTTCGGTTCCACTCAACCTCTTAGTATTCTTTTCAAGTCTATGACCTTGTGGAGATGAATGCAGGCAGAGCAGCAGGGGTGTTATGGAAGAGTGGGGCTTCCCATTTATGACAATGTGTGTCCTTGCTGTGACACGCAAAAATTTTAATAGACCTCGGGGACAAAATAAAATTCAGGTTAAGTGTAAAAGATGTGCCTTAGAGTCAGCCAAGGCTTTTACGCAAGATTTAGAATTATTGACAGGAAATAAAAACAGTGAGAGTTCTATTCTCCATGCCAGATGAACAGGCTATAATAACATTAATGATAGTTTTGAGGAATGTAGAGCAGTAGTCACAATATGGAGTAGGTGGTTTTTACTTCCTGGCAGTCTATAAAGATACGTGTGTGGGGTGATAATTTATGGTTATGTAATTCCACAGGTTTTTGCAACATATTCTTCAGTTTTAAGCATGAGAATGAGGCATGAGCTAATAATCACAAATTTATTTTCTTAGTGACCTGCTGATGAGCAAAGATGTTTTTTTAAAAAAGCTTTTTTATTTTTGTGGACATCATTGCACATCATCACATTCATTTATTATTTTTTTTTTTTTACAATAAATGTAATGAACTACAGTTCTTATAAGTGGGGAAAATAATGGTGTTGCATCTACTGTTAATGAGTGTTGGGGTTGGGGGAGTACAAAAGAACTGGAATATACTTTGCTAACAGTCAAGTTAAATTGCTGGAAATTATGGTTAATGTAAGTAAAACTAGCGACATGGTAGCTTAGTGGTTAGCACTGGTACATGGCACCTACAGAGTCCAGGTTCGATTCCCGCCTCGGGTCTCTGTGCATGGGGTTCTCCGCATGCTTGATAGGTTTTTTCTGGCTCCTCAGGTTTCCTCTCACAATCCAAAGATATGAAAATTAGGCTAATTGGAGTTCCCAAATTGCCTGTTATGTGTAAATGAGCGTGTGTGTGTGTGTGTCCTGCAATGGATCGGCACTCTGTCCAGAGTTTACCCTGCCTCATGCCATAAGTCTTCTGGGATAGGTCCTCCCGCAACCCTGTATATAGGATGAAGTGGTATAAACAATAAGTGAGTGAGTAAAGTACTGGAAACTATATGACATGCATGTACCACATATACCAAAACAATCTATGTTACTTAAGTTGTCAGGGTTAACATTTGTACCTTTCATTACCTTATTAGTATCATATCCAAATATAGTAATGTATATGAATCTGTATGAATTTCTCATAAGAATCCATCACATGTCATATTTACCCCATCTGTCATTATTCTGTGCATAGTACACTGTAATGCATGTATTGCACACAATTTTAGAAACAGAACAAGCTCTCCATACAGCTGGTGGCCCTAGAGGAAGACCACATTTGTGCAAGAGGCTTTTCCAGACAAAGGCACTTACTGCTTTCGCATAATTGTCACACAAGTGGTTGAAGTGTGTAAACACTTCATGCACATTTTGTGAAAAATGACACTCTTTCAATACTTAAAATTTAGGAGTGTGTTAAAAGTCAATGATGTTTTATAACAAACGTATTTATGTACCAGCTTGATGTGTAGTCAAATGATGGAAGTGCACACATTTTCTGTCAAAAACATCATAGACTTTTAAATGACCTATAAAATGCTGATGAAGT
Source organism: Clarias fuscus (assembly GCA_030347435.1). Taxonomy (NCBI): domain Eukaryota; kingdom Metazoa; phylum Chordata; class Actinopteri; order Siluriformes; family Clariidae; genus Clarias; species Clarias fuscus. The sequence continues at coordinate 23,463,171 of CM059206.1, read as the reverse complement.
AAACCAATTAATCCATGGGGGAACTTTTGTTATACACCTCCTGACAGCGCAGTGTTTCATCTTTTATTTATTTGTTTTGTTTGTCTTTTAATCAAAATTGAAATCTAAGGGTAAATAAAAAAATATCTGAGAATTAACTGGAGTAATAAAAATATATTTTTTTCCTCTACAGAAAAGTTGAGGTCACTGAAGCTGTTGAAACTAAAAGGTCAAATGACTGTTTCCAAGGACACTGACCTGCCTGGTTTAAGGTCATTTTTTAAATACTTTTAAGTACTGAACATCAGTTTGGCAAAAGAATGTCTCACAGCCCTGCTGTGTAGGTGTTCGGTCCACAGCAGCAGGAGGTTGTGTTTCCACTGGAGAAACTGTCTCCCTCCTAATCATGACTGCACTGCCTGGTCTTGAACAAACTATGGTTATGTTACAAGCCCAGTGAGGGGCCAGTCTTAACAGCCTTAAACAATTGAACCGAAGCATCAGAATCCCAAAGGTAATTTCTATTCTGAACCTAGTTTTAGTGAGAAACACATTAAATCGATTCAGAGGTCCAGGATGTGGCTTTCAATATGAGGTCATCAGCTATAGCTGGCAGGCATCCCCTCTTTCCCCAAGCAACTGTCATTACAACACCCTTCAATGCAGATCCAAGAAAAGAAATAAGGCTGTTTTTAACAATGCAGGAATTTAAATGTGCAGTGTAGTCAAGACAATAACATACAATGTGGCAAGTTGTGCCCTAGTGTAAAGGAAAGTGATTTTATTTATTTATTCTTATTTTGTATCCACTTTATCCTGGTCGGGGTCATAGTGGATCCATAAAATCTAGATAGGACACCAGTCTATCATTTACAGCTTCTGGAAATTTTGTGTTGCAAACCCACACAGGGAGAACATGTAGAACTCCATGCAGCCAGGTGTAAAACTCAGGATCGAACCTAGGGCCACCATGTCTGATCTTACATCATTTCAAGAAAGAAATCAAATGTCACAAATTTGTGTCAAAACTCGAATGATTTTTAGACCATGAATCAAGGCTAATACTATCCAGTATAAACTACTTAAGAATCCAAAAATAGCTTCCTAATTTCCCCCCTTGCACTGTCCACTCTCATCCTGTAAATCACTGTGTCTTCTCCTTGGAAAGCTCATACGGTATCAGGTAAAGCACCGCGCAACCCGGCAGGGGGTTGGATCAAACCCCTGAACTTTTGATCAGCAAACCAGAGTCCCAACTGCCTGCGCCACCACTGTCCCACTTCCTTATTTTGTGCGTGTGTAATGAACTTTAATGTTAGACTGAAGTAAACAGAGGAACAGTAAACAGCAGATTCTGGCCGGAACAACATACCATCCAAAATGTCTTCCTGACAGACAGATAGAGAGAGGAAAAAAAGCAATGAGCATATTAGTTTAAGATACAAATCAAAAATCACTATTGCACTGTAACTTTTAAGATCTTTAGTCTTTGGACATCTGACTGTTATGCTATAAAGAAACACAAAGCATATATAGATCACTGCGCACCCTGATTGCCCCATCTGGCAAATTGTTTAAAAAAAAAATACGATTTCTCACAAATAACTGCAGTCCGGGCCATAGCATTCTTATTTCAAGACTGAAATAAGAGCTGGTATTTGACAGCTGCTGGTCTTCAGGTGGTATTTGACAGCCGTGAAGTCATTTAAATAATTCAGGGATCATTTATTGGAAGACTGCTTAGATAAGACAAAGAATAAAGCCCTTAATCTGGTTAAAAGAAAACAGTTCAAACAAAAGTGCATGAATAATTTGGTGCTATTTAAGGAAACCTAACGTGTACTGTAACCCTTTGATGAACCATTGGTTTTAGACATTAATAAGTGCCAAAAGCAAAAGTGAATAAGCTTTATGTTAAGTATGCTAACTTTCTAGAATAAAATTAATGCAATTTATTCTGTGCTTAGAGAGGGAATGTGTTTTATCAAGCAATTGAAATGTAAGGTTATTATTATTAATATTATTACTACTGCTACTAAATTAGTAATTACATTATAATCATAATCATAATAATATAGATATTAAAAAAAATATTTTGGTAATTTGTTTTGTTTGTTTGTTTAATACTTCATAGCATCTTTTTAACCTTAATTTGTTTTGCCATTTTTAAATGTAAAGGATTATTTTAAAAAGTTGACCTTGTTTACTTGGCCATGTTGGTCACGATCTTGAGCCGACTCTTTGGCTCTTGGACTTGGGATTTTATTTCAAGACTGAATTGCCTGTGCAGTGTCTGATTTATTTATTTACTGAGGTTGGATGAGTTAGATAACTTTATTTCTAATTTGAAATGTTTATTGTCATCTCTCCCTACTTCCTTACATGCTCTCTGAGAAAATGATTAACTTAACTCAATTATTATTTTATTAACTTTTGTAACCTTTGGTAGTAAAATCTGTTTGTAAAATTCTCGGCAATAGTAAGGAAACATTAAATTTAATCTATTTGAAAAATTACATTTATTTGTCTTAATACCCTTTCTGTATATGTATTGTGTTTAGTTATAAGCTTCAATACAGTACACAGATTTTACATGTTTCTGAAGTTTTAATACTAAAAAAGTTACAATTAGAAATTGTCTCAATTTCAGTACACTCTGGTCTTGGTCCCATCTCGGTCTTGGTTTATGCGGTCTTGACTACAACACTACTCACAGACATGGTGAATTTGTATGATCTTTCATTAAGTATGTATTTGAAATGATCCATAGAAGGTTTAGTTGTTATGCTTGTGTAGAGGTCACAGAAGCTCATTTTCTGCTTTCAGGTGCTGTTAAGGCTAAATGTCAAAAAAAGCCATGCACCTAAAAGTCCTGTGCAGCTGATTAACACTGCTTTCAGGTTGTTTTTTTATTAGTTTCTCAGAGGGTTAAACATTTGGCCTCCTTAAATGCCAAAATTTCACTATGCTCTTCAGGGAAAAATGTATCAATTTAAAAAAAGGAGAGCACATGAGGAAACAAGTAAAACGGGGATGTGAGCGATCATTATCCTTTTTTTTTTTATTTTGGATTTTTTAGCTTGTAGAATATGTCCAGCTTTCTCTAACTGCATCTAAATTAAGGCGTAATTAGAGAGTGAGGGGAATTGTTACACATTTTCATAATAATAATTTGCTGTCATTTGTCCCATACTTTTTATTGCACAGTGTTTTTCCTTTTTGCATGTACCAGCTTTTTGGGAAGATGGGGTCAATTGTAAAAGAGCAGCCCTGAAGCAGAGAGGGTTAAGGGCCTTGGTCAAGGGCTCATCTGGGCAGCTTGAACCCCTGATCTTCTGATCAGTGACCCAAAGCCATGATTGTTGAGCCACCAGTGCCGCATTTTTTTTTAGGTAAGTTTACATCAGCTTTAAAATGAAAAAATTCAAAATTTTGCACATCTAAAGTTTTATGGTAATTTTGATGAATATACAGAAATAAATCGCAAATGTGTTTTAGTACAGCTGATATGTATGTGAATTTCAATAGAGTACTGTGGGTTTTTTTTTTTTTTTTTGCTAATATCAATTTGCATTCAATAGCCACAACTAAGTTGTCGGTATTATGATTTGTTATGGATAAAACAATGGACAAAACAAGGAAAATTACTCCATTACTGAATAATTTCCATTACTCAATAAAAACAATTATATTTACTTTATGCTTGAGGAGTGATATAAATCATAAAACATCCAAAAAATCAGGTGTTCATCATAACATGTCATAGTGTGTATAATTTGGTTTATAAAACAGCTTAGATTCCCACTATTTATCCTGAGGATGTTTTTGACTGATTCTTAGGTATTAGTTAAGGTAGGTAGATATGTACTGTACAAACGAACACAAATGCATTTCTTTATTTGTGTCAGTGAGTAATGCATAAAAAAGATCTACTTGAACAGAAGTGAATAAATTTAACAAATCCGAACATTTTTTTCCTGGTACATCTTTACAACAGATGTCAAAATGTTCACACTGTGAACACACAATAATAGCACTATATTGAAATGTCCCCCCTCCCTTATTATTTTCTGACTGTGACAGTCATCGAACTGTCAAAAAGGCATTTTGACATGCCTCCCTTTGCAAATTGAATTGGCAAGAACTCATTTAAGATTTTACTATCTGACTTGAAGATTCACAAAATGGAACCGTGATTACATAATTGGCAGTTTTTCTTCTCAAAAACATTTCCATCATAGAAAAAATAATCTTAAAAGCTGTATAATTAAAGCTATGCTTACAAAACACCTACCCATTGCATAATTTCAGGATGTCACTTACTGTACTTTCTATGGGTGCAGAATAAACACAACTGTTTATCTGATGAACAGAAAACAAACATACATCCATGTCTCATGAGTGTTTAAGTTTGCAGAGTTTTTACATCCGTAAAGCTTTTGGATGTTTGACTACAAACAGATGGTCTGGCCAGGAATTTCTATCTCACAGGGAGACTTAATCAACACAGACTCAGTTATTTATCAGGATGTATAATGCCTATAAAACTTTTTTATGCAACGACTCTTCTATTCAGCATTGCCAAAGTTTGTCACAGAACACTTGTTCTGACTTTTGACTGCATGATTGCATGACTGGATATGTGCACATGGCCATCTGCATTACTCACACGTAACACCATTGATTGGACCTCTGCAAGGGGGAGCAACCTCAGACAAGACCTAAGTGGTGCAGAACTAATTTTTATCCTTATATTATGCGGTAGGCATGAGAGGAAAACACGCCTGAGGGGGGTTATCAATGAATAATAAATTCATTTCAGTATGTACCTTATTCGCCACACTTATGCCAAATCCCTTATCTCCCCCAGTGGAACTGATTGCTTAAACAAGCATGGTGAATACACATTGGAGACTAGCTGCAAGCTGCATGTTAAAACCACCACATGCACTTATTTATTTCTCCCAAGGTACTAGGCTGATATTGTGTGTGAAGCATACCTGAAATGGAAGGCCTTTAATAGATCAGTATTATCATACTCATAGATCATAGGATGAGGAGTATGCTACAAAGCATTTAAAAGATGATGTTTCAAGGTCTTGCACCAGCAATGTGTCTGCTCGGTGATGATATGACACATGCTAAATTTCAACTGTCAAGTTAATATCTGAATCTGGTATTAGGGAAAATGGCTTAAAAAATATAGCCTTGGCTTTGGATTTGGGAGAAAAGTTGGGTAATAAGGAGTGGGGACATGTATGCCTTCTATAACCCCTCCCCCACATGAGAACATCACTTTACTTTTAAATAAAGCCTTTAACATCATCATAACTTCTGTGGGGTAAATTCCTACCAATATAGTTTGAATCAAAACCACTGCATTTACATGAATAGAATATAAATGCAAAAAAAGACTGTTGGCCACCTCTGCTGTGGCAACATGCTGATTCATTTTCTTAGTGCCTCTTCCTAATTAAACAAGGCTAAAAATGAGGTACAGTGAGTTCATGTGATCATTAAACTTGAGCTACTGCAAAGTGTGGGCTTAATTCTCCACAAAAAAAATCTAATGTTGATAGTTTTCCCTCTATCTGTCTAGCTAGGCTCATAAATGTTCAGACATCCAGAATTCATGATTGAGTGCCATAAATACCAGGAGTCATTGAAACTTGCCACAAATTTCACAGTTTGTAATTTGGTTCCAAATGATGATTATAATACACGCAATAAACTGTTTCACTTTATATAGTACTTAGATAACTACAGGGTATAGGGCACTATTATCTATAAATTTCATATTCAGTGTTTATCTTATGCTGCATAACTTTGCACATAACAAATGGCATGGTTTTAAAAATCTTATTGTCTTTCTGCGATATAAAAGATGCTCGGGTAAGATTTAATTCTCATCATCCACATCATGTTATTTGATGTTCCCAGTTCTTTATGGTGGATTGTAGAATTATTTTATGTGAGGCTGTAGCTCATGGAGACTTAAATGTCAGGTGAGTGAAACACCCCTTAGATTTTGTAAGCAATGAGACTGAGATTAGTCAGCTTGCTTTACTGACACCTTTGAAATCAGCATTGACTGAGAGGGCTCATAGGAAATACAGTGACAGGTAAAATGAAAACAAATTTTTTGATTATTTACTCTATCACTCCAACATTCAAAAACCTATTACTTACATGAAAAACACAGATGATTCAACCAAATGTATCAAATGTGAGGATTTGTCTTATGCTTATTTTTATGCTGTTGATAATGCCTTGCGATATAATGCATTGCTTAACCATAATAGTTTTTTTTTTTTTTTTGATTTTTCCCCGATTTTCTCCCTAATTTAGTCGTGTCCAATTCCTCCCCGTCACTAGGGGGCTCCCACATTAAGGCTACTACTACCACTCAGCCGGGAGGGCCGAAGACTATCACGTGTTTCCTCCGAACCACGTGACGCCAGCCGACCGCATCTTTTCGAACTGCTCGCTCGCGCACCGTTGGGGGCGGCGTAACACACTCGGAGGACAGCGCTATCCGCTCCCTCTGTTGCGCGAGCTCACAGACGCCCCTGAATGGCTGTAGAGCCGTGATTAATGTAGGAGCACTAAGTACCTCTCATCCCTCCCCTCTGAGAGAGCTCGGCCAATCAGCTCTCTCTAGACCTCCGGCTGCGAGAGGTTACAGCACCACCCGGGATTCGAACTAGCGATCTCCGGATGATAGGGCGAGCGCTTTAACCACTGCGCCACTCGGAGGCCCCAACCATAATAGTTTTATTGTCAACCTATTGATAGACATTAAATACGAAATTAAATAAGGCAATCTTTTGCAACGCTGAGGGTTCATCACTGTGCTTTCAGATTTTAATAATGCTTTGAACAGTTTCTAATGCAATTTCAGGAATTTCAGCAATTTCCTTAGTTGATTTCTTTGCTTAAAGTCTTTTTGATTCTGTTTTGTTTTAAACATTTTTTTTTGACCAGGTGTGTGTGCACAAAAACACACCAGCCACTTCATTAGCTACACCTGTTCAACTGCTTGTTTCAGCAAATATCTTACCAGCCAATCACACAGCAGCAACTCAATATTTTTGCATGCTATGTACACAATTTATGTATGAGTACATAGTCACAACGATCTGCTGAAGTCTGCAAACCAAGCATGAGAATGGGGAAGAAAGATTATATAAGTGACTTTGAATGTGGCTATCCTTTGAGTGGCAGATCTCTGGGCGAAAATGCCTTATTGATGCTAAAGGTCAGAGGAGTTAGGCCAGACTGATTTGAGCTGATAGAAAGGCCACAGTAACTCAAATAACACCTCATTACAGCCAAGGTACGTATGCCAAAGAGCATCTCTGAATGCACAACACATCAAACCTTGAAGCAGCAAAAGAAGACCCCATCGGGCACCACTCCTGTAAGCTAAGACCAGGAAACAGAGGCTACAGTACACATGAGCTCACCAACATCTGACAAGAGAGGATTGGAAAGATGTTGCCTGCTCTGATGAATCCCTATTTTTGCTGTGCAATTCAAATTTTAGTGTCAGAATGTGGCATAAACTACAGGAAAGAATGGAGCCATCCTGCTTTGTATCACTGTTGGTGCAATAAAGTGGGGGATATTTTCTTGGCACACTTTGGGCCGCTTACTACCAATTAAGCAACATTTAAATACCACAGCCGACCTGAGTATTGTTGCTAACCATGTCAATCCCTTTATGACCACAAGATAACATGCCACGAAGCTAAAATATCTCAAACTAGTTCATTGAACATTACAGTGACTTCTCTGTACTAAAATTGCCTTCCCAGTCACTACTTTAGATCTCAATCAAATAGAACACCTTTGGGATGTGATGGAATGGGAGATTTGCATCATGGATGCACAGCCGACAAATCTGCAGCAACTGCATGATGACGACGACATGTCAATATACACATCATTACTATTTCTCCATCTTTAAGTACATCACTTTAACAAACACATATCAACTGTGCCACATATATTCAATATTCTCAGTTCTCTAGCTCCCACAAATCATAACCCACTTAGGTTAGGCCTATCTTACACGCCTATAGGCTACTAATTAGAGAGACTGCATTTCATTGACAGGACAATAGTGGAGTAGTAAGGGATTCCTTTCTCTTCTACTGCTGCTTCCTTGCATATCGACACCTACAGTAGCAGCGTATGTACAGTACCACACACAAGAGCGCTGTGCTAGTTAAAAAAAAAAATACTGCAAAAAATGTCCAATCATATTTGGGTGATGGTTTGGGTGTAAAATTTTGGTGGGCTGGAGTTGGCCCACAGGCTGCCAGTTGAATGGGATGACTCCATATGGTTAAGGGTAGGCAAGTTGGCTGGCCAAGCACAGTAACATCACGGTGAGTAAAGTAGTTAGTGGTTTTTTGCGGGACTCTGGGTTAGGTGGTGGAAGTTGTGCTCGAAAAGGAGGTCAGCATCTCCAAAGAGCTTTTCAAGCAAGTTGGATTCTGTGCCTTTCCACTCTTCTTCCAGTCTCTGGAACTTGTATTTACAAAAGAAAAGCAAAATTTACTTCCATCTAAAAAGAGGATTTTGGACCACTGAACAATCTTTTTTTCCTTTTCCATACTCAGAATGCAACAGTTGTGGCCTATTTCCTGAAGACATCTGTGCATGGTGGCTCTTGAAGTACTTCAGCCTTACTCCTCGGCTTGTAAATCTCTCCCAGGTTCTTGAATCAGCTTTGTTTGTCATCTTCTCAACAAATCTCAAGTCTGCAGTCTTTCCATTATTGTGGTTGCATGTAATGAATTAAACCAAGAAATATGAGGTATTCATATTGTATGAATAATAGTATTAATTGATAATTTGAAATTAACTTTAAATAAATAAAAAAATTATATAAATATAGCATAATTTCGTGCAAATATCTTTTGAGATACTGGATTTTTGATTTTCATGAGCCATAAGCCATAATCTCTTAAATTAAAACGAAAAAAGGTTTTACATATTTCACTAAACATTTAATGAATCCAGAATCTAGTTTCACTTTTTGAAATAAATAATGAAAAAGAATAATTTAAAGGTCCATATTTTACTATTTCATTAACAATTTAGCATAGGTCCCCAACATTGCGTACTGTATGTACAATATATGATGCTTCAAATACAGGATATATGCATTTGTAGTACCTCAAAATCTTTCTGTTTGTACAATATTTAACTCAATTACAGAGCCATGCCCTAAATGGAACAGCAGAGCTAAGCATGGCTGGGAGAAGCCGAGGAAAAAGTGAGCGGGAGGGTACCTTCTGATATGATGTCACATTAGTTGTGTAATCTCATTGGTATGTTTAAGCCCCAGCCAATACAAAATAAATAAATAAATAAAACACAAAAACAGGGATGTTTTTCTTACATTTTTTGTGTGTTTATGCACCTTGGAGACCTACCTGAATGTAAAAAGATGACTGATTTTTGCAATAAATTTCCATTTAAGCTGCAACAAACGATCACTGTAGGTGACTTATTGCAGAGAGATAGTGAAAAATCAAATAACACCAATCGTTCAAGCCTTGCTTTTCCACCTAAGATGTCTACAACACTCCTGTTTTGTCATAATAACTCAGGAGTAAGTACAAAACCCTGGAAGCATTGATCAAAGTAACAAACGTTTTAAACATTATGTCCCTGCTTACACTTTTCTTCTGCATCACACTTGCCAGCACTGAATGCTCAACATTTTGTCTGAGGTACATTAAACACCTCACATGCTTCAAATGAATCGCATCAGCCTGCATGCAGAACAGTGACATATTTTATGTGTCCAGTTCAGGATCTATGCCAGGAGATTTATGTCTAGGTCTGTAGATACATACAGTAAGAGAATTGATTTAGAATGTGGAAGGACTTGAGGAGAGGAAATGATACAATTGTTCATTAATAAAAAGAGTTCAAATTTGCATTACAACAGAGGTCTTTCAATTCAAAGACAAAGCAAATTGTAAGCTTGAACCACCCAAATGGGTGAAGGGAGGGGGAATAATATCTTTCAAGACCTCTGATTAAACGATTTAGTTGGAAAATTTGCATATAAATTTTACTATACATATTTCACCAACTTTGAAGACTGCTTCCTAGGTTCATAGAAGCTTTTTGACTTCAGGGCTACATAACTAATTAGATTTTTATCTTGTGGAGCAAAAGCAAAAAAAGTTAAATATGTGAAGTGATTTTTTTCCCACTATGAACATAGAAAGAGGTTATAGCCAAATACCCTTTTTCACAAGGGGGAATCCTGTCTTTGACCTGTTTTAACTACAGAAACTGAGATAATTATTAGTGTAAATATTACCTTATCATGTTTTTATCATGATTTTTATGATTTGCTGGATGTAGCATCACAGCAAGAGCAAATGGCACTTTTTGGAATACATGTATAAATGTTTCCCAAATTCAAGGTGTACAAGCAATTTTGCTCATTGGATCCCTTTGCACTATGTACTGTACTGTAATTGCGATGAGCAGTATGCAGCTAGAGGTTTAGTGTGTGAATACACTATTACCCTTTTTCCTCTGCTGGAACCCTGTGGTTTTTTGTGGGCTGTAATTATTCTTGCCGTTTACCTTTTTCCCTTTCTATTATTATTATTATTATTTTATAATAATTACAATGTATTCATGTTGAGACTGAATGTTCTTTTTAAAATAATGATTAGGTTAGAAATGTTCAAAGGATACTTAAAAAGGCATACTTACTGCAAGAACATTTTGGGAAGGGGAAACCTGTGTAAACAGTATTTTAGTGCAAAGTTCTAGTCTATTTCAGTAAAATACTTGCCAAAGGCATGCTTTTTGGCATTTATGTTTTGAGCATATTTTTCTCTAAGTGCATGCTACTGGTATAACTACTGACAAGACATTATTTACCATACTGTAGGTTTTATAGCTATTTTTCCTTGAGTGCCCAATCTCGTACCTTATTTTTAAAATTATTTTTGAAAATGAACTTCAGTGACTAAATGAGAGCACTTTGTGTGAACACTTTCACACTGTGTGTGATTATGTAAAATTAACATACAGTATGGCCCATTCAATTGTCATCATTTTAATAATAACCCCAAAAACAATATATACTTGATTGCCAAATGTACACCCATTCCAGATTTATTCCCCCTTTTGTAACACAATAACCCCCATTCATTTGAGAAGGCTTTCCATAATAATTTGGAGTATAGATCTGGGGATTTGTGCTCATTTCCTCACAAGAGCATGAGTGAGGTCAGGCATTGATGTCAAGTGAAAAGGCCTGGGATAGAGTCGGGATTCCAGTTAATCCGAAAGATGATTCACTGGTGTCAGGACACTCAAATTCTTCCAGTCCAAACATAACACATCATGTCTTTGTGGGGCCTGCTTTGTGTATATGAACACTGTTCTTCTCGAACATGTATGGGCGTCTTAGTTCCAGTGAAGGGAAATTGTAATGCTGCATCAGACAAAACACCTTATACACATAAGTACTTCCAACTTTGTGACATCAATTTGAGGAAGATCCTCATATGGGTATGATGGTCAGGGGTCCTCATCATTTTGGAAATCTAAGTACTTAAATTAATAATAACATGTGAATATATTTAAATATTACATGAATTTATCGAAATAAGTTATGAAAACTCAGTATGTAAACACTCTTTGAAGTGACATCTGATGTGACGCAAGTTTTAACTATTTAAATAATATTGGTATTGGTAATTACTTTGGTATTAATTTTGGGATTGTGTGTGTAAAGTGGAGAAAATTGATGAAACCTAACAAGCATGGGGAGAACATACAAACATTACACACAGAGACCGTAAGACAAAAATCCTTGTTGGTGTGTTATTTCCTCTAATTAATCAGTTAATAATTAATTCAGTTAATTAACAAAAATGATCAATATGAGTACCAGAAAATTGATAAAGATAAAAAATATATATCTTTAATGCTTTATCATCAATTATTTTGGCTACTAATCAAATACAGCTTCAAACCTATTGTCATGTGACTTTCATGTGATATTTTGCATTTTAACCCAAATTCTATTAGCTGATTTTTTTTTTTTTTTTGGTAATTTCTTAATATAATTTATTTCTCAAAAGAAGCAAAAAGTTAAGCCTTTATTTGTCACATATACATTACTCAGTGAAATTCTTTCTTCGCATATCCCAGAGTCCTGGGGTCAGAGCACAGGGTCAGCTATGATACAGCGTCCTGGAACAGATAGGGTTAAAGGCCTTGCTCAAGGGCCTAACAGTGGCAACCCCGTGGAGCTGGAGATCGAACCGCCTATCTTCCGATCAGTAACTCTGTGTCTTAGCCATCAGAGCCAACACTGCCCCTCTATTTGTTATCTGCCAGTAGAACAAATTAACACATTTAACCTTATAATCTTGTAAAAAAAATTAGTTAGGTAAGATCCTTAATAATCTTAAAATTGATTTGTTTAATCTTCCTTCGATTTTCCACGATTTTACTGTTTGCAGTGCAGTAGGTGTACTGGCTAAAATAAATAGCAAAATCCTGCATCACGTTAAACATAAAAAATAAAAAAATAATTAAAAAAATGATTTAGACTTAACAAGGCTATTGGACAATGCAAATTTGCATCTATAGAAAGACATTTGCTCAGTATTCCATGATTGAGAGTGCACACGGAGAAATTTGAAATTTAGTCATAGAAAGTTCATCACTGTGTCCCAAATAAGCCTCACTCACTTTATGACACATTTTCTATCCGTCAAGCAGTTCATGTTACTTTGTTACAAATTTTAAAATTAGTTATTGAATCTTAGTATGTTAGCTGTATGCCCCAAAACCTTTTTTATTAAATGGTTTATGGCAGTCAGTTTCCAGAACTGATTTGAGTAAACATACTATAGCTCACCAGGGTTTACAGTGCAGAAAAGATTGCAATATCACGTACAAACACTGTAACACAGCTGATAGTGCTTGTTGAAGGCACAAGAGTGTCAACATAATTAATTCTATTTAAACATCACTTAACCTAATTTACTTAAGTACATCAAATAAACATTTGATCGCGAAATAAAACCCTGTTGTCTATTTATCTTCTACCTAATGGCACCATCCATCCACCTGTTCATTTTTCATCATTTTGCTCCTTCTGTCTGTTCTCCTCATGTGTTCAAATTGATGGGGTAGGTCAAGTTAGAAGAACATTATCCCTGTCAAGCAAATGTAATTATCTCTGATAAGAAGTGTCCACCTGAGGATGAGAGGCTATTACTAGAGGGATGTGTGTGCATGTTTTTGTGTGCAGGCCTTTCTGTCTAACCACTGTGCATGTGACACTGCATTTGGGTGAAAAAAGAGATTAAAGCAGTGGCAATAACAAAAACCCTGTGACGTTATAATCTTTAGTAGATCTTTCTATGCATTACTTCAAGATGGCTTGGTGGGCTCAAATTGCTGCAGCAGTGCAGTACATGGACTGTGTTTGAAAAGAAATGTGACAAATGGAAATATTTATATTATATATTTATTTTGGATATTTATATAAATTGGTAAAAGCAGGTAGCAGACAAACAAATACACTGACCCTTTTGAGTATTGCGTCTAAGTAATGTGTGTGTGTGTGTGTGTGTGTGTGTGTGTGTGTGTGTGTGTGTGTGTGTGTGTGTGTGTGTGTGTGTGTGTGTGTGTGTGTGTGTGCGTGTGTGTGTGTGTTTGTCTGTGTGTGTCTGTGTGTGTGTGTGTCTGTCTGTGTGTGTGTGTGTGTGTGTGTGTGTGTGTGTGTGTGTGTGTGTGTGTGTGTGTGTGTGTGTGTGTGTGTGTGTGTGTGTGTGTGTGTGTGTGTGTGTAATTTCACCTTCCTGACCTCTTATTGAAATATGCATGCATTCATCAAAAAAGAAAGGCTCTAATTAAGTGACCATTCATTACCATGGCAACTTTGCTGCTACATTTCAGACACATTTTAATGAACGGATCTAAAGCAAGATGCCAGATGCACACATATTACATTAATACAAGAATCAAACCATTTTACCTAGAAATTTCTATCTTGATAACTTGATGAAAAACATTCATTCATATTGTGACATTTTTTTTATAAGTATATGTTAATTTAAAATATATGCAAGCATACGCGTGGAAAATAATTTTGCGCCAACCAAATGTAACACCCAGAGATCACATGGGGTTTCTTGATTTACGAATGCTGTCACAAATTGAATGTCAACCTCCTCTTTCGTTCTGTTTAAATATTTCTAATTATTTTTTATTTTTCACTGAGAAACAAAGAGACAATCTACTTTTAATTAACACATGCTATAGCCATTTAACTATCTTAACACTTAGGATAACACTGCTAGTGTTATTCAACAACAAAGTTTTTTTTCCCTAGTCAATTATTATGTGCAAACAATATCTGAGTGTCCTATTACAGTTAGTATTTGAATTTTTAAAATGTATGTACCTTTACAGTCTATCGGTAAGCACTATTGTTACAGTAGTTTCAGCTTTTTAGATTTTCTACTGTAGATTCTAGTGCATTCGTCTGAATGTGAGGTCAGCGTGTAAGGTCTCTGAAAGTAAGGTCAGAGTTTTCGATCAGAGACACACCCCACAAAAACTCATACGATAATAAAACTTTAAAAGAGATACAGAGCTCAGGAGTGTATTTAATATTGTATTAAATTGCTGTTTTACAAATTGACATGGAAACCTAATGGACATGGATGTTTTGTCTGACATACCATCTAGTGTATGTCACATTTTCATCTTTATGAAGTCGAAAATATCAGATATACAATGTGTGTGTGTTTGTGACGGAAATGTCATTCATATTCCAGCTGCTTCTGCACATGCATACAAAATCATGCAGCAAATTAAATAGGCATTTGGCACATGCCCTTATCCGGAGCAACTTACATTTTCTCATTATACATCTGAGCAGTTGAGGGTTAATGGCCTTAACCCTCCAACAGTAGTAACTTGGTGGTCATGGGATTTGAATCTGGGACCTTTTGAACAGTAGTCCAATGCCTTAACCAGTGAGCTACCCTTGCTCCCTCCTAAAAGCAAAAAAAAAAAAAAAAAAACCCAGGGTTTGTATTTATTGAGGCAAATGTACAACACAATTCTAACTAGACTAAGACATTTACACATAATCACATGTAGGTAATCGTTGTATTACTAGCACTGGCTAGCTGTTAAGCCAGTTCACATTGCTTTGTACATTATTGTTAAAGGTGTTTCAGGGAGAATTATACTCTTATCTTCGCTTTCATTTCCATCTGACAAGCCTTCATACTTTAAGTCAAAAGTTGTGTTTCTGAAATGTCTGGGGCTATCTTCAGTAACACTAGTAGTATTTTGATCTAGGGGGTTTATCTGGCAAACACAGAAGATCAGAGTGATGCAATCTCTGAAACATCCCAGTGCATACTAAATATAAGTAAATATATAAATCAAAGTAGTGTAATGAAACTGACTGTGGTATAATTAAACAACATGACATGAGATAGAGTTCTGTACTGCTGGATATACTGTACAGTAGCAAGGCTGTGATGCGGTTGTAGGCATGAGGACACAGCTGCACACTACAGATTTTGCTCTGAAAACACATATCTTCCTGTGACTGGCAGAACTAACTAACCACGACTGGTGGAGCTGGCGACTGGCAGACAGCTGAACATTTAATGTAATTAACATGGGTGAAAGTCACTTTAAGTTCTTACTGGTACTAGGTAGCCAAAAGTAAGGAGAATAACCCATGTACTGTAGGTGGTGGACAATCCTGAAAATGTAATAAATTACTGTACATGCCAGGAAAGATGATGCTCTAATATCTCGTTGTTATTTATAACAATGACAATAAAATAGAATTGAAGGTGAAATTTCTCTTTATATTTCCTCTTATTCTGCTTTAGAAAATAAGCTCTGTTAACAGGATTTAATCCCAAATAGCGTGTGCTATAATAGAGTGTACACTCTATTGTCACACACGCCAAGTGAGGCCCCTTTTTTTAGGGTTTACAGAAGAATTTGGGATTCAGCCTTGTGTTAGAAGAAAGTTAGCTTTCTAGATTGGCTTAGGCATAAATAAAACACAGAGACAATTCAGAACAACTTTGAAACAATTATTACATAGTAGTTTATTAGTAAAGAAACAAAACAAAAGAGTTATAGTCTGATAGTCTGTGGAACATTTATGTGTAAGCTTAACTATGAAATAAACACTTTAAACTTAACCTATGATAGTCACCTAACAGTTTAGGTAGATTTTGCTGATGGTATCGACGTCACTATTGATATGGAGTTGGGTTTTATCTTATCATTGGGTTTTATCTTACAGGGCCTCATTTATTATTAAATACTGTAAAGTGGCAAAACATAGCTGTGGATCAGTTTCAAATATACATTGTTTATAACAAAGTTCTTGTTTCATGAACAAAGTACAACATTAAAAATATCTCAAAATGTCTCTCCAAATTTCTTTAAAAAAATAAAAATAGAAATACTGTCCACTAGTTATTTCATTTCTGTATAAGTATAAGCAGATATATTGTTTGTTTGTTTGTTTAACATTTTACTAGATGTACATCAATATATCAAGAATTATTTAGTTTGTCCTTTTCTTCTTTATTGCCATAATTACCAGTTAGTGATCATTATTATTATTAGTTTTAATGACCTATGTTTTATTTCATAGTGGCGCTTCACATTACTTTTTTTAATTAGCTCCATGGTCTTGGAGCATATACAGTATGAGACAAACTAGTTTAAAACTCTCCACTGGAAGAATAAATATACAATGATCCCTCCAATCATCTTTGAATATTCAGACCTTTTTTGGAGTAAGCCATGCTGTGCCACGAGTTTGTTTGTGTTTGGTGAGGATTTTGGAGATGCATTATGGTAGTTTCTGTGTTTTCCACATACTCTGTAAACTATCGTGTTGATTGGCTTTGTTGAGTGATGTGTATAGCCACACCCAGTTTGAGGGCAAAAGCACTGTGTTGAGGTAATCTGACTCATAATGTCCCTACTACTCAACATTGTGGTTTCATTTATGGCACAGATTCACAGTATATACAGTATGAAATATTAACACTTATTAGCAAAATATAACTTTTTTTTTTACAACACATCCTTTACACTATTGCCATTTCTTTGTAAACACACAGAGTTGCCTCTCCCACTCATGATGAACTTGTGTTAATATTATGCAAGTAATTGCATAATTAGGTTCTTTTAAATGATCTGTGTGTTGTGAATGCCAGGAGCCATGGGAATAATTTCAAGTTGTTCTTTTGTCAAAAGCTTTATTAATGCTTATCCACAGATCAGCCATAATATTAACACCACATAAAATTATCATTGATTATCAATTATATACCAGTAAGCTCGTGACAGGATCATGGGCACCCACGGCTCATCTATGCCTGCGGGGGCAATGGCCAGCCTGTCTGATCTGATCCCACAGCAAAAAAAAATCTTTGTCTGCCTGTCTGTATGTGTAAATGTCTGTGTATTGTATGTTTGTCCAGCTGAATTTGTCACAGAATCACGCAAAACTGGCTCAACAGAATTTAATGGAACTTTGTTGTTAGGTATTTGCCTGAAGTTACAGTATGGAGAATTTGGGGACACCCTCTCCACAAGATGCTTCATTCTGTGAGTATTAATCAATGTTTTTTTTTTTTTTTACAAGCTTTGTTATTTTTATTTTAAAACACTGAAATTAAATGGTGTAATGGAATTTATATGTACATATACATACAGTACATACATAGTACTGTAAATGTACTGTATATATAAAATATATGTTCTTGATATATTTGTATATACGTAAAATATATATTGTAGATTCTTGTATTCTTTATTTTGTTTTTTTCGTAAGGAGGATAATTATATTAAGAGAAATAGTCCAAAAACATAAGTAGTATGTAATCCAAAAAAAAAAAAAAAGTCAAATTAAGGTGATAGGAGCTGATGCTGGCACCAGCATGGAATGATGTTCATGAAAGATGATATTTTTATGGGCTGCCCCCTGACTTTCATTTGCAATCATATTTGTTTTCCATCTGAGCTGCTCTGACAGTTCAAGCAAAGCCATTTAAATCCATTCTTTCGAGCTAGACAGTCATGGAAAGCACTGATCTCCCAAATTGTGTCTGAGCAACTGCATAAATCATTCCCATTTCTGATGAGGTTTAACTCTCTGCTAATAGGAAAGTTTTGCTTTTAATTAACCTTGATTTTTTTTTTAGATCTGTCAAAATATTAATTAGGCAAATGAATCTGTCCTAGAATATCAAAGCCACCTTTCATGATATTTCATAAGTAATTATTTGGAGGGCTTAAATTCTTTTTGATTTCTTATGTATTGCCACTTCAGAGTCTGAGCATGCTGGTAAGTAGCAAAAACATTTGGTATTTAATGCAAATATCAATCAAGTAATGAAGCTTATTTACATATCATATCAGTAAAAAAAAAATTTGCCTGGTTTTAATTCTGCACTATTATTTGCAGTTTCTTATATACAGCTGAATAGGATGATATCACCATTTGTGTACCTTTTGTGCCCCACTGTTATTCAATTTAGAAAATTAAGGGGGGGATTATAACGTTGAGCAATTTGTTAATATTAGGAAAGCATTTTTGTCAGCCTTAGCCCATTATTACAACTGTTTAATTCATTTGAGTATTATTGTAATCCTATTCTATTTGCATTCAGATTATTTGTATAAGGTGAAGACAGTGATTGAGGTGTCGCTTTATACTGACTCCATAAACCCCCTGCTATTTCACTATTCAGATTTTTTTTTTCATCACCTGAATTTACACAAGATCATAGGAAGTTGTTTTTCACTCTTTTTTCGCTTGTTATTTATAGACATTGTAGACTGAATGTAAACTAATTTTTGGGTTTGTGTACCATTCTGACAGTTTTAAGAGGACATTTGTTTTAGGGTAAAAAAAGAAAAGAAAAAAAAAAGGAATGCATATTGTACACATTTTGTTCATGTCTTCTTTCAGTCACAATGGTGATAAAAACCATTATGTTGAAATATTATCAAAATAATCAAAATATTATGTCGAAATTGCTGCGACTGTTATGATGTTCCTCCATGGTACACAATTATACGTCTGCACACTTCTACCTTGCATTTAATAATGTTAAGGAAATTAAGGTAATCTTCCACTTGCATCATCAGCTTCTCCAAACAGTGTGATATCATAATAGTTTTTGTATTATATTCCAAAACACTATAAATCCAAATGTTTTGTTATAATTGATAAATCAGACTGTAACTTTGCTTTTGGCAATTATAATGCAACTTAGTGTTAATGATATGTTGGATATTAATAAAAACTCCTGCTTTTTGCAGTTATGTAGTGAGCCATTCAGGTTTTTACTTCTGTTGCACAAAAAATTAATTACACATTCGCTAGTGCATTTTTGGTAAAATGTGTAAAAAAAAGTAAAAAAAAAAAAAAGATGTCATCAGATATGACATCTTAGTGCACCTGATTAAAATAATTTGTTTATAAAATGTTTTACTGTGAAACCACTTACAGTATCACTGTATTGTATATAGATGTGTACATCCTGATTCCATAGCAATTGTACAATATCTATATTCTATAAATAGTTGGCTTTCTTTTTGTTTGGATGTAAATACTGTAGCTAATTATTGACATGCATTCTGTTTAGGGACATTTAAATTGCACTCATTCAATGAAAGCAATTCATATTGTAGCAGTTAATGGCATCACAACTAGGAATTTATCATGACAGATGATTAGGATCAAATGCTAATTCAAATATTTTATGCTATTCTGAATTTATGGGCATTATGTAATAAATTTAGACAAAATGGATTCTTGTTTTTTTTTGTTGTTGTTGTTGTTGTTGTTTACCATCTCAGCAGACGAAAAATGCGTCAGCAGCTGAGGATCATGGTGACCTTTTAAGAGACGCTATGTCTCCATTTCGTTCTCTCTCTCGCTCTCTCTCTGGTCTCAGGTACTTCTGTCAGCTCCAACTACCCACAGTTAAGGAGGTGAAACAGTTCAATTAAGCTTCATTCTGTCTGGCCAATGCACCTTAATTCTCCAATTCCAAGTTGCCTGACAATGTCTCGGGTTACTTAGCTGTAACCCTGTTCCCTGATAAAGCGGGAACGAGATGCTGCGTGAAAACGCTGTGGGAACATCTCTTTGTTTCCGGTTGTGAAGCCTGTGTATGTCAAAACCGCCGAATACTTCGGCTTATAACCTCTGCCAGGCATGACGTCACCGAATAAGGTGCACCTGCAATTTATAAATAGGAGTGAACCGGGAACATCCTCAGGTCAATTTTGTCTGAAGGACGTCCAGGCACGCCAGCAGTGCGGCATTGAAACGCAGCATCTCGTTCCCGCTTTATCAGGGAACAGGGTTACAGCTAAGTAACCCGAGACGTTCCCTTTCAAAAGCTACACTCGATGCTGTGTGAAAACGCTATGGGAACAAAAATACCAGTGTCTGGATCCCCAGGTTGTGTAGCGTGTGCGCACAATAGCCAAGGAGGTCTCAGACGTAGCTCTGGGATGCTGACTCAAGGATCCACGAGCCCGGAGTAGCATTGACATCCGGACTATACAATCTAACAAACGTGTGTGGAGAGGACCAGCCTGCCGCCTCTTGCCAGAGCAATTGATGAGGCAATCCACCTGGTTGAATGAGCCCTGATTCCCAGAGGCGAAGTGTGACCACGTGTCTCATAGGCTAGGGCAATAGCATCTCTCACCCAGTGTGACAGAGTCTGTCTAGTGGCGGCCGCCCCCCGGTTGCGACCCCCATGGCAAATAAAGAGCTGCTCTGACTTACGCCACTAGCTAGTGCGGTGGACGTAAATCCGAAGAGCACGTATTGGACAAAGTAAGTGAAGTCTTTCCTGCTCCGAAGCTGTAAAAGGAGGAGGACAGAAGGCTTTGAAGAACAACTGGATGCATGGTCGAGAATGGAACCTTGGGAAGATAGTTCGGGTGAGAATGCAGAATTGCTTTGACTAGCCCAGGGGCAACGTCTAGGCAGGATGGGGAGACTGACAGAGCCTACAGATCACCAATCCTCTTCAAAGAAGTAATAGCCATAAGAAAACCATCTTAAGAGACAGAAGCCTGACAGGCGCTGATTCTAGTGGTTCGAAAGGGGTGTCAGCCAGGCCTTCGAATACGCTAGCTAAGTCCCATGAAGGGACCGTCGCTCTAGTGGGCGGCCTCAACCGTTTAGCTCCACGAATAAAACGTGCAGCTAAATGGTGCTTTTCCACAGAAACCCCATCGGTCAGAGCGTGCCGAAATAGCGGCTATGTATGTTCTGAGAGTACTAGGGCATAAGCCAGAGGACAACTTTTCTTGCAGAAACTCCAGCACTGAAACAATCTGGCAGTGGACTGGGTCTACATGCTTATCATGCACCAACTTTCAAAAGCACTCCATTCGAGGGCATAAGTTCTTCTAGTGAAGGGAGCCCTGGCACTTGAAATGGTTTCAATTACGCTGGCTGGAAGACCAGCATGTCTTAGTTGGTCCCCTTCAGGGGCCAAACGTGAAGGTTCCAGAGCTTGGGCCGGGGATGAAATATTGTCCCCTGCGCCTGAGGCAGAAGATCCCTCCTCACTGGAATCACCCAGGGTGAGCCGTCGAGGAGTTATATTAGATCCGAGAACCACACTCTGGTCGTCCACTGGGGCGCTATCAATAAGAGGCGCAACCCTGTTGACGGACCCTCGCCAGGACTCCTGGGAGCAGAACTATCAGAGGAAACGCATAAAGGCGTAATCTGGGCCACGTGTGGGCCCGGCGTCCAGACCCAGGGGAGCTGGAGGAGTCAGAGTAGTAAAGGGGATGGAGTTTCCAGTCCCCATGTGTCACAGCTTGTCTGGATAGCAAGTCCGCTCCTACATTCATGCGCCCCGGAATGTAAATCGCTCTGAGGGACAGGAACTTGTCCTGTGCCCAAAGCAGAACCTGGTGCGCTAGCTTGTTCAAGCGGCACGAGCACAGTCCACCCTTGCAATTTATGTACAAGACTACCACAGTGTTGTCCACCCGCACTAGGACATGGTAGCCTCTCAACTGCTGGAGGAATTGTTTCAGGGCCAGAAACAGAGCCATCATTTCGAGGCAATTGCTGTGCCATGCGAGAAGATGACCTCTCCAGCTCCCTTGTGCTGGACGGCCATCCAAGACCGCACCCCAGCCCGTGAGGGAAGCGTCTGTTGTTAGCATCTTACGACGACAAGACGGACCTAAAGTGGGACCCAAAGTCAGAAACCGGGGTCTGAACCACATAGAAAGGGTACGAAGCCCCAGCGCGTAACCCTTATTAGCCTCTGGGGATTGGCCCTTGAGTGAAATCCCCTGGCTCTTAGCCACAACTGACAACGCCCTCATGTGCAGAAGGCCCAAAGGTATCACCGTGGACGCAGCTGCCATGAGACCTAAAGATCTTTAAAAGTGATGGAGTCACTTTCTGGCCTAGCTTGATTTCCTTCAAGGTGTTGGAGGATGGGTTTGACACAAGTGGGAAACAGCTGTGCCCACCTTGTGATCGAATCCCATGTGACACCCAAATATGTTGTCCTCTGAACAGGAAAGAGAACGCCTTTCGTGGTGTTGAGTCTCAATCCTAAAGAATGGATATGAGCTAGGATGACATCCCGATATCAAAGCGCTAGCTACTAAGACTGAGCCAGGATCAGCCAGTCGTCTATACAATTCAGAATACGGATGCCCTGGAATCATAGAGCCAGAGCTGTATCCGTGCATTTTAAATGTGCGGGGTGACAGGGCTAGGCCAGATAGAAGGACCCGATACTGGTAAGCTTCGCCCCCAAAAGCAAACCTCAGTAACCTCCTGTGTTGTGGCAATATTTCTATAGGAAAATATGCGTCATTCAGGTTGACCGTCACAAACCAAACCTCTGGTTGAATTTGAGAACAATCATTTTGGCTGTCAACATTTTGATGTTCAGCCCAAGAAGATGTCAAATTGGACGCAACCCCCCATCTCTCGTCTGGCAGGGGAACATGCTCTATGGCCCCTTTTTGCCAGCAAACTCATTCCGTAACTGCCAAGTCAGCAGATGTGCTCGCTCCGGTTTCATGGAAGTGAAGACCACGCCAAGAGAACGATGTGCAACGGAGGGGGGGTGTTAGGTGTCCGGCATCCTGAAACAAGGCAGGAAGGAACCGAGCACCTAACATTTTGCTGGAGACCGCTGCTTCCCGAAACACCAGTGGTGGCGGAGATTAGACAACGGCCCCCATAGGGTGCCAGGGAGGAGTCTTTATCCCTTATTGGATTTTTTACACGTCCCTCCCCAGGGGGAGACACCCCCGTGGTCCTGGGCACGTCAATCTCAGGACTTCCTTTTTGGCTCGTGGGGACCAGACCTGGTCGGGACTGGGTGACCGACGGTCCCGACTCCTGAGCACGGCAGGGGAGAAACCTCACAGAGGTCTGCTCATAGAGCTTCGCCTCCCGAACCTAGTGGCGGCGGTGTTTACAGCCGAAAGGCAAGAGGGGGGCGCATCAAGGAGGACAATGCGATCCATGACCTTGATGCCCGTGAGATTAAATCACAGATGTCTCTCCGTGGCGACCGCGGCAGCCATAGAACGGCCGATAGCACGGGCCGTCTGCTTGGTGGCACAGAGAAATAAATCCAACTCTTGCCATTATTGGTAAGTAAAGTTTTTCTTCCCTACTGTGATTCTGTTGCACACACACACACACACACACACGCAAACACAAAGCGGTCCTGAAGACAAAAAGATCTGAGGATGTTTCCGGTTCACTCCTATTTATAACCTGCAGGTGCACCTTATTCGGTGACGTCATGCTTGGCAGAGGTTATAAGCCGAAGTATTCGGCGGTTTTGACATACACAGGCTTCACAACCGGAAACAAAGAGATGTTCCCATAGCGTTTTCACGCAGCATCGAGTGTAGCTTTTGAAAGGGAACTACAATGTGGCAGTGGAAAACCTCTCTATAGAAATTGTTAGAAATAGCAGAATGCTTTGGGCCTTTTGGGTCTGTTTTTCAAAAATTGCAAGATGGAGGGTCTATTCAGGGACTATGAGTGTGTGTGCAGGGTGTGTGTGCCTGGTTAGTAAGACTGATCTGCTAAAAAATTGAAACTATTAAAAAAAACAAATAAAAACTGCTTCCATTAAAAAAAAAAGTATATGGTTAATTTATAATATTCTCACAAGAATATTAAGATTGCTTTCAGACGAGGGACTCGTGTAATGATAAACTTGATCCGAACATGCAGTACATGAGTATTGTGAACAGGGGTATGCTGTGTGTCCAATCAGATGTGAAATCAAACATAGGAAAACATGAAAGTGGACTGCTATTTAGAATGTGACATCATCAACGTGTCACTTCCCAAATCTTCATATGCATGCATCATCTGAACTGGGATAAAGTAATATCAATAAAAAAAATACCAAAATATCAATGATAGTGGGCAAAGGATAAAGGTTAACTCCTTTGTACATTTGTTTCTTGTGTTTATTGACTGATCACAAATCAAACAACTACATACTGTATCAGGGTTTAAAGATACAGAACATAACTGTGTTTGGGCATAGAACAGCATTACAGTACAACCTCGGATTGCGTGAAACGCAGTTTGCGAGTGTTCCCAAGGTGAGCAAAAATAAATTTTGACTTTTTAAAAATTAGCAAGTCTTGGTTTACGAGCACCGAGTATCATGTATCACGCATGAGCTTCTTGTTTTGACGCCAAGCGTCACGAGATCACAACTGAGCCAATGATTTTTTTCTCTCTTGCGATGTATCCTGGCGAATTGTGGGTAATCGTCTTCTCTGCATGGTCTTAGTGCGCATCTCTCACTGGCATAATCAACATCTGTGCGTGTGTACTGTGACCACGTGTGTGCATGTAAATCATCTTTTATTTTGTGTTTGTATGTGTGTGTGTGTGTTTACAGCACATGCGTACTATTTATTATAACACACGTGTGTGCGCGCATGTAAAGCAAAAGCTAGTCTAATTAGAGGGGTTAAAGATTCATTTTCTCTCTCTCTCTGTCAGCCTGCACTGATTCGTTAACACACACACACACACACACACACACACACACACACACACACACACACACACACTAACGGAAACGCTGCTCTGTCTCGATTCTTTTCAAAGGTAAAGTGCAGTTAATTTATTTTATTTTTACTTTACTGCAGTGATTCCGTTAGTGTGCGCACGCACTCAAGTGTCAGTAATGTTTCTTGTTAATTTTTTCGGTGAGGAAGTGTTTTCGTTAGTGTGTGTATGTAAAAGTCATCCCACACAGTAGTCCTCCCCCCTCTCAAATAAGAGAGAAGGAAGGGTTACTGAGTAAGATGAGAGGGGATGGTGTCATTCCTCCTCTCCTCTTGCTTTAGTTTCATACACACGCACACACAAACACAGTGCATACGTGCACAAACACACACACACACACACAGACACACACTCAAACACAGCGCGTGCACACACAAATACACACACATACACAGAGCGTAACGGAAACAGCACGGAAACTCTTATCTGTTGAGATTTATTTTTACTTTTCAAAAGCATTTATTTTTCCAAAGGTAATGTGTAGGTTAATTTGTTTTATTTTTACTTTATATCTTTAATTATTTTTATATACATTTTTGGGGGGGCAGGGGGGGGGGGGGGGCGTTGTGGAACGAATAATCTAAGTTTCCATTATTTCTTATTGGGAAATTTACTTTGATTTATGAGTGATTGACGAGCACACTTCTGGATCAAATTATGCTCGCAATCCAAGGTTCCACTGTACTATTGAACTAACTAACTGGCATGGCAGAGGGGGAATCATCATACTCATGCTTGCTATGAACCAACTGTGCCTAGTATGAAAAAAGCCTAAGACAGTCAAGAGTGTTTGTGCCTTAGCGTGCTAGTACACATTAACCTGCGCTGCTGTTGTATTGGTAATGTGCCTTAAATCCCTGCACTGCCCAATGTAATTAGACATTTATAGTCTATTTTCTATAGCGATGTTGTGCATGCATGATGATTACAGAGTACCAATGATAGCTCTATGATTCATCTTGTCTGAAAGTAGAAAAATATAATGGTTTGGCTTGTCTAAAATCAGCAGTGGTAAGCTATGACGTTCGAAGGTTAAAGGCACTTTCAGAATAAATATAATTACAGCTTTTGACTCTTATTGTATCTAACATGTAAATCAATTTCATAACTTGGACCTTTAGACCTGTTAATGTATACAGAAAGGCATGAAAGATTGAGAAGACTCTGAAACTGATATATGTGTAGTGTTTTAAAAAAATAAATCGCAATGTTGCAGGCATTGTGCAAATATAGAATTGCTGAAAAAGTATTTTAAAAATGAGGGGGTTGGGCGTAGGACCCTTCCATGTAAAAAAAGAAGTTTCTCATGTGAACATGTTTGCAATAAATTAGTGGAGTGCAAGCATTTGGAAGTTTATAGAGCTACTTTATACGGAGATGGTGACTTAAACGGTTAAGGCCAATGTTGAGCCGTTGAACAAGGCCCATAACCCTATCTGCTCCAGGGGTGATGTATCCTGGCTGACCCTGTTACACTGTGCTGTAAGGTACATGTGACACATAATTGAATTTATATATTCCCAGTAAAACATGAAATTCAGAAACTAATCCTGATTGGCTTAAAACTTTAGATAATGTCCTTTCAGCACACTCCAAGGAATGTCATTTTCAAGATCTAGTACTTAAACACTTGTTTTGAGAATTCATTAAGCCCTGGACCTTAGAACTATTTAGTATTCATAAGGGATTTTAATCAAAGTTCTGGTGTTAATCAATTCTGGTGTTTGTCTATTAATTCATTAGAGATTTGGAGACTTTCCCATGATCACTGGGATAATTATAACACCAAATGAAAATGTTCAGCTGACCAGGTAAACATCATTTTTAAAATTAAAACAGCTGAAGTAAATGTTTTAAATTATAATAACAATTAATTTGCATTACAAATAAGGAAACTGATGAAGAATTTATTTTAGATAAAATGCATGCAGTAACTAATACGTCATTCAGCTCACAGATTAGTTAATGGCATCTATTTCGAAAGCGTTTCCTCTTTCAGTGCTACAAATGTCCTTTTAGTAATGGAAATGTACTGTAATCAATATTAAACTTTACAATGTAGCCAATAAAAATCTTCAATGTGCCCATAAACAAGTTGTAAGCATGAAAAGATTCTAGGAGAAATGTATATATGTCTAGTCAAACATCAATGAAGGCTAATATCCACAGTTTAGTATAGCATACTCAAAAAAAGAAAAAGCGCAACATAATGTGAGCTGCTCTTGTTGTTAATATTTGTGCATTGTGGTGCTTTACTGAAATACATCTCTGCTTGTTGTTTGTAGCCATGAATTGTTTTCATTTAAACTATTTATATTTTTGTAATTTTCCTGGGGCGGCACGGTGGTGTAGTGGTTAGCACTGTCGCCTTGCACCGTCAGGGTCTGGGTTCGATCCCCGGCCAGGCTTGATTCCCGTCTCTGTTTGCATGTTCTCCCCGTGCTTGGTGGGTTTCCTCCGGGTACTCCGGTTTCCTCCCACAGTCCAAAGACATGTAGGTTAGGCTAATTGGTGTTCCCAAATTGTCTGTAGTGTGTGAATGAGTGTGTGTATCTGTGTGTGTCTGTGCCCTGCAATGGATTGGCACCCTGTCCAGGGTGTACCCTGCCATGTGCCCCAAGTCTCCTGGGATAGGCTCCAGGCCCCCTGTGACCCTGAATACAGGATTAAGTGGTATAGATGATGGTGAGTGAGTGAGTGAGTGAATTTTCCTGTTGCATTGAAGTTACAGTATGTCTGTGAGAGAGAAAGCACAAGATACAGGTAATATCAAAAAAAGAAAATATCTGTACACCGAGATGACACAAGTTGTAGTAAAATAAAGTAAGGTGCTATGCAACCTGCAACCAGCTTACCACATCACCTAGTTTACACCTCAAACACATTTACCTTCAGAGCCATGTCCTTGACATGCTCAGACACAAGTGAGGCAAAGCACCCACTGCAAAGTGATTTTACACTGGAAATGTGTTTAGCATAAACTCCTGTCTGCCACCCTGTGTAGTCCTTCCAACTGTCACAAATACCACAGCTTCAAAGCAATATCCTGAGACAAGCCAAAAGCTCCATGTGTACCTTGGGAGCCTACTGCTTCAAACACATAACCAGGAAAAAGAAAGCAAAAGCAAGAAAACAGTTTAGCCTAGGCTAGCACAACTGAAGAGCTTACAGGATGTTAAAGAGAGGTGAGGCTGTAGTCCTGGAAGAACTGCTTTTTTAATTTTTAATGCCTTTGAAACATACCTCTGTGCTCACAATTGAGTTAGATGTATGTGGCCATGCACATAATGAATGGCATAATTGGTTCTGTTCGCCTGCCTTTCTAACTCTCCTCTAAGACCCATTTCAGTCCCATTGATCTGAGCTCGTACGTAATCAATATTCAGCAGCATGCACTCTAGTCAGAGCTAAGGAATAGCAGAAGGCTTGTTCAGAGACTGTGCACTGACACAAAGGCTGCATTTGCTGGCCTTGGGATGAACACTAGCGAAGGAGTTCCTTAGTGTGGGAGGTGCTTGTCCTTTTTCTATAAACCTCACACTTTTGTATCCGGCCTTGCTGAGTATGCTTCTCCCCTGCAGCCTAAACACTTAACGTCGAATGCCCTTTCCCTGGAGCTAATGCTGCCCCAATTCCATCTCAAAGTGCCCACTTACTTTTTAACCTCTCAGTAATCTATACCCATTGGATCAAATTCTAATTATTTCCACAGAACACACAAGATTAATTCAGATGCTTGTGAGACCTGGTACTGAATTCCTCTCTTTTCATTTAGCTCTTTAAACGATTTTGTGAGTAATATGTGCCCAGTGTGCCCAGTGCTAATGATTAACACACTAATAAAAAAAATTAAATAAATAAATAAATAGATAGATAGATAGATAGATAGATAGATAGATAGATAGATATTTTATGCATGTTTCAACCAGCATCTGTGTCTTGGAGAAGTTGCATGTATTTTAAAAATATAATAATAATAATAATAATAATAATAATAATAATAATAATAATAAGCTTGACGTGACTTTTTGGATCATTTGGTTAAACAGAAACAATAAAGTGCATTTACAGTAACACCATTAAAATTCAAATAAGTATTGGTACTGTAAAGGTATAAAGCTCTAAAGTCTGAAAGGAAATGAAATATGTGTTCTATGGCCAGACTCTGCTTGAAGGTCAAGTGAACTCAGCTGATAAAGAAGAAAACGGAGGGAGACAGCAAATTTTTCTCTACCAGACAGAAAGAGTGGGAAATTTTATATGAACCTCCCCCCATTTTCATTTTCTTTTCTTTTTTTTCAATATTGCTTGTCTTCATTTTTTTCCTTTCTAAGAATAATTTTCTTTCTTTTCTGCATTCTAACACTAGGTAAATGCATATATTCACACCCTATGGCATGCTATTTGTAAACTTTGACAGCCACTTTTATTTATTGGAACAAGAAATGATTGTAAAAGGTCTAGATTGTGCGTGGATAGTTCCACAGTTTAGTAAAAAATAATTAATATAATTAATATCAATGTAATTATGAAATAATTTTTCAATATTGCTTGTCTTCATTATTTTCCTTTCTAAGTATAATTTTCATTATTTTCTGCATTCTAATAGTTTTTACAAAAAAAAAAAAATTCTAAGTAAAAGGCAGATTGCATAGGGCCGGTAAATTCACTGAGGGTAATATCTGTTTGGTTTTCTCTGTGTCCATGTGGTTTTCCTCCAGGTTTTCCCGTCTTAGGCTCTCCAAAAACATGTAGTTAAATGAACTGTCTACTACAGTAGGTGTGAATGGTGCCCTATGATTTATTATCTGCCTCGTTCTATTGATAGGTTCCGGATCCACCACAACCATTACCAGGTTGGTGAAAATTAATTAATCATAAAACAAAGTTTGTCGTGTTTTTGCATGGAGTTAGTTCTGCTATGCAACATGAGAAACAAATATAGTGTATCAAATGCCACAACAAATACATCCACACATTCAGTGGACTTCTGTTGCTGGATATTTAATAGCATGCATTTATAAAGCTTTTCATTGTGCTTGCTTAACATTTCATTT
Source organism: Clarias fuscus (assembly GCA_030347435.1). Classification (NCBI taxonomy): domain Eukaryota; kingdom Metazoa; phylum Chordata; class Actinopteri; order Siluriformes; family Clariidae; genus Clarias; species Clarias fuscus. The sequence continues at coordinate 23,432,940 of CM059206.1, read as the reverse complement.
TATGCAACGTTCTGTATCTTTTATAAGATTGTGAACTTAGTATGTTGTGTAAGCTCTATAGCCATGAATGCTGACTGCCTTTATATTATTTATCACTTTCCAAGTCGGTTATGTAAGTTATCTTTTGTTTATCAATTTAAAGAATGCTAACATATTATCCTATATTAAACACATAAAGTCTTGATGTGCTGGCATTAATGCCACCCACCTACAATCAATAATCGTTTACACAAAGCCCTGCCTCCTCATAAAGCTGGAAAAGGAAGCCCCATACACAAAGTATTTGGCCTTGGAAACAAGCAACAAACAACTGCTGGGCAAAGATGTTTTTCACCAGTGTTTAAAAGCCTCACTTTGTCTTTGAGATTTTGTCACATAAGATTTAATCAGGAGAATAGTATTGTAAAGGGCAGAAATTGGAAGACAGGCTGAGTGTTGAGAAGACAAATGTTTCAGTTTACTCTGATCTGAAATAAAACAAGCCTCATCTTTGTCTCAGTTACAGCTTTCCTTGCTCTGTCTTCCTGTGGATTAATTCGATTGGCTTCCCAAAAAGAGTGGAGGGAAAATATTAGAAAATAAATTACAATCGTAGCCACTTTCCTTTCCCCATCTGTCTTATTCCAGGGAGCCTGTGTGGAAATTAGATCTGTCCTGCTCTCTTGTCTGTATCTTGCGCTCCTCCCCTCTCCCTCTTTCACAATCTACTGATCACCTATCTGCTGGTCTTTGCGAGGTATTAATGATGAACGTGAGATTATTGTAGGACGCTACAATACATGTTTAACCACTCTCCTCTCTAAACAATAGAGCGTCTAAACGGAAAAATAACAAAAAAAAAACACAAAATAGTCTTTAATAATGCATAAGTAAAGAGAGGGTGAAAATGGGGGAAGCATTTAGAAAAATGCAGGAACATTCTGCTTCATTTGCTGCTCATATTTCTCTATGCTGTAAATACCCTGAGAGTCAGTGAGTTCTAATTTGACCGTGTTGCTCTGTCTTCATTTCGGATTTTCTCTGCCTCTGCTCTCTCACTTTCTTTTGTTCAGGTCTGATTCAGAAAAACCTGTGAACAAACGAGTAGCTATCAGTTCAGACATCCAGACCCAGATTAATGCTATATCTGAGAGCAAAAGGCAATTCAGCACTAAGTACTCAGCATTATCCTCATCACTGTTAAATGCCATTTCTCAGCTGACAGGCAGGAAATCAGGCTTTAGCTCTGTAATTCTTTCTTCCAGCATGTCATTTTTAATATATATACACAGTGCATGCTTTTTACTTTTGTTTACATTTAATCTAAATAGCATTATTTCAATGCATCAAAGTAATAATTTAAATTAAACTATAGAAATGTTATATATATATATATATATATATATATATATATATATATATATATATATATATGTGTGGAATTAGCCCCTTCCCTCGCCTCGTTTTACACAGTAACATTCCTCCTCCCTCTCCCCACCTCTCTTTTTCACAACAGTTTCACAACAAACACACGCACGCACACACACACACACACACAACGGAAACCGTTTTAACAGGAAAAAAAGAAATCTCTCTGAGACTGACATGAGCGTATATTAACAGACACACTTTTTAAGTTTTACAACAAGTGCATAAACACAGCGGCAACACCCGGTTTAACGAAAAAAAGCGAGAGATTACTCGCGATCCGAGGTTCCACTGTATATATATATAAACAATCATAATTCTAATTCCAAGAAATAAAAGTGGGTGTCAAAGTTTACAAATAGCATGCCATAAGGTCTGAATATATGCATTCACCTAGTGTTTCTGGGATAAGCTCTGGATTAAACATGACCCTGACTAGGCATATACTGAAGATGAATAAATTTACTTAATGACTGCATTGCATGTCCGGGAGAAATGTTGCTAATTCAGCACCCAACTTCATCCCTTTTATAGTCAGCAGGTTTGTCCATCTTGGAAAATTGCTTCTTTGATCAACTTCTTTTAATTAATTGACAAAAATTTTAGTTTAGTTTAGTTTAGTTTAGTTGTTTGTTGTTGTTTTTGTTTGCATAAAGTTTTTTGTAGCAATATAACAATTGCTACAAAAACATGATGAAATAATATATATATGCATCATGGAATCCACGAAAGGAGGTTTTCTTTGTTTGTGTGTGTTTGTGTTTTGATTAGATGTGGGAAATATTTCTGTAGTAGTCTGATTTAAATTATTCCAACTAGTAATACCAAGTAAACTGTTTACATGGATGCAGGTCCCATAAGATTTAATCATGAATCATTTAATCAGAATAGAAGTTATTCACAGGTGGTTCTGAGCGCTGTATAAATTGTTTAATCTGCCAAAAATATAACAGAAGAAGCAGAACAAGAAGTACTTTTGTCCAACTTTGAGGTTAGTTTAGCCTTCCCAACTCTTCATAAATCCCGCAAAAATGATTGGCAAAAATAATTCTATATTAACTATGATTGGTTAGATGCTTTACTACATAGGATATTGCAAGCAAATCAGTGGCTCTTCCTCGCCTAGAGACCTAGTGAATGAAAGTAAAGACAGGTGGGAGAGAGAGAAAGTTTACCACAGAGTTTCCCAATCAGGAATGGAAATAAAATTTCCCTATCAGAAAATCACATGGGGTTAATATGCACAGAAAAAAATATTTATTTATACAGAATATAGAAGAACAAGCGGATCAAGTGTTTACATGACTAATATTTACATATAGAACCAATAATTAAAGGTTTGCACCACCCCTCTCATTTGTATTAAAAATTTATTTTAATCAGGTCAGATTGGTTCAGTCATAAGTTTACAAAATGCATTTTTTAAATTATAATTCTGATCATCAGTAGAACATTAGGGTCAGGGTGAACACACCTACAGTAGTGCCCCCAATATATTTATTGTTATTTGTTATTTGTGTATATGCTATTGTTATTTAAAAATGGCCTGTTGCCCTAAAAACAGCATTTTTTTTTTTTTTTTTTTGCTTAAAGTGCAAGAAGACATAAGCATATAGTTGGATTTCTTGGTTTTACTGGATGCATCTCTTGGCTTATCATTGTTGACATTTTAGCACATCTCTTATCAGTGATTGTAGACATACTGTATAAGGTGACAGTGGAAATATGTGTCCATTAAGATAGGAAGATGGCACAAAGGCTAAAACCAGCAAGGAAAAAACCGGGCTGGCTGCTTAGGTAAATCTCCCCATAAAATCCAACCCTCTGCACAACAAAACATCAAAGGAGGGATTGACTTGGGCACCAAAGTTTCTTTCATCTTTCCAACTTTCCTCAATTCACCAGCCAAGGCTGAAAGTCACAATTTAAGGCTTTCACATGATGCTTTCAGGATGCAGGTATACAGTATGGCAGGTTCTCTTATTTTTTAATCTTTGTTCAGTTTAAAGTGCTTTAAAACTTTTACTGGGATTAAACATTTTGTCAACAAGATCAGTTTATACCCATGCTTCAAAAAGTGCCTTGAGCTTTGTAGGTCGGTTTCATTGTGGATATTTCATCATTGGCTGGATTTCTGAGCAAAAGAACAGATACAATCTGCATATGCTTGCAAACACAGCGATGAACTTTTTATCTTTTGTCTTATCTTATTATCAAAGTGCTAATGAAGAAAAGAAATCAAATTTATCAGGAGTGCAATCTGTTTGCCCCTCTCAGAGAGACATGCTCCAGATTAACCGGGTAGACTAATAAATGCAATGCCATCAAAAAGAGATACAGCGCTGCTGGATAGCTGATCAGCACGGACAAGTGCTGATCTGGATCACAGCACAAGATTTCATGTTGGAATTCATATTGCATTGCTACATTGCCTCCTGCTTTGTATACAATGACATGCAAAATCTGCGAAGAAGTGGGGTTTGGATATACAACCAAAAAATACAGTATTACCGCTAGAGCATATCTAAATGCCAGAGTGCAGAACAAGCCTGTGTGTTTTTGAGCTGTCCAAGGTCCAGTGCAGAGAATTCCTCTTGACTATACCACAAGAAGGTCACAGTACTGTTGGTAATATAGTGATATACGAGGTCTGTCCGGAAATTATCCAGCCATTGTTAATATAACAAGAACGGTTTGCATGACGTCAGTGTAACCAAGAAGAGTAACCTGGAATGTGGATGTGTGAAAAATGACGACATTACTGAACTAGTCAGTGCGGTGCTGGGCGCCATTGTGTGAGAATGTGTACTGTGAGTAGAGCAACGAATCTGTATGAAATGTTGCGTTTAGGTTGAACATTCCTTCACTGAAACTATTCAGATAATGTCCCCTTTTGATCAGGGACAATGCAATGAGTGCACTCAATTACCCAGCTCACTCAGCCCCCCACAGCCTAGATTTGGCACCCTGCAACTTCTATCTTTTCCCTAAACTAAAATCAAAGATGAAAGAGAAGGTATTTCAGACTGTTGATGAGTAAGGAAAAGATGATGAGGCATCTGATGAAGATTCCAACAAAGGATTTTATAGAGTGTTTTAAAGAGTTTAAGAGATGCGGGGAGAAGTGTGCGAGGGCCCAAGGTGCCTACTTTGAAGGGGACTGAGGTGCCATGGTCCTATGTACAATGTTTCTTGTATCTTTTTTGTATCTCAGTAAATGTCACAAGTGACTTAAAGACTTAGATCATTCAGAATGACAATATTCTAAAGCTATAGTACTCTATGATGAGTGTCTAAATTATGGAAGGTAAGCAAAAGAATATGTAAATATGCTGGTCACATTAAGTCTCGAATCACTGAATTCTTATTCAAGGTTTAAAAGTTTAGAAGTCAGGACATGTCACACATCCTAATCTTCAGTGTATTAGCAGGCTTTGTACAGTCAATTTTCTTTTATTTGGATTTAAATAAATGCTCTTTCTCTCTTTAATCTCTATTGACTATTTCTGGAGCATGGAGGTTATTCAAGCAAATTCAAAATATTTCCCTGTACTAAGGAAGAGCAGATCAATTTAGCCGATAGCTTCTTACAATTGGCTGTTTTTGAAGTAATTGGTAAATTTTGCTCTTAAGTTCAAAATATATAGGAGAAAAATTGTAACCCTTTTGATTAGGTAACCATTCAAACTCATGTAGCCACACTGATTTAAATTGAAGCCATAACTGCAAGAAACTAGAAACTAGTTAAGATATGCCATCTGTGTTAGTTAGCACGGCACTGGACAAGTTTCAAAAACTGCTGAGATTAAAAACGTACAAAAGGGAATTACTTTATATCATTATAAATTCAATACTGATCAGACCATACCGGTACTACCAAATTAAATGTCAACAAATCTGTGAAAATCTGTGAAAAGTCTTTTTTTTTTTTTTTTTTGTGATTCACTGTGTTCCACATAAAATCATATGTAGAATAATTTTATGGAGAAAACAGTGAATCACAAAAAAAGATGGGTTTTCACAGACTGGGTCACACATTTTAAATTGATCTGCTCTGTTGTTTTTCAATTCACCTCACCAGCTGCTTGTCGTGTGCCCATCTAAATACTGTACATTCACTGTGATCAGAGAATAACGAGTATTTGAGTGTATGTTATAGTACAACAGCACTGCATTCAATAACAAGAGCGCTTGTGAAATGCTCATTAACATACGGCAATTTAACTTTTATACGACAAAAGTCTAGTGCTCTCGAGCCTGTTCTCACAATTTGTGCTACTTTGTCAAAAAATGCTACCGTAATGTGAATAGATAGCAGCGCGTCTACTGTATATGTTCTTCCCTATTTTCTAAATGTTATAGGTGTAAATGTACTATAACATTAAAATGGAGCATGCTTTTTATACTTTCTTCTAAAATAATTCTGGGGGAAATTGGAGTATCTTATACTGATATACTGACAATTACCCCCATTAAATACTGCACCCAGTAATTACAGTAACCAAAAAAATTAATGAAAAACCATTCCCAAGGTTATCGGTCTTTGCATGTGCAGAACCATTAAGTAGCAAAAAATTCTATAGGAGGTAGCATGATTAGCAGAACACCAGGCTAAATTTTTTTATGGAAGACAATCACCAAATGGATTAAAAACTACTTGGAAAAGAAAACCATTAGGTGAACTGGCTACTGGAATGTCACAATCTGTAGCCCTTACAATCTGTAAAACACATGGTTTAACACTTTCATGAATTCTCCTTTGCAAATGATTCCTAAACAAGCTCAAAATCTGTATGAGAGATGATATTACCTTTTTAGGGAAGAATTTAAGATTATATACTAAATACATAGTTATGTGGTTCTGATCATGGGAAAATACAAGAAAAGCCTGTGTGTGTGGAGGTGTTTTTTTCCCTCCCTGCACTGCTTTATTTTTAATAGTACACGAAAGAGCTTTTATTATTTAAGAATAAAAACTTCTCATATGACTGTCCCATATGGTTGTAGTTTTTTAAAAGGTTATTGACAAAATGAATCGCCTCCTCTTAGACTTTCATCATAAATGACTTTTACTGGTTCCCTGTTTTTCAAAGGACTCAGCCTTATCTGCATTTTAGATAATCTGGATAAGGTTAAGAGACTTCAAACCGTTTATTGAAATAGACATATGTATCAAAGCAGTTAGAATTGTCTACTATGTTCAAAGTAGTTCAAACAGCTATATTGGTCAGCTATCCTTTATTTTTAGAGATAATATAGTCCCAAGGAATCAACCAGTAATAATTTCAGCAATAACACTCTTGTGACTATGGCCCAATTACTACAAAGAGGACAAATGAAGATTCCATTACTGTAACAATGTTTGCTAATCCTCTATAATTAAATGACAAACTCTCAAGCTGTTAAATGACAAACTCTCAAGCTGCGAGCTCGAGCATGTACAGCCTACCATGCAGGGTCCTGAACTGTAGCAGTGCTCTATTGTAGTATGTCAAGGTCACCCTCCTGATCAAGAGCTAATCCTAGTGGAAGGGCTCTACTTTGTGCACCACAAAATATACCTATCCCATTATAAGCTCCCTCGTTCTCTGAGCAATTTAGTTCTGATTAAGCAGTTCATCTCTGAGGCTATTTTCCGAGGTGTGCTTCAACTGCCACAGCTGTGGGTAAGTCCTGTTGCTTTGGATGTGTCTCCAAAGGGGTATTATCTGCACAAGCCTCCCACACGGGGGAGAAAGACTAGATTTTGCCAGCTTATCTTTGCTCTTCTCCACATTTCTGCTGGGCTAGATAGAATTGAAGCAGGCTAAGAAGCCTTCCAGAAAACACCACACAATTACACACAAGGTCCAATCAATTTGTTCATTTGAATCTACAGCAAGTGAAGACTATAAGCTTCCTAAAGACATCACCATTCACCTTCTCCTTGGCAGTGAATGCTATGTTTTTCTCTGGGCTTTTTTCAGCTGGATTATGCATTGTCTGCGATACATATAAATAAGATCAATTTTTTTTTTTAGGGAAAATGCAATTATTTGATAATAGTCTGAGTTGTGGTAGTCACAAAATAACCCTTTGCGTACTGACAAGGACGAAGCAACGTAGCATACTGAGGGAGAAGTGTTGGAGGGGGAGGTGTCTGACATTTGAAATTCCCTAACGCAGTGGTATTTTTCAAGCAATTGGCTTCTTAGGACAATGTTAAAACAGCATGTTGCTAACTTCAACCACGGATTTAAAAGTTCATTCCAAATTCATTCCAAATTCAGGTTTCGAAATTCCAACCATAAGTGACTATGTATTTCAAATTACAAATCCAGTTATGAAATGCTTCTGCAGTTTTCAGACTGTGGCATAAGCATTTCTGTGGAATACTATGATGACTAGATGTGGTTAGATATGTTGTTATATTATGTGTGTGTGTGTGTGTGTGTGTGTGTGTCACACTGTCCAGTTCAGGACTTTCCTTTTTTTTTTTTTTTTCCTTCCCACTCCATGTTATCAATTCCAACCTTAGATGACATAATCATTGAGCGACCATATACTGTATAGGCCTTGACAGAAGCACAGAAAGCTTGAAGTCTCAATGCTTACTCATTTTACTAATTCTTTTGCTGTTTAGCATTAAAGTTGTGCCTTTTGTCTTGCTTTTCCCCGGCTTCCTGCAGTGACTTTCACCTAGCCGGTCCATCAACATCTGAGGCGCTCTTCCCAGGCAGTAGCCTGCCTAGCTCACAAACTGGAATCAGACAAGCCACTCCAACAAGTTAAATGACCCAGACAGTGACATAAGATCACTGACCTGACATGCAATTGATAAAAACACAAGTGCACAAATCATTTGCTTTCTTTTTTTTCTGGCCACCCTGTACCGCTCACAGAAAGACATGGTTATCCATACCTAAATCTGTCTCTGATTAGGAGGCATTAACTAGCCATTAGCATTTTCTGCTAGCTAGAGCAAAACACAGAGATATATATCCTAAACATAACTGAAAGATTAGAACAACATTTGTGAGACAAAGAAGAGTACCCAAACCAGAACTTATACCAGAACCAAAACGCTACTCATAATTATTCAAAACACAAACCAGGTCTGCAGTAATTACACAAAACACAACAAAACTTCTTAACTAAATTAAAATTAAACCAGGAAGTAAAAAGAAGTAAAGCATGACTTATTACATAAATTAAACAAGGAATGAAGGAACTGAAAGTTAAGTCAAAATATAAATTCCACAAAATGGTATTTTCTAAGTATGTGGCTGAAGCACTGTGCAGGTGATAAGTCATGACAGAAACCCCCTCCTAAGGCACAACTCCTGAAGCTTCAACCAAAGTGCAGTGGGGGTCCAGGACAGTCACTCAGTATGCTGGTGCTGGTTTTTGTTAAGCTGAGGTCATAAGACTAACTGTTCTTGACCTAAGTGCCATACAGGAACTAGTCATGGGGTTATACCTAGAGCTTGTAACAGGAAAGGCCATCCCATGGGCATCTGAGAAAAGTCTGACAACTGCGCAAATTCCACAAAGCTAAGAGGAAAGACAAGCATGTTGTTCTCAAAGCATAACTGGGACCTACACTGTAAACCCTAATGCTCAAAGTAATTAAACATATTGAGTTCCGTTAACTTAAATAATTACAATTAGTTCAAATTAATAGACCTTGATGAGTATTTAGAACTTTTTGGTATATATGAGTTTGTAGTTCCACCAACTTAAAATCTTTCAGCCTAGAGATTTTGTGTCTGACGTCATCAGGGCAACTGGTGGCTCAGTGGTACTGTAGGTGTTTCGTCTGCTATGTGAAAGGCCCGGGTTCGATTCCCAACAACTGGATGAAGTGTCTGTCCCAAGCCCAGATAAAATGGGAGGGCTGCGTCAGGAAGGACATCTGGTGTAAAACCTGTGTCAAGCTTGTCTGCGGACCGGATTGTCTGCTGTGGCGACCCATTGCCGGGAACAGCCGAAAGACCAACAGCAATTTATTTGATTTGCAACAACTAAAAAAAAATTATAATTGCTATTAAATAGTATGAGTTAGGCGACTCAATAATGCAAGTAAAGAACGACTAATATGAATGAGTACAACAAACTCAAAAACTGATTTACTTAAAATTGGAATCATCATTACTTAAAAAATTTATGTAACTGATTACCTTAAATTTTTTTAGTTTTGCCAACTTATTCGGGTTTACAGTGCACCATGGGAGGCTGTTGTTGACCTCTGCAGGGTGTTAGACTATAGAGCTCACTAGGTTGACCTCCACAGGCCGCGGAGTGGGGGAGGTTGCCTTTTTGGCCTCCAGTGTGTACTGGGCAAGAAGTGTGATTTGGAGCAAAGCTGTATTACCATCCCTCCAATGGAAGCCATACTGTCAGCCTCACATGAACATCCTGATGCTCTGTGCAGTCAGCCTTTCATCGGTATGAAAGCTGTGAAAGTTTTGTGGTTTGCTGGATAAATTTATTCATTACATTTATTATATTTTATTTATATTCTGGATATATATTGTCCAGTCATGCTTTGAGAGCAACATGCTTGTCTTTCCTCTCAGCTTTGAAGACAACTATTATTTGGCTGACCCAACACGATTGAAAATCTCTTAATAATGTATTCCTTCTAGTACCACTCACGCCTTGTTTTTTTTTTTATTTTGGAAGTGAACCCTTGTTTCATAATCACATAATTATTATAATAACGGCACATTAATTTACAGATGTCTTTATTTTTACCTGCTTAGTGGCCGAATATCTGTACATCAGTTTGTATTGTCATTTACAAGTATTACACAACTATTAACAATTATACAGAAAAAATTGGCATCAAATAAATTGTTGCTCTGTAGGCTTAAATGCACTACACTTTCGTAGAAGTTAATTTACAACTGTGGCTGTACACAGCACATATATTTTACCAAGCCACAATTGTCATTCAATAACTAAGAAATAAAAATCTCATATACTGACACATCGTGTGACAGAAAATCCATGAATCAGAATATGGAATTATTGAATGGGAGTGTGACGCTAGTTTTTTATATGAGAGAATTTTTTTGCGCCATAAATCGGAACAGCTTGGAGATAAGAGACAAGGTTATCAGTGGTGCTACATGTATCATTGCAAGCTGTTCAATAAAGCGTTGGGGAACATTATTGGTTCTTCACTGCCATGGAGACATTGTCCTGGGGGACACAGGTTTGATACAACAAGTCTTAGCTAAGTGGTGCATTGCTCATATCACCCATCTGCTGGCCTGCCAAATTCAATCATTATGACAGACGATGACACGGGATTCACAGAGCAGCCCTGCTGTGACTATCTCTCTCTCACTCTAACACACACACACACACACATAGACACATCTAGAATTTACACTATTTAAACTAACTAATGTATCTTGCTGATCTTACAGAAGGCACATAGTGAGAAGAAACTCTGAAGCGGGAGGGTAATTTTGGTCTTGCGCTACACTTATCTTTTCGGATCGGCATTTTATGAGAAAAATATACATCAGGCAAGGATCTTTTATTATTTATTTTAACCTAGCTACAATCACAATCTACAACTATTATACAATCGCTTTCATAACAAAAGTGTTGACTCCATTTAAAAAAAAAAATTTATCGCAATAGGGATTATTAGAATATACACCCAAATCCCTTAAGTGTTTGTCAGCAATATGCTCTAACCAAGTGAAATGAAAAACAGAGTGTAACTTGAGATAGTAGAATACAAACCTTATACTTCTTATCAAAGTCACATATTACATACAGTACAGTGCAAAAGTCTTGAGCCACCCCTCATTACTTCATATTAAACTAAATTAAATGATGTCAATTAAATTAAGAAAGAATTACCATAAAGAAATGGTACAAATGTTTTACTGCAACATGCTGCAAAGTGCATAAATATAAATGCAAAAATTTATGTAACAATCTTATCAGCAACCTCATTTGCCCTCTCATTTGTGGCAACCAATCAGCAGTAAGCATCACCAGTATACTGTACCAATCACTAGCCTGATCATCTGTCTTCATCTGCACCTGTTTCTCACTGGTTCATACCTTTCGTCAGAAGGTTATTTGTTACTGAGTGATACATAACTCACATTGTGGCTTAACAAACAAACATAAAACATTCGTCTGAAACTGGTCAGATACAGAGACTGAACTGAAAATAAGGCAAAAAAAAAAAAAGTCCTCCAGGAAGCCTGAAGAAATATTTTTCAATTCTGCGTTAAAAATACAAAAAAAGTCTCACTCTTTAGAAGCAAAATATGAAAAACTAAGTGGTGGCTTAAGGCTTTTGAACAGTCCTGTAGATACATGCGTGTATGTCTGAGTGTATGCAATTAATGTGGTACGGTTTTGTTTTTCACACTGCAGACAAAACAGATCAACCCTGTGCATGGACTACAGTCCCACGTAAAAAAGAACATCAAAGCCAGCAATGCTAATTTTCCCATTATGAAAGCAATCTTGTAAGAGCTGTGGCTCACCATATGAAAATCAATACATTTCATTTTTATGCCATGCAGCATTGCTCATTATGTCACACGCTGTGAAAGTTTGATACTTAAATGTCTTCACTGAGTGCTAGTGCATACACGTAGACAATGGCAAGGCACCAAAAATCACAATTCCTATCTGAACGTGTAGGCTTTCTTACTTGGGTATAAAGGCATCAAGCTATTTAAAATATAAAGGATATACTGTATCTTAGTGCTGCTTCTGGTTCAAAAGACCCAGAATAGATGCCAATACTATAGCAATGAGTGAGAGCAAAAGAGAGAATTGGTTTTATATGGAAATTGAAGGCTAATCCTGTGTGCCCTAGGAAATAGTTCGACACCATCTCAGCTAACAAAAAGTATCAGAACACTCTGAGTGCAGTGTAGAGGACAGTCTTCCCAAAAGAAAAACTTCCCAAAAATCCATTCAAGATTTCACATCATCAGCAGGGTCACACCCAGATACAAAATATGGAGACTAATCAACATTGGAATTACATGCCAACTGAAATTAAACTTGTATTTGCTGATGAGCAATATTGTAAATGTAGAGATCTCAAGTAGTTTCGTGACGCCCAGCAAGTTATATAATGTAAAACTACTAGGCCTTAATGTATATGCAGTCTGTGGAACACCATATTTTATACAACTTAACAAAGTGATGTGAGATACTGTAGTGTAATCTTCTGTTTCACTTTCAAATTAATAGTCTTTTCTTGCTCCTGATATCATTAACACTGGTCCGATGCAGTAGGGAGCCATGAGCCATTCTAAAGAAAATATCAGACTATAGTTCTTGCTTGTATACCATCTGCCCAAGAAAGCTGCTTGTTAAGATCACTGACCGGAGATTCTGTCTCCCAGTTGTGATTTGACAGACCACAGGTGGTGAGGATGGACCATGCGGGCCTTATAGTCAGGAACACCACAGGGCTGCTGCTTAGCCCCAAACTCTACACCCTGTACACGGCATTAGAATCCAGGACAAGTCTGTGTTGACAGTCCTACATTTCTACGTCCTCACTTGACAGAAAACCTGAGCTAGACCGAAAAATACTGTGGCTACAGTGAAAAGAGCCGAACAACAGCTGTACTTTATTAAGTTTCACGCAGCCATCACCCCTCATCTAGGCCTTGGATTTGGCATTACTTGGCATTACTGTCTGGTTTAGAAACACCACCCAAGCAGAAGGGAAGGCTCTCCAAAGAGTCATAAAGGATCATTGGATCTGATCTTCCCTCCGTGGACACAGCGCAGGAAATAAAAGCATGTCTGTCTCACCTGTGTAATGTTTTATAGCTGTCACATAGAGACCTGCCACTATAATTAGTGTACCTGTTAGAAAGAAATCTGAGTTACTATATTTTACCTTATTTATTGACAAAGGAAAAAGTGCAGTATAAAACTGTGAAATTATATGTGCATTTAAAAAAGTACAATTTAAATAAATATATATATCTTTATGCAATAGTTCCATATTTGGGGATCATTTATAAAAATACCATATGCATTATAGTACTAGATAATGTTTATTGCATGTTTTCTGTATGATATGTGTATTCTACTTTTCTTCTCTTTCTTGTTTATTTTAATCAATTTTGTGAGTAGTAACAGTGGTGTATTTAAGATTAGCCTATTCCTGTGCCAGGTTAGCTATCATTTTGTTGCTGTTGCACACTTGACCTTATCCCTGTCTTGTGATGGTACTTGCATTAGGAAAACATGTCTCTGTCTGAACACTTGTACTGTTGTTTCAAGGTCTTTACACTTTGTGCGTTTATCCTTCAATAGAAATATTGCTCTCTATTTCACTCTGTTTGTTCTGGAATACCAAACGCTTTACATAATTTCTCTGCCTTTTTCTTTACACGCAACCTAACATTTGGCCTAGCTCACTGTCAAAAATGAGATTAACAGCAAAGGCCACGTATGACTTACAAACTGATGGAGAAAAGTCTCCAGTATGCTTAGGATCCTAATTAATCATTGCTGTTCTGTAAACAGCGCTCTTCAGTACTGAGAGACCTTTGAATTAACATGTATCAATCTAATGCTAGCAATTAACAAACTGATTTTGGCATCTAGCAGCAAGTTTTTTTTTTTTTTTTTTTTTAAAGATGACTCATTCACCCATGCTGTTGTCAAGACCACTGGAACAGATTCATATAAGATCAGTTAGGTAATTTGGGCATTGCAGTGCACAAACAGAAAATTGCGCAACAGATTACTATGCCACAAAAGTGGCCAAAATTGTTGTAAATATTTCTGGATGACCACAAAATACTGCAGCTTCATCAGACATATGATGACTGAAGAATCGAGACCAGGGTATAAATATAATAAAATTGATATAATGAAAGAGTCTGGGCATTCTGTAGTCCACGCACAAGTTAACAACAGACCGTTTTTACACTGATCCTATGCAGATGTGTATGTGCAAAGGAGACATTGACATCGCCTACATTATGTCAATAATACCCAAAGAGAAAATACGTGAAGAACAAAACAAGAGAAAAATGTAGTCAAGAACATATGCACCACATAAAAATTAGTAAGCAGAAACAGTTACAGGAATCATGCTAATGTGGATTTATCTTACTGACTAAATCATTAAGTTATCATTTAAGCTATCAATTAATATATAATCATAAAAACACAAAATTAACTCAACAGTTATTTCTGCTGAACCATGCAAGGACTCGACTTAAAATACATCCCTGATTGGGACAGATCAAGCGGACACAATCACAAACGTAACTACTGTATAACGCTTTTCTATGAAACCACTTCAATATCGATATGGTAGTTGTTGTTTATCTACTTTTGCTTGAAAGGTTCAATATCTTCACTATCAGAATAACCTCTGCCAGTATAAACGTTACATATTACGTCTTCACTACTTACTATAGATACATAGTCTTCCATTCTCACGTTCTGTATTTTGTATTATATCAATGCTTACATTTCTCTCTAATATTAAGCATTCACTTGAATATCACTAGCTGTGTTTGTACATGCATTTGTATTTCTCTCTTGACACAAATGAACCTTACAAACTGACAAATGAGTCGTGCAATTTAATTTCCTCCGGATATTATGCAAAGTATTACTACAGTGCATCTAAAAAAATTAGAAGACTGTGGAAAAAGTTTTGTTTTTGTAATTGAATTCAAAAAGTTGAATTCTTGTATTCTAGATTAATTACCCATAAAGTAAAAAATTTCAAGCCCTTTTTGTTTTAATTTTCATGGTTAAGGCCTACAGATCATGAAGATCCAGGATTCCTTTATTTATAAAGATTATTGTTTCTGCAATTAGGAAATTAGAGCAACCAAGAAACTTTTTTTTTTTTTAATTGCTTATGCTTAGAACAAAACGTTTCTAAAATAGCAATATTCAGAAACCTTTTTGCTTACCTAAAATTATTAGCTGGACTAAATCCACACGAACATTTTTCAAAGGTAATTATTTCAGCAATCTTCTTAGTTCATTGCTTGATGCATGTCCTTATAAAACTGGAAATAATAAAAAGCAATTTGGCAAGGCAGCCAAGCCTGGTTCATGAGGCTAGTAAGAAGGCTTTGTAAGTGGGCCACTGAATTTACTGATACAGTACACTTAGTTTGACCATTTTAGGACAACAAAAAGAGCACCAGACTGATAAAACACAGAGCAAAGTAAACAGCGCACATAATAACAGGATCAGGATAAACTAGACAGCATAATTAAGTGTTTGACTGTGCAAATTGCATATGCTGTAAACCATCATAAGTAGCAGTATATAAGGGAATGCAGCAGTTTATAACAAATGTACAAGATACTATCTGGTAGAAGATTGGTTCTGTAACTCCTAATAATGCTGTTCCAAGTTTACAAAAAAAAAGCAAAAAAACAAATAAATATATCCTTCTTGCTGACTACTCAAGTATGGCTGCACAGCTCCAATTATGGAAATAAATTACCAGGTTCAACTGTGCTGGCTTAACAATACACACACTGCATACTTAATAGTTGCCAAGTAAAAAGGTAAGCTTAAACTCATATTCCTTATTCGATCAATCGACATATCAGCACATTAACTTTTAATAAACAAATGATTGCCCTGAAAGCCAAACATCCATCCATACATTATTTAGAAAGCTTATCCTGGATCATGGGTGAACAGAGCTCCGCCGTCTCCACAAGACCCGACTGGGCTCTGAAAACTAAAAAAAAAATTTCTCATCCACACCAAATGAGTTAATCCTTTCTGAGTGTGTATTTCTTATTTATATGTGTGTTTTATATCTTTAAACTTAGGCCGAGAGCGCATGCTTAACAAGTGGCATGCTGCTCTCTCTCTCTCTCTCTCTCTTTTAAGTGTGCTGGATTTTTGCCTTTGTCTTTGTCTTGACTTGCACTTGTCTTTGTCTTAAAGGCCCAAATACCATATAGGGTGCTACCTAATGATCACACAAAGTGCGCAGGGTCTTAAATAAATTCACCACAGGTGCAGCACGTTCATGCTGATTGCATTACAGCGCCGTCACATGGTACCCACACTTCTTGGTGATCATGGATCTGCCAATTCAGACCTCCGTGGCATAGCTGCCTCCAGATCTGCTTGGAAAATAAGTTGCGAGGTGTAGTCCAGTTTTAACTGGGCCTTGAACTGGGTCTGCACTGCTGAAGATCTTCGGTGGAGTGGGTGGGGTGTTGGGGGGCGGGGGGGGGGAGGGGGCACCTTGGAGAACATTTGCTTACCATCCCAGCAGCCCTGAAGGGCAGTTGGAAAGGGTACTGGGGCAGGAGGCGTTAGGACTGGGAGTTGGGCACCCTTTGGGCAGGTGAGGACTCAAGCTCAAGACAGATCAGGTCGGCCAGTCAATACAGAAGTTGTGACATTGCAGCCAAGGAAACCCCAGCACTACTCTTTGTTCTGGCACCTGATTCACCAGAAATGAGTTCGGTCTGAGCCGTAGTGTGACTGGGGCCATTAACAAACGCAGAGTTAATTGGTTTGCTGGCCAGAGAGACTAACGATATCGGAGCAGAAGGGAGCAGGCTAACCGGCACGCCCAGTCCCTGGGATGGCTTCCCGTCAATTAAGATTCTGCCTCCGCGCAGGCACCCGGAATCCCGACCCCTGAGAGGGTGGCAGGCACGAAGAGCCCTGCAGATCTGCCTGTTCTGAACAGTGCAGGTTGTCCTCTCACAAATTTGTCCAATGCCAGATCAATGTCAGGTGATTACACAGAGTAAAATTCTTCTATGCATTTGAACTAATATTTTTCAATTTGCTTCGTTGTGACATATGCAGATAAGTGTAAATTAGCAGTGACAGGAGCTGTACCAGAGATTTTCTTTGACTGGTGGTCTGAAATGTAGGGTTTCCTGTTAATGTGCTATTTGCCACACGTTATTGCTAATGCAAAAACCTGATGTATGTATAAATGTACACACTCAAATACGCAATTTACATACAAGTTACAATTCCATTCTGGGTTTAATAGAATGATGTCCACAGGTTTGTATACAGGTCATTCTTGAAATCAGAGACCACAAACTCATGGTGCCAAAATTCTGTTCAATTAACCCTAATATTATAGGAAAGACCATTGGACAGATATAATTATAAAGGAGTCAGATTTTATGCCTCAACCATCAAATGCGTTACATTGATGACAGACACCAGAAGGAGATGAAATTCATGCACTTACTGTTAAACATCTTAAAAACAAACCACACAATATAGGAAGAGAAATTAGATTCAATATGATTCATATATGATCCATTTTACTGTTGCAAAAGAAAAAAAAAAATTCACGCTCTGGCTAACATGACGTGAAACTAAGGTCAAAAGTTCCACATGTGCTACAACTGTTGTCTCAATCAGATCACCTGTGTTAGCTTAATGTTTTTAACCCTTCCCTGACATTGCCCATGTTCATGTGAAATACAGTACATTGCCTGGCCAAAAAAGTCACACATTCTTTTGGTTAACACATTTAGTGCAGCCAATTTATGTGTAAAAATGATTCCTTATTCCTCATTCCAATACTTTAAGCATAGTACAAGGGTGAGACTCTTAGCCACAGTAAACCATTGCAATGGAGAAAATATTTTTAAAAGTCTGTACGTCTGTTAATGACGATCCTGCCAAGGTGGCACAGAGCTCACTGCAGGTATTTGTATGAACATTCAGTGAGTGTAACACTCTCAGGAACAAACAGCCTTGTATGATCACCAAAGATGTACTGTTTTTTTTTTTTTAAAGACAATCCACATCCTCATACTGCTCACTGTACTATTTGTGCATTACAGCAACTCAGTGAATTATTGCCACATCCCCTGTATAGTCCTGACCTCACTCCAAGAGATTTGCATATGTATGGGTCATTTAAGAAGTTTGTGGGAGGCCACCGTTTCATCAGTGACAATGACATGAAGCAGGCCATCTGATCATGGCTCCACCAGTATGTGAATTAAAGTGCGAAAGAGTTGTAATTACAATAAATAAATATATAAATAAAAAGCGGTTTTAAAACAAGAACAGGAACACCCACTTTTATGTCTAGACCTAGAGCTGATATGCATAAACTGAAAAAAAAAAATTTCAAGCTGAGGCAAAGCAGTTTAAATGGTGATGTGGAAAGAGATGCCTCTTCTGTTATATTGCTTGTCGATTCCCCTATCTGTCCAGTACAACTTGTTATTGATCTTATTTAAACAAGGTTAACCAGGTGTGAACCAGGCAGGGACCCCAAGGATCAGCAATCAGCTACATTTCACTGATGTTTGACAGAGAAGTTCAGCTCAGGCTACCATGCTAGCCACACAAACTGATCAGTGTTAGCAGACACTGAACCACAAAGTTTCCTGCTTAAATATCCTTATTCTATATAAAATAGGTCAATACATTGTTGCCAGATCTTTTCAGATGAAGGTAACTACTGTAACACATGCTCAAATTGTCATGAACTGCCAGATGAGGTCACAGATTAGTGTGCACTTTATCTTCAAAATCATATGTACATCAGAAGCTTTTACATAAATAACTTTCTTTTAATTGTTCTAAATATTACCATAATAGATTTAAAAAATAAAGAACAATGCTTATGCATGAGGCAAATAATAGTGATCAGTAATTGATCACTGTAAATAATGGTCATTAGTGGTGTTCAGTGATTGGTTTAGAATGATGCTTAGTGGTTGGTCATAAACAGTGGCTGGTTATTGGGAATAATAATGTTCAGTGGATTATTGTTGGGAAGAAACGCAATCAGTGATTGGCAATATTGGAAATATTTGCCCCTCGGGATTGGTCATTGGAAGTAATGATGATTACTGGTTGGTCACTGAGAATAATGGTGATCAATGGATAGCCAGTGGGACTAAGGGTAATCAATTTTTGATCAATGGGAATCAGTAGTTGGTCATTATTCAGTGTATGGAATAAGGTGCTCAATGGATTGCCATTTGGAATAATGGCAATCTGTGGTTGGTCACTAGAATAATAGTGATACGTGCTTGGTCATTGGGAAAAATGGTCATCATTGGTTGTTTTTTGGTAATCAATTGGTGGTCTTGAAGAATGGCAATGAATTGTTGATCATTGCAAATAATGCTGATTAGTTGTTGGATGGCCATTGGGAATTAAGGTGAAGCATGGTTGATTTATGCAAATAATGTTAATGAGAGGTTGGTTAGCCACTGAGGATCAGTGGTTGGAAATTGATAATATTGGCAATCAATAGTTGAACGCTAAAAAAAAAGTGATCATTGGTTACACATTTTAACACTGGCTACAAATACAAAAAGACAGTGTTAAATATAAAGTGTGTATTTACTATTTGAAGAACAATATATTTTTTTATCTCAGTTTTTGTATTGTTTTTTATTCAGTGATAACTATAAACTGCTCAGCATCTAAATATAAATATAATGAGTGAGCTACAAAATTTCTAATGTCTTCCTCAGAACTGTGTGATCATGTCACATTGCATACTTCCAGGCAACATTTACGGTAATATTATGGCTTGTCTCCACTCTGCCGCTACTTTTCAATTTTGCCACGTGTAAAAGCTACACTGAGCAACAGCGTAGTGATCCATTTAGACCCATTACCAAATTGCACGTAAATACTATTGCACTAAATTAATGTACATAAATGTGCTTGAGGTTTCAAGCAGATGCAGCTTTGCTCACATGTAGACGAGGCTAAGCATGCAGGAAGGAAGTCATTTTAGCTTCTGGAATTAAAGTAAAGTAGGTAGCTCCTGTACAGTAAGCAGATGGATCATTTGACCTGAAAAAGACGGGAAAAAATCATTCAGTTTTGTTGAAAGGACAGATGATCTTAAACTTTTTAGCAACAACATGACATCTTAAAGAAAAGAAATTTATATCGCTTTATCTTATATACAGGGTCGTGGGAGCCATGGAGCCTATTCCAGGAGATTTAGGGCACGAGGCGGGGTACACCCTGGACGGATTGCCAATCCATCGCAAGGCACACAACTAGACATTCTCATGGCAATTCATCCACTGCAGGCAATTTGGGAACGGCAACTAATCTGCATGCCTTTGGACTATGAGGAAACTAGAGTACCCAGAAGGAACTACCAAGCACGGGGAAAACATACAAACTCCACGGATGTAACCAGAGACCACAAAGTGGGAATCGAACCGGATCCTAGGTGCAAGGCAACGGTGCTAACCACTAAGCCACCGTGCCGCCTACTCATTATTACGATTCACAAAAAAAATTTACTTGAAGTTTAAATATGCTGTACCTTCTCCAAAGTCTGCTGATCTCTGAGTACATAAAGTATTTAAAAAGTGATATACTCTGGTTAAAAAGAAAACAAAGCTTTTCATATGATGAGGTTTTGACAATGATACCATTCCTAAAGCTATTTTTATTGTATGTGTACTATTTTCTTCATTAACTTTTATTAGCCTTTCAACGCTTGATGTTTACCTCATGGCATCTGTTAAATTTTACTCTGTTAAAAGAGCTTGTTTATGAATATTTGTAAATTGTTTCTTGAACATAACCAGAAATCTCTCATATAAAAGGAGTCACAGTGTCAAGAGGTTATTGTTAGCTTCTCCACACAACAGCACCTGTTAAAACTAATAAGCTTGTATCAACAAAAGAAGAAAACATAATTGGTATGATAGGTGCTCAATGAGAGTTTCAATGAGAAGTCACCACATTTATTTAAAAAATTCTAACATTTCGGAGTACTAAATCACTGTCATCAATTTTTTTTTTAACTCTTACCCTGTGGGGACTGAAGCCTATCCCAGGGGACCCAGGGAACAAGGAAGGGTACACCCTAGACAGGGGGCGAATCCATCACAGGGCACACAAGCAATTACACTACAGCCATTTGGAAAAATTAGCCTAATTAATCCTCTTTGTACTGTGGGAGGAAACCGGAGTATCCAGAGGAAACCCACCAAGCACAGGGAGAATATGTAAACTCCTAACACAGAGCCAGGAATCGAACCCTCAGATCCTTGAACCCATGGACCTCATCATCTATTTTTTCACATGAAATCCAAATATACAGCAACATTTACAGTATACCAGTGACTGCTAGTAATACTGGCCAGTGCTTGCTGCAGAATGAGCTATAAGACTCACAGGATTGGGACTAAACAGCTGTATGGCCATAAGAAAACCACATGTTATTGAGGCTAAACAGGTTTAGAAAAAGGTTAAATTGGCTTTATGCTGCACTTTGGAGCAGTTAAAAAATGTAATGTGATGATGATGATGATGAATTCTGATTTACCCTAGTCCAGTCCAATGGGTCCATCAAGGTAAGAATGGAAGCGCAGGCAACAATGCTTCTACAGTATCATGCATCACCCAGCATTGTGTGATGTTATGCTGATTGTTGGGGCATTCAACCACTGATACAGCTATATATTATATATATATATATATATATATATATATATACACACACACACACACACACACTATGTATACTGTATGTACTATATGTATATATAATATATATAGTACATATACATATAAAGTATAAATATGTAATGTAAATGTGCTCTATTTAACTTCCAGCATTGTTTATTCTTTAATTTTGCCACTTTGTGGTAGAAATAAAAGACAAATTACATTCATGCGCTTAAGTATAAAATGCAGAGAACATCAAAGAAGATAAGCATCATTGGAGGCATCATACTAGCCAGCATTGTTTGAAAAGAATTCTCAAACTAATATGACACAGCAAGCACCTAGCCTATTCTTTCTAAACCAAATAGCACGGTGTCAGTTGATTTAGAGATAAGCAGAAAACGAGCAAATATAGAATGTAGAAAGCAGACGTAAATCACTTTTTTCCAAGAGTAATTTTATATGTGGCAGCCTGGTGACATTTTGACATTTTCTACTATTTATAGATATTTTCTGAACTGACATATGTCACATTTTGCATATATCTCATTTAGATGAAGTAATAGCATTTTAAAGTCTGCCCCTTTTAAAGTGAAAAAGGCAGAAAACTTTAAACGTTTTGTTCAAAGGTTGTTTGCTTGACTCCAATGAAAGACACCAGCACATTAATTGTCTACATGCAAATGTTAGTTACTGGTTTGCTAAGATATTAGTTAGTTAGTATATTAACATGTAACATATTAGTTATTAGTACAACATGTTAGTTGAGTTATTGAGTTACTATAACTAACATAAGTAAATTTGAAATAGGACCAAGAAAATCAGGATATGAGCTTTTACTCTTATTGTCTGGAATGCTTTTCAGTTGTCCTGTCCATCCAGCTTTCATTATTTTAAGAATAAAATGAATAAACCATTTAATATTTAAAAAAGGCAAAAATCTGAGATAAATGCCACTCACAGCATTTTATTTCCTTATTATTTCCCCTTCCGACTGCTTTACCATTGGTGCAGAAATAAGCACAGATTAATTCAGATATTTCAATTCTGTTGGCTTAATTTCTTGTCTTTTAATTGGGTAATTTGAATATTGTAAAATGTGTTCATTTTAAATGAATTATGATTTTATTAGCCATAGATCCATTTCACTATGGCATGTAGCTAGCTAATATTTGTATTAAAAGATAAGTAATGTATGACTGTTTGTACACTACAGTGTTTATACTGTAGATGTGCGTAGGGTGTAAGAAGATTTTAAAGAGCATATACATAGATATTTCTACAGCAGATTCTGGTTGACTATTAACAAGGGTGATTGTCTAAGGAACAGCTCCTGTGGCAGACCATACTTCCTCTGTTATGCAAAATGTACATCCTCTGCTACCACCTCAGGTATTAGAAAACTGTTTTTACCAGTGACTTCAAGGTCTACATGGATGAACCAAACCTTTGGTTGTGAGTGGAAGCAGTTCTGAGTGGTAAAGTCCATTGTCATCTCCAGTTGAGTGTGTTTGGCTATAGGTTGTTCTGCCTGCACCAAAGCACAAGCTGCTCTACCTCCTGCTAATATACAGAGTGTTCCATTTATATGGATACACCTTAATAAAATGGGAATGGTTGGTGATATTAACGTCCTGTTTGTGGCACATTAGTATATGTGAGGGGGCAAACTTTTCAAGATGGGTGGTGACCATGGTGGCCATTTGGAAGTTGGCCATCTTGTAATATCTTATTTTATTAAGGTGTATCCATATAAATGGCCCACCCTGTACAAACTCATGACCAACTTGTATGAGTCCAATCAACATGTTGGTCTGCAAATGTCCTTGAAGGTGCAGTCATTAGTCCCATTTACACAGCATGGGAATAGATCTGACAGAGCTCTGAAGTAGGAGCCAATCCTAGAGAGCAAAGGCAGGACTTACAGGCAGCTCAGTTAAGCGCCTGTTACATAAGAAATGGCAGTGAACTGTGGAGACACAGCACAAAAGAGCACTGTGTCCGGTTACTGAGTATTGCCGGCACATGGTACATCACCCTAGATGATGACACTGTTATGTTCAACTATATCCCCAGCAACTAGATTGCAATGCACTGCTTAAAAAGCCAAAGCTTAATCACTGAATTCATAGGTTCCGTGTGAATTACAAAATTGCGAGAAAAAACACAAGATTGGTACAGTATGGAGAGAACACATCCTTGAGCAGCACCAGTGCTGAATTACTGCATACACGAATTGACTCTTCCCAGCCTTACATGATGTTTCCTGTCTGCTAGGAAGCTGGTGATACACTGACAGAGAGCAGGGGGTACAATGAATGATAGATTTTGAAAGAAAGTATTTCTCGGATTATTATGTTAAATGCTGTACTGAAGTCCAAAAATAGGAGCCATGTTTATGTCCCTGGACAGTTAAGGTGTTGCAGGATGTAGTGCAGACCTACAGCAGTTCTTTGATGCTCTTCAGGTAAGCCAACACCAGTCAATCAATGGACTTCATGACCACAAATGCAAGAGCCACAGTCCTGTGATGAAGGGTTTTTTGGGGACCAGGATGATGGGGAGGGTTCAATGCAGGAGAGAACTGAACACAGCTTCAGGGATCTGGGTGAAGATTTGAGCCAGTTGGTCAGAACATTAGCAGGGGAGATACTGGACCAGATGCTTTCCTGGTCTTCTGTCCTCTTCACATATCCTGTGTAGGTTAATTATTGGGGGAGTTTGTGTGAATTACAAAATTGCGAGGAAAGACACAAGATTGATACAGTATGGAGAGAACACATCCTTGAGCAGCACCAGTGCTGAATTACTGCATACACAAATTGACTCTTCCCAGCCTTACATGATGTTTCCTGTCTGTCAGGAACCTGGTGATCCACTGACAGAGGGTGGATGTCATCTAAGGGATTTGATGGGGCAGTTGTCTGCTTTGCCTCACTGGTCTATTTGTACATTGTTTTGACCACAGATTTAAGTTTTTGCCTTTAAATTAAAAGCAGTGATCAGAGAGCCCCACAGGGAAAGTCTGATATGCCTCTCTAAAAACTGTGTGGCACTAATTGACTGCACAGAGCTCTAACCTCACCCTCACCAAACACCTTTGTAATGAATTGAAACACCACCAGTACCCCAGGCTTCATCACCAGACCTTATCATTGCTGAATACACCAATGTGGTATAAGGGGGAAATCACTATAAGCATGGTAGAAAATATAGTGGAACGTGGTGGATATTATAAGAGTAACTGAGGATTAAGTCTTTAACTGGATGTTTATGATGTTTATGTAGTTGGTGAAATGTTCACAAATATTTGGTCTTATTGCATTTTATACCCTTTTTGTTAAAGTACTATGTAATAGTGTCTCATTGCTATAATCTTTGTGCGTAGTCCATCAGCTAATAGGCATTACGTTTAATAAAATAGAAAATGTAAGAAGTGATTAACAAATTGAAATAAAATAAAACATTTTAAATTATTCTAAAAGACTGATTCTACCAAACAACTTAGAGGACTATTTCTGTGAGATTTGGACATAATAGCTTTCTTCGCTTGGAATGATATTTCAATTTATAAGCATAATTAGTCTAATGTGTGTAAAACACTTCATCTCTGACCCATATCAACATGTTGCAGATATTCACAAAGCTTGTTCTGGGAATTTGATCATATGTATTTGGCCCTAATCTAGGGAGAAAAATTGTTTATCATTAATTATGAGTGATTTTAATTGTTTGTTCAATAAGGCCTACTTGGCTAAATTACTAATTTAAATAAGCTGTTTATCTGAATTATAACTGTCCTCACTACAGAGAACACAATTAAAACAATTAGAGGATAATCAGTTAGATTTAATGGATGCAATATAATTTTAATTTTAGTGTCATATATTGGTAAATGACGCAAACACCACTATAATTCTAATAGTGTGTTTAATTGTTTAAAAGCTTACAGGTTTATAATGGTTGTGCTCTGGGAAATTATGGTTTGAATGTGAATTAAAACCATAGTGCTATAAAGATTTTTATTTATATGAAATCATTTGTAAACCATAACAAAGGTATTTTGGTTCTGAACTTTGTTGCTGCTGCTGTGTTTTCATTTTGTTTATTTTTGTATTTGTGTTGTCTGTTTGTCAACTTTTCAGAGAATGGTCTGTTATTGTGCTTCTTACTGTATTACATGTAAAATAATTCATCAATCTAACAAAGATGTAGTGCCATTAATGTCAACCATTACCTAGTAGCCTGTTCATAATAAGGGAAATGTATTAGCTGCAATATTGGTAAAGATTTTAAATTTACACAAATTTAATAAGAGCACTGAATCACTGCAGGTTTTCAGAAAGGCCTCAGACCCCTTGAGCCACATGTATGGACCGAACAATCAATGAGTGTGTGGTACAACCAGGACATTGTGCATCTGAACAGCAAAATACATTACTAGCTAATAACTTAAGACAACCGTAAAACCTATATGTTTTTGATATATGTGTGTGTCTAAAATGTTCATTACATTCATCACTGTTTGCAAACAGATATAACTGATAGAGACATGTCTAGCGGTGAAAGCGTGGCAGATTCTATTTCAACCTACAGGAACAAAATAATGAGATTCTGATGGAGATTTCTTTTCTTGCATATCAGCTATGTATATCTAGCTCTTACATTAAGTTAAACTGAATTTCAAGCACCCATGCTGATTTGGATGAAAGAATAACTAACACCTCAAAGCAAAAGAAGAAGGGTTTACATATTTACATACTTTAAATAGGAAAAGCTTGAACAAAATGTCTGTGTTTTTGTTTTATGAGGGAGATAATGTGGGAGTTAATATACCAATAAAGCTACTGGCTAGGTGAATTTAGGTGATTTTTTCTTTTTTTTAACACAACCGAGTGTTTTGTCCCAAATCTTGTATTGACAATGTGCAGTTCTTTGTATGACCACTAGGCTATACTACTTATTCGAAATACCTTAGCTAACCAGCTACCTCAAATGAGTGAACTACTTGTCTGTGTAAACTTTCACAAGAAATGACATGTAGGATATGGATTATGAATTTCAATCAAATTGCAAAGTAAATTATTTTTTTTAAGTAAATTAATATTATATATATACAGTGTGTGTGTATATATAAATTTATCTTAAGTAAATTAATAAATAAATGTAAATTAATGTTAAGCATAAGCTAATTTAACTTTGTAACATGCTAAAATCAGTTGTTGTTGTTAGTCTTTTGTCTGCTCCCATCGAAGGGTCGCCACAGAGACCATTTGATCTGCACAACAACTTGGCACAGGTTTGACGCCGGATGCCTTTCCTGACACGAACCTCCCATTTTATTCGGGCTTGGGACTGGGGCTGGGGTTTGGGCATTGACTGACAGTCGAACCCGGGCCTTCCGTATGGCAGGCAAGAAACTTACTACTGCTAAAATCAACATCACTTAAAACCTGAAAGAATTTAAAATACAGTACATAAATGTAAAATTTAAATAAATAAATTTTAGTTAACTACCTAAACTATTACTGAACTATTAGGGCATAAATACATAAATGTGTGACATGAATAAATTTTTTTATTAACATTTATAGACATTGGTACAGTATCTTGTGACGTATACATACTTAGTTCTTATTAAATGTTTAAATATTGTTAATTAACACTTAACTGTAAGAGTATCAAAACACTCTTAATTATCTACTATCGCTGGGGTGTAAGATTGCATTCTGTTTTATTAATCTTGTGTATATTATCTATAGTATATTCATCAAAGTTTATTGGTACGCCCTTACTATAAAATGCTGCCTGTTCGGTAACATATCAAACACATTTTGACAATCAATTGTGAGCTAATAAATTATGTTCATTATGATGAGTCCCTTCTGAAAATATAGTTTTTAAATGTGTTGCGTGCAGTATAAAGTGAACAGGTATGTATGACTAATATCCTAAAGGGATATCTTTTTAAATAATCTGCCATGCTAGGAAAGTGCTTCTGAAGCTGTGGGAGGTGAAACAAACTATTGTTTAAAATTTCAGACATTCAGCATAACAATAAGTTTGAGGGATTTTTAACCTACCACAATAAATTCTTTCCCTTGAAATTTTCTTCCACTGTTGTAATTGTTATGTCAAACATTATGGAGTCACCACACCCAAATACTGTTCACCCAAGATTTTTACTTTGTTGAAAATAAACAAATCATATTCAGGCTTCATAAAATACCAGAAATAAGAAAAATACAAGGTTACAGCCAGACAATGACATGACCAGCAAACAGTCCAGATCTTAATCTTAAAAATCTATGAAGAAAATTAAGAAATTGGTTTACTGTATGCTACAAAAGAGCATGATGGAGAATATTAAGATTAATTTGTGAAGTCCATGCTGCAAAGAATTTAGGCAAACTTCTAATTAGAGTACAAACACTATAACATCAACATGATGACATCATATATATCAAATCATTGTAATTGTTATGATAGTGCTGATGTCTGAAAATGCTGATGTAATATAGTTCTGATTTCTGAGAATATTGATGTCATTGTGTGTAAAGGACCCTCTTGTTTTTTTTCTAAGGATTTTTATTTTTCACCATTCAGGGCTTTTGAGGGGCGGAGGGGGGGGGGGGGGTCACTCATGAAAATTGGCAGTCATTAGGATGCCTGCACAGGGACATCGCATGAGATTTTGCTGCATGGCTCATAGCTCACACTTGCACATATGCATGCAAAACCTGGTACATATTTAGAGCTCTTTCAGCTGAACTAATTTCATATATATAATGCCATAGGCTCCACTCAACAGAACGTCAGTTATTTTGGGTTGTTTGTTGTGTCATATTTGCAATTTTTGTATTTGCTATAATGCTCAGTAAATGTCCTCCGAGTGAAGTGATTCCATAATTTTCACTAGAAGTTGTTTATGACTTTTTCATTCTAAATGCCTTCCATAAAATAAGCAGCCAATCAGCTTTTGTTTATAGTTGCTCGTGTTTCTAAGAAGATATAGACATTCTTCAGTAAGGCATGTGGAGTATTGGTTGATAACAATGATTTAGAGCCCTTAAATCTTTTGCCTGTGTTTATAAAGATGCCTGTTGCAATACACTGTAACTTCACTTATCTATGACTGTAGAACTCCTATCACTTTTATTCTCTCTTAAAGTTGAATTATTAAGGTCAGAGTAGACTTTATTTCAACAGAGCCAACGAAATCAATGGCATTGTCTATGACTTTTGGGAAATCAGAAACAGTCATGCACATGCATAATTCTCTTTGCTTTTACAAAGGAAGCCACCATGCAGTGTCCAGAACATGATGAGTGGTAGTATAGTGTAGGAAATCTAAAGATTCTATTCAAGGAAGGATTTTTTCATGCAATTGAAAATTCATAAGAAATTAAAAAATGTTAATTTGTTTAAAAAAATGATCAGAATGTCCCCAAAGTTCCATCTATTCACCAAATCAGTGTTACATTTAGAGATCTTGAATTTCAACTGCTGGAAAATGATGAATATTAAAAAAGTATACATTTGTAACATTTATAATCAAAACAGTTTGACTGTGGTAGATGAATGTCTCAAGAGTTTTCTCACTCTGACAGTGCTGTAAAGCATTAAAGAATTTTGTACAGTAGCAATATCAGTGTAGATTTCTTTCGATAGTCATATAAAAAATAATAGGTGATAAAGATGATTAAGACTTTTGCCAACTTTGGCTGAGTCATTGAGTAGTGAACTATTAAAGTCCTCTGGGTTGAAAATTGCCAAGAATTTAGAGAATCTTAAGAATCTGTAAATGGGAGAGTCTATTGGGACTGTGAGCACACTAATTTCTCATTGTATATTAAGCTTGCCAAGGAGTATTAAGCTCGGTGTCAAAGCTCAAATTTACTATGCGGTGGAAAGATATGCCTGCAAAAATTGCACCCATTTAACAAATAAATGAGGAGTCTGTCTTGACCTTTTCCCACAGGGATAAGTACTATAAGTGGTAAAGTATGGTACCTCAGTAGGGACATGTAGTGCTGTCTGCCTTGCTTGCACAAAGGAATGGATAGAAGGCTGATAAAAAGTGGATCTGGGATGACTAAATAATTATAAGGCAAGCACAGAAATATAGATGCGGTGATAACAAAAAAGAGCTCAAGAAAACATGCTGAAGAACAAAATTTCAACATATTTCTGTCTTTTGCTGTGCTAAACTTTGAGCAACAGAAAAATCTTTCCTTAATCACGCATTACACGTCTCAATATTGATTTTCCTGTTCCAATGTGCCTACTTTTCATAGTAGAGGCCAATTAATCCTGGGCCATGATTCCAGTCCATGGAGAGACAGAGCCTGGCTAATGCGATTAATGGCACTGTAGGTTAGCTCTTGCAGCCAGCTTTTTCTGGCTCAGAATGCCTTATCTACATGCTTCAAAACCCCTATAGCAATAGGCAAGGGAAGATAAGTTGCTTTGAAGCATGGAAATCTGAGATGCAATAAAATTGACAGCTATTTTTTTTTTTGTACTGTAAACACTATAAGTTTGAATTCCATGGAACTGGGCTTGTGTAGAATCGCTGAACCTGTTTTTTTTTTTTTTTTTTTCATGTGATAGTTCAAATTAAGATATTTCCTATAGTACACTGTTGATAGTAATGTTTTTCTAGGTCGCTACCCTTGATGCTTTTATTTATATTCATGCATGTTGATTAGCTTTTTTATTAATCATCATTCTGACAGAATTTCAGTCTTCAAGACAAATCACAGATTTATATAAATACATATTAATAATCTTTAATTTCTAATGCATAACTGTTTCTATAGGTACAACTTGCACCAACTTTAAAAGTGTGTAAATACTGACGTGGAGAGGAGATGCATGTCTAAAAATGCATGTTTAGAAGGTCAGAACAGTCAGAACCCAGGCATGTACGTTTTCTGGCAAGGTAAGGTTTTCAGGAATGAGTGATCAGTTTTTTCTCACGTAACAAGAAAAGCTGAATGTTTCTATATTACTTACTTCATAGAAAGTCAGAGAAAACAAGAAATAACCTGTTTCATGAATGTTAGACAATATTTAACATATATTGCCAAAAGTATTCACTCACTCATTTAAATCATGTGTGCCAATCACTTCCATGGTTACAGGTGTATAAAATCAAGCACCTAGGCATGCAGACCGCTTCTACGAACATATATGAAAGAATGTGTCGTTCTTAGGAGCTCAGTATATTCTAGCGTGGTACTGTGATAGGAGGCCACCTGTGCAAGTCCAGTTGTAAGATTTCCTTGCTATTAAATATTTCACAGTCAACTGTTAGTGGTATTAGAACAAAGTGGAAGTCATTGGAAACAACAGCAACTCAGCCATAAAGTGGTAGACCATGTAAAGTCACAGAGCGGGGCCAGCAGATGCTGGGACTCATAGTGCGCAGAGGTCGCCAACTTTTTGGAGAGTTCAAATGCTACAGACCTCCAAACTTCATGTGGCCTTCGGATTAGCTCAAGAGCAGTGTGTAGAAAGATTCATGGAATGTGTTTCTATGGCTGAGCAGCTACATCCAAGCCCTACATCACCAAGTGCAATGCAAAGCATTAAAGAGCCACTCTAGAGCAGTGTTGATGTGTTCTCTGGAGTGACAAATCACGCTTCTCTGTCTGGCAATCCGATGGATGAGTTTGGGTTTGGCGGTCGCCAGAAGAATGGTACTTGTCTGACTGCATTGTGCCAAGTGGAAAGTTTGATGGTGGGGGATTATGAGGGGGGGTTGTTTTTCAGGAGTTGGGCTCGGCCCCTTAGTTTCAGTTGAAGGAAATCTTAATGCTTCAGCATCCCAAGACAAGTTTGGGGATGGCCCCTTCCTGTTCCAACATGACTGAGAACCAGTGCACAAAAAAGATCTATAAAGGTGTAGAAGAAGTTGACTGGCCTGCAGAACCTGACCTCAACCCGATAGAACACCTTTGGGATGAATTAGAGTGTAGACCGCGAGCTCGGCCTTCTCTTCCATCAGTATTTGACCTCACAAATGCGCTTCTTGAAGAATGGTCAAGAATTCCCATAAACACACTTCTCAACCTTGTGGAAAGCCTTCCCAGAAGAGTTGAAGCTGTTACAGCTACCTTATCTTATTAAACCTTATGGATCAAGAACTGGATGTCACTCAAGATCATATACAAGCGAATACTTTTGGCAATATAGTGATATGTCAATCATTATTTGCACTTTATTGAAATATATTTGGAATAAAACACTTCAGGGCAAGCTGTAATTGGAAAATACTCATTTACAATTATTAATTTAGTCATTTTAATAGCATCACAACACACTATCAATGATTTTAGCAGTGATTTCTAATATATTAAGTTTTGATTTTGTTCTATTGTAATTTGTGAAAACCAACATATATGTTTGCAATATATACAGTACATTTATAATTAAAGTCAATAATAAGTCAGTTTTATATTGGAATCACACTACAAATGCCAAATCGTGCAAAATCTGCTTCTCAAATAATAGGTCTTTGTTTTAGCAGAATGTTAACTTCAGCCTGGCATCATACTCCAGCATTATTAGCATACAAACTGCTAACCATCACTTTCTTACGCCCATTAACATTCAAGGGCATCGCCATCAATAAATCTCTCCAACTGTGCCCTCCTATCCCAATTCAGCACCTGTACCATTCATCCCAGCATCTTCATACTAAATGGAGAAAAAAAATCCATTAAGGACGTGCACATGTGGTGTTTTGGAATTCCTTCTCTGCAGTTCTAAAAGGGTCAATTACAAGACGCACAGTGCCAAGTATAAACCAGATCACCATTAGCAGTCTGGTACCATCTGTTCTTGTTGCTGGGAGATAGCATAGCTTAAATGCCATACATCTAATGCCTGTTTTTTTAAGTGTTCCTTTCTTGGCTATGAAATGTTATTGCGTGGGAATGGACAGACACCAAGAAAGTCTGATTTTGAGTTGAAAAGTTAACCTCTGCTATATCGCAAGACGAGAGAAATTGAGATAAGATGGAACGATGAAAAATGAAGAAATGATTTGTCAGTAACTCTGGCAAGTATTAGTTCTCCAAAGATAAGTGGACTTTTTCCAGCTACTGAGCAGAAATTAATTCTTCAACTGCTTACCACCATTTCTTGTTGGAGCAAATGGCAGATTAAAAACTGCCTTTGCCTTTCAGCCTGTAAAGAATCCTGCTGCATTAGTAGCCACTCATTCTGTTTAATACTGAACTGTCTCATGTTCTCATATGAAAGTGTTCTGAAGCAGGGATGCATCCAGGAGTGCACTAAGAATGAAACTCAGCCCTGGACTCAAACACCGACCTGGCCCAATATGGGGTCAATTATGTTTGTTACAGTACGTGTGTGTGTGATAAAGTGGGATTTTGTTTATCACATATTATATCTTAAATATTAACACATTATCTATCAGTGGGGTTGTTTTGTAAGCACAAGCAAATTGCAACTAAATATGTTGCCTAGCCTATAATTGAACATTCACCTTACCACTTTGGTGTTCTCTTCGAAAACATTGCTGGCTACTTCAGGATGTCGATGGTGAAACAACAGGTCAATTTTCTTTTTACATTTGGAAGCCTGTGCCTCTAATGCCTGCTTCCCTCGTTTACCTTTTTGATGTTTTCTTCTCCACTGACCATCTTCTTGCAGCACACTACATTTATCCTTCATTACTTAATAATGTTAGCACACGCTAACTAGAGTGCATTAAACTTGGATTTTCCAGTGATCCCAGCCTTGGAATGACAGCCATGCACAGACTGGCCGGTATTGAGACAGATAGGGCCAGTAAAGAAGTTATGGATTTTTTATTAGTTTAGACATTTTTTGCTCTGTTCTGTTTTGCTTTTTGATGGTTCACAGGCCCACTGATGCATCAACCCTCTGGGATGTGTCTAGGTGTGACCAATGGCCACTGAGTATGTCACTTTTTTTTTTCAATTTACTGTAAGAAATTTTTTTTTTCTCTCTACTTGCTGATACAAACACCGATATTGACTTCAAATTGAGCAACCTACTTATTAATCAGTCAAGACATCACAATAAATTCTTGTTTAGCTATGTTTATGCTTAACTGGTTTACACAGTGGCCATGAAAAGTGCATTTTCAAGCACTATATAATGCTAGTTGCATGTTAGCAAGCTAGATTTGTTATTACTTATTCAGGTTGTACCCCGGCTCGTGACCTAAGTCTTCGGGGATAGGTTCCAGGCCCCCCAGGACCCTGTATACAGGATAAAGCATTATAAATGATGAGTGGTTGGAGCTGTGTACTGCTGGCAGTTAAGTCCTTTGGCAAACATGTAATTTGTAAGTGACTTGAACTGTAGCAATATGCCAGAGTAGCTCCTCTTTATTTTTGCAGATCACAGTCTGTTTTCCTCACATTTAGAATTGTAATTTACATCCAGACCATTGTCATGTCATTTTAACATCCTCTACGTTGCCAAGTAGCGTGGCAACATACACTAGGCATACATTAGATTGCATTACATGATATTGGATGTTAGTAACAGCGCATTCTATACAAATTATTTAATATGGTATCAAGCCTATACCAGTAGCAGTAATGATGCATCCCTATAGTACAAAAATGTTTTTCTACATCTTATATTCTAGGTAGTATAGGAGAAAAAAAAATCATCCTGGAATAGAATAGCTATAAATATCAGGGGGGAAAGTATATCAACATCTATTCTGAGCATCCAACTACTTCACTGAGATAAGAAGTAATGAATTAGTTAAACTATTTGTTCATTAGCTTTAGAGACTCTGTGCAGTACTGGGCCTGAATACTAAGAGGTAACACTCCTTTAGGCAGTAGGCAGGTCTCAGTTGCTTTCCTCAGCACCTCCCACCACTGCGGTAGAGCTGAACTTGATTCATTCAGAGCCGCCCACCAAGCTAAATAGTTCCAAATGGGGTGCATTACAGGATCAATACTGTGATTAGCAAAAACCTTTAGGTATTGTCTTGTTGGCAAACTATCGTATCAGTGCTGGAGCCTTTGGGGAGATAGTCTGTGCAAAATGCAGAGCACAAGACACTCTCATAGAGGGGTGATAACTTGGACTATGGTCTCTTTGTCAGCCTTTGTGAGCCAGTGTTGCATTTGTGGCCATCTCATGATTTGCAAAGGACAGCTCGCAGGAAAATTATCTTTGATGTCCTCAATTATGTAATAGTGCAATTAAGCAGAACCTGACTAGTTCAAAGCCTCAGAAACACACTAATGTTGTCCTTTCTTCTTGAGGGAAAATAAGTTAATGCTGCAGAGTAATTCTTCAAATGGCACATCAATGGTAAGTAATTTTGTCATTACATCATAAATCAGATGCTGAAGACTGGAAACCTTTTAGGTCTTAGAGATAAGATGTGCATCATTACAGCTTACCAAATAAAGATAAAACATTGTGGTTTAAAACCATCTTGAATGAAAGCTTTGTACTGTAGCTTCTTGTTGTTTATACTAATGCAAATGTAGGAAAAGTGTTGTGACCAAACTGTATACAGAAAAACCGACAATTCTACCACTGGATCAGTTAATCCGCTTTAAAGACATGCTCAAGTCTTTATACTCATGCTCAACTCTGCTGTTCACTTCTGTCTCACTTGGACTGCTGCAACTGTGCCCAGCTGCAGGAATTCATTACTGTGTTCCATTACATGGCTGTGCAGCCCAGCCGCCGACCGAGGGAATGAGAGGACCAATCAATACAGTCAGTATCTGCCGTTCCTAATCTCTGTCGCCTGTGTCACTGCCACTATCTGTAATAGATCTCTGGGATTATAGAAATTCTTAAGACACTGCGCCAAGCACTCCAGACTCTCTGGGGCTTGGCTGCTGCTTGGGCAGAGGGGCTGTCTTTTTTTAGTCTCCCTGAGACAGTGTGAGAAGAATGCTAGTAGGGTGTTAAGAGAGGAAGAGAAGATGGGAGCGAGAAGGAGAGAGGGGTGAAGTAAGAAGAGTGGAAGAAGAGGGATAAGCACAGGACAGGGGCAGGCAAGAGAGAGCACATGTAATTTCTCTAATCCTTGTGGCATTTATACTTTCACCAGCAGATAATGAAAATGAAAAATAAAAAAATTGGGAGAGAGAGCGTCAGCAGCTGCAGGTTTTAATCTGTTGCATGTTTAACTATTTTATTATTTTTACCTTGTTGATGCAAGGGCATTTTATTTTATTTATTATTTCATTTCTGTCCTGCGATGAACTGGCTCACAATCCGGGATAAATGCTCACACTCTGCACTCTGTGTTACTGGGATCGGCTACAAATCCACCTGAGCTCTATTCAGGGCAAAGGGGTTGCATGATTGAATGAATGAATTAATTAATTTTAACACAAGATCGCTTTATGTGGGTTTCCCAATCACAATGCGGATTGCAAAAATAAGTTGAAATAAGTGTTGGAACTATTGAAACAACTAGACTACAGAACAATAAGTGTAATATGGTATTCTCTATTGCTACTATATGTCATGGGATCATAGCGGAAGAGGTTAGTAATTAGCAAACCGACGAAATGTGCAAGCTTGGTTTTGCACATTTGCAACAATGAAGTATGAAACCTTCACATGGTCATTTGATTATTTTTACCGGGCGTGCAATGAGCGACAAGGCAGATTGAGAGGGTGCTGCCATAGTAGTCTGCGTGGGTGTCAGTGTTCTGGTTAGCTGTCTTAGCTGAGCATTATCATAGCAATCTGTTGTTGATGCTCAAACATGAGACAGTTACGAGAAGCCAGAGCCTAAAGCCACTCTTGGATACATGCTGCCTCCATGTGTAAATAAAGAAAAAGAAAATAAAAAAGATTTGTATGTGCTTTTCCTTACTATATTACCTCCCCCGCAGAGTATTTAGGCTCATGGTAGTCTATCAGGAAGGTAGAGGTTTCAAAGCCCTTCTGTACTGGGTGGCTGTCCTGCATCCTCAATTAACAAGCTACAGTTAGTCCAAAATGCAGCCGCCAGGGTTCTCACTAGATCCAGAAAATATGATCATATAACCCCAATATTATCATCCCTGCACTGGCTACCTGTTCAGTTTAGAATTAATTACAAAATAGCATTACTTACTTACAAGGCTCTAAACGGTCTAGCTCCCACATACCTAACCAGTCTTCTGATACGTTACAATCCACCACGCTCCTTAAGATCAGAAAACTCCGGACTACTGGTAGTTCCCAGAATATCAAAATCTACAAAAGGAGGTAGGGCATTTTCATATTTAGCTCCAAAGCTTTGGAATAGCCTTCCTGACAGTGTTCGGGGCTCAGACACAGTTTCCCAATTTAAAAGTAGACTCAAGACGCATCTCTTTAATCTGGCATACACATAATTAATTTCTTTACCTCATACTCCAGTACATCTATCGTGAATGGCAACCACACTAATTCTTTTCACCTGCTCTTTATTTTTCCACCCATCCCGAGGCATCTGGAGATTGTGCCAGCTTCAGTAGACAGAGGCCAACCCTGCGAGGTTCCTGAGGCATCCAGAGAAGGACCTGCTCCAGCTGAATTCTTCTTCATGTTGGTTTGGATCTACACATGCTTCTCCTGAGCTCCCAGTGATCCAGACCCTCATCTGCCCTCTGCACCTGCTGACTCATCCCTGAGCTGAACTGGACTTTGTGTTAATTTAAATAACTTCTATTATATCGAACTTTCATCTGCATAACACGCATGATGTTCTACAATTTCTGTTATCTGTCATCACCCAGATGAGGATGGGTTCCCTGTTGAGTCTGGTTCCTCTCAAGATTTCTTCCTATTGCCATCTCAGGGAGTTTTTCCTTGCCACTGTCGCTGTCACCCTTGGCTTGCTCATCAGGGACAATCTCATTATCTAGACACATTTTTCTTACACATATATACATTTCCATAAGTCTTCTTTTCATTTTCTTTTCATTTCTGTGAAGCTGCTTTGAGACAATGACCATTGTTAAAAGCGCTATAGAAATAAAATTGAATTGAATTGAATTGAATTGTATGTTGATCTCCTCAATGTCATAAATGTATAAGCTAAAGTAAATGTAGCCTTCTGTCAGGTGGCATTTTAACAATGGTAAACAATGATTCGGCTCAACAACATAGTCAGGATCAAAGTAAACAGACAGGCAAGAAGTCAGAAGAGAACAAAGTTACTTGGTCAAGAGACAAAGGCATAAAACGTAGCAAACAACAGAAACATAACCATAATCAGAAACACAATAGCAAATGATCATAAGGTTTGGTATAGACTGGTATATGTGTGTATAATTTGCAGGGAGCTTATGGCATGTACATACAGTACGAACAGTGGCTTTGAACATGTAATAGAGTCTAGTGTGAGGTCAGTATGAGAGGGGAAGTGATTGTGAGGGAGCTCATGCAAGGTGTTTTAGCCCTTGGCAGTAATGTTTGTAGGCCACTCTGTGTTACCTAATGGGGAAGCAACACTGTTTCTGGCATTGATGTGACACTGTGAGGTTAAAGTTATATTGGAGGTCTACATTAATTTTGAAACCTGGAGATCAGCTGTGGATTTCTTCGTAACACAACCAGCTTTATTTTCTTATTAACTTGAAGAGAGAAAAAAATCTCGAAGCTGGTGAGGAGAGACTATAATGTAAGTAATAACAGGCACTAACCCGTCTCCCAGACATTCCATAACACCATAAAAAGGTTTAATGTTCGGTAAATTGCTGTGATAGAAGAGGAGTAACACACTTCTCTCCAAGCTGTTATGTGTAAACAAAGCATTTATCACACCACCCCAGTGTGGATCATTGTTCAACCCACTGCATGTTATTTCTTATAATTAAGCAATATCACACGAGATTTTGAGAGTGCTGTGATACTGAGTATCGTAGGCATGAGGGAACAATCTGAGTGTTTGAAGATATCACAGACATACTGATATTCAGCACAATATTTTTTGAGGGGTCACAATTGCATAACAATGTTATATATATATATATATATATATATATATATATATATATATATATATATATATATATATAAATGAATAACATAAATGTTAATCACTTCTGATGCTATTAGCAATTTCCACCTTTATAAAAGTCATACTGTTGTCATGTCATGAGCTGAGATTGTTTATTCATACCTCACACTGTGGATCACATGACTGCAGTCGTGTAGCAGCTTATAATACTGTATCTACAGCTTCACTGGTGAATGGTCTACAACTGTACTAGATACTAGCTGATACTACACAGCACACTCTGGCTTGAATGAAGCAAATGCCCTAAAAGAGAGGGCGGGGTGCGAGTTTACCCGACTTTTAAATTTTAGTAGCAAGGCTAATTAACTCACCTTCGAGAAAGAATTGAGAGGGGCACTTGCCCCTAAATTTTAATTGGCACGACACATCTGTCTCGAACGCCTGTGAAGCAGAGTGATACAAATAGTTATCTCAGTGCTGGTACATATTAAATCATCATTCGTGGAATGTCTCTTGTCAATGAAATGGCCAGAATTAAGTGCTGTATAAAGGTATTTAGAGCAAACTGTAATGTTTTCAGTAGAGTTTAAAACTCTTATGATTAACTGTTATTTGCAGCATCAACTAGTCATCTAATAAAAGTAACTGCAGATAGTGTATGACACATTAAATCATCGAACCCGGACCCTGGAGGTGCAAGGCGGCAGTGCTAACCAACAGATAACAGATAACAGATACATAAAAATATAAACGCTAGACAGAAATACTACATGTATCATAAAGATATTGTACCAGAAAACATCAGAAATGGCAATCAGGAAAATATAGTAAGCAGAGAAAGAACAAAGGCTACTATTTATACATGCAAGGCATTTTAGATGAGACCCAAGTCGTCACGTTTTCTGCTCTTTTAGTCAGTAGTTTTCTAGCAAGTAATTTTATCCAAATCATATTTCAGTGCAAAGTAATAACCCAGAACATTAATAAATAAATTAGCGTCAATTAGAGACGCTTAAAATGCAGAACAGCCTGTGTCTCTGAGGAGATTTTAAAACTGAATTGCAAAGTTAAGTAGTACACAAGGCTCTTGACTCCCTGTCTGCAATGTAGACATGAGCCAAACTACTTCCTTTGCCTAAACCCACTGCAATTAACCCCACAACCTGGACTGGATCAGTCACATAAATAACAGTCCAAGAAGTCTTTTCTGTCATTTGCATTTCTGACAGCATGAACATTTTCATTGCTGATGATGAAGTCTGTAAAAGCATATTAAAAACTGTACCATTGTAACTTTGTGCCATTTTTGCGCCATGTTATGAATAATGTAAGTTGTACCTAATTGTATTCAACGCTACCTATTTTATCTTTCCGAAGGAAGATAAGCAATAGTGAATGCACAATTTACACCTGATTCATCACTATGGTTATCAGCAGCATCCACCAGAGGTAAAAGTCACATTAAAATATTTCAAATCATATTTAGATATGGGTTTTGTCATTGACTCTTGACTGGTCTCTGCCCACTGTGGTTATAATTATTGGTTAATCAGGCAAGTTCTAATTGCTTAGCCAATCTTCTAGTTTTAGTGCTTTTATTATGTCTATTTTAGTGCTTTATTCATTTAAAACACTTTGTACAAAGTTTGTAAGTTGTCCACTCCATGGTATGGTGATGTTTTGACTACGACAATCTGATCAAAATCAAATTCAGTAGACTTGTATGTATGTTTACTGCAGCATTCAATAACCCAAAAATCATGATTAAATCATGAGACAAGCAGAATTTGGTAGCAAGAGGTTAGTCTTGGGGCAGACTGGGTCTATTTACTGCTGTGTTGTTAGACTGGTCTATACACTGCAAATAACATGATTTCAGCAAGCAGCAATATTATATTATTATTATTATTATTATTATTATTATTATTATATTTCCATGTATATATATATATATATATATATATATATATATATATATATATATATATATATTTTACAAATTGTGTAAAATATAAGCATGTTTTCTCAAAGCATCTCATTTTGACCCTAACCTGATTTTTTAAAGTAATTTTTGCCTTTTTTCCAGAATTCAGCTGCTGTCATTTCCAGTGGGTTTTCCCAGACCTCTAGATGTCAAATAATGCCTATTCATTGCTGGAATATGAATTAGACAAGCACTCAAAAGGCCTGACTAACAAAAGAACAGAAAATCTGGTGACTGAGCATAGAACATAAAAGCTTCAGCAGAATAAAAAAACACATCTTTGCTAAATCACTAATATTATGTCTGACATTAATCTAAAATATTCCAAAATGTGCAATATGTCTCCACATTGTTGTCAAAAAAGCATGCTTTAAACATGCAACAGATGCCAAGATCCTGCCTCTTGAGTTAACAAAACGCGCAGGTGTTACTTGACTAAAGCATCCTGAGCAGATGACTAATTGTGGGCAGATCGTTAGCAGATGTTGTTAACATGGATGCGTGGCAAATTGACAAGGCCCTGACATGTCTTGGGTCAGTGACAGAGACAGGAGGCAGGAAAGACAGGAGAAAAAATCTACACGCTTTTTCCTTCTTCTTTTGGATCACCTGCTAGAGAGGCTTCTTTGCTGTCATGGCACAATGTGACTATCTGCACCCATGCAGCTGTCGAAATTCATTCACCACGCCTGGTGGCTGCCTAGGTGCCTGCAGGGCATCACACTGGCATGGATTTTGCAGGAGAAGCACTCGTGTGAACCAGGATCTGCTAGCAACATGCCACAACAGAAGGGTGTGCATGTGTTTAAGCATCTTTCTTGTTATGACAAAATGTGTAGCATGGTCTACTGTTGTCAGATAATAATCATGAACTTAAGCCTTCTATGCTGTTTTTGTTCCCTTGCTTTTTCTTCAGTTTTTGCATATTTGTCAACCTTTGTTTAATTGTGTCGGATAGTTCAACTAAATTTTATATTAGTGGCAAAATTTCCCTCCAAATTAATACTTGGAACAAAAGTAAGTAATGGTAAATACTGGTAAATCCTTGGAAACATTGGAAATATTGGTGTATTTATCTTACACTAATTAAATTTTATCAAAAGTCTAAAAAGTTTGAAATCAACCATTGGAATCCCATATCATTTATTTAATAATTGTGTTTAATTTGATTAGACTTCCCCAAGCACCTTTGCTAAATCTTTGCTTTGCTAAATCATTTAAATGTAGGAATGTTAAATTATATAAAGGTCTCAAACAACACACTATGGTGCAACCAAAAGAAAGATCAGAATGAAAGTATATTGAAATATACAGTATATTGAAATACAGAGACATTTCTAAGGTTCTGTTATTGAATATATTTCTGCTATGTATTGAAATATATTGAAATTCATAAGAGTTCAAAGCCATTTCAAAGGCTTTGGGACTCCAGTAAACCACAGTGGGAGCCTCTTCAAAAAAAGAAAATTAAGAACAGTGATAAGTGGCCAGACTACCGAAATCCCTCCAAAAGTCACCCATCCGACATAAAGCTAACATAGCATAATTTCACAACTTGTACTTCAACTTCCAAAATTGCACAAAACTTCAAATACGCTGTCAGACACAGTGGTGGTAATGTGATTGTGTGGGAATGCTTTGCTGCTTCAGCTTGCTGTAATTGACAGAACCATGAATTCTTCTCCTTACCAGAAGAATCCTGAAGCTGAGGAGCCAGGAATTAGTCAGTGATCAGAAGCTCAAGCGCAACTGCATTATACAGCCAACAATAATCTAATAACAATACAAATCACAAAAAGTACGATCACATGTAAATGGCACTAAAG
Organism: Clarias fuscus; assembly: GCA_030347435.1. Taxonomy (NCBI): domain Eukaryota; kingdom Metazoa; phylum Chordata; class Actinopteri; order Siluriformes; family Clariidae; genus Clarias; species Clarias fuscus. The sequence continues at coordinate 23,390,314 of CM059206.1, read as the reverse complement.
AAGCGAAATTGAGGTTTTGGAGTGGCCTAGTCTTGATTTAAACCCCACAACGATGCTGTGGCAGGATCTTAAGAAGGCAGTGCATGCTTAAGAGCCCTCCAGCATCCATGAATTAAGGCAATTATGTTAAAAGAAAAAGAAGAGTGGGCCACAGTGATGATGTGAAAGACTAATCTCCAGTTATGGGAAACATCTGCAACCAGTTATTATGTTTAGGGGCAGTTGCTTTTTTTACATGGGTTTCTTCATGTTCTAATATTAAATCTTGTTTCAGAAAAAAATCTGAAAATACTACTACTTTTTCATAGCATTGACACACTGAGATTCCCCTTTGTAATTATTAGAAAATCGTTAACTAGTATTTAATTCTAAATTGTTATAAAAATATTATGTTGTGTATATACACACACACACACACACACATACATATATATATACACGTATGTTGAATTATACACACCATAATATGTGTGTGTGTGTGTGTGTGTGTGTGTGTGTGTGTGTGTGTGTGTGTGTGTGTGTGTGTGTGTGTGTGTGTGTATGTGTGTGTGTGTGTGTGTGTGTAACTTCCCACAAGTTTCCAGTTGTGAGTGTTATATAAATATTCTCTAAAACCGTGTGCCTATACTTTGCCATTAATAGTGCTTGTAGCTTCCTTGCACCCCCACCTCCACATATACTTCTCTGTACATCTGATTTAGCTCTGCCATTTTTTTCTTATCTGTTAAAACTCAGATCTCATACACTGATCGGATATTGCCTCTTTCGAATGAGCTCTGCACGCTGAGAAGGTCATGGTAAAATTTAATTTGTATTGTGTTGGTTTGCACTCTTTTTTCTGCTTATTTTGTTTTCATGGTAAGGATTGTCATCTTGGTTCCAATTTTTAACATCTTCGAAATGTTTACAGTTAAAAAACTTGTAAAATAGTTCCAATTTGCTTTTCACGTAGATGGTTAAATACAGTATATGTCTTGAATACTAGAGACATGAACTTCTCAGCTTCTCAGCAGTCACGGTCAACTGATCAATTAATCCAATTTGTAAAGCATTGCTGAATCATAGTTTTAAAAAAAATGCACTTGCATCTGTCTGTTTGCTTCATGACACCAGAAATTGTGGATGATGCACACATTTAAACTCTGTAAATTTTCACGTCAAGGTTATCAGTAGAGGTAACCATGAATAATCTAACATTTGAGTGCTCAATCCGACATGCTGCACTGTTCCAGTGGTGTATTGTATCTAGACTCTGCATGGGGTTAATGTTTAAATAAAATTAGACTGATGGTTGAATCGCAGTCACAAACATCAAAGAGATTACATAGCAATCTGTAATAGCTGACTGCTGAGCATTTCTGATGACTTGGAGCCAAATTCACAGAAAGCAAACAAATATTTATTTCTGCTTCTTTCAACTTGATTCTCTCATACTGCTTCCCCTTTGTGCCATCACAGGATGAAATAATCACCTAATGCCAGGCTGTCTATTCGCCACCGCATTAGTCTTGTTATAAACAGTGCTATTGACAGAGCCATTTTTAATGAAAGCTAGTGAAAAGGGGAAGCGAGGTGGCAGTAATTGTTCTAATTGGGAGCGGATCGATGGCCGCGCACAAATCATGCAGCCATACAGCCAAACAAAAAGCAGCCTGTCAGGGATCACTCACACTCTTTGCACAAACAGCCATTCAACACAGCTGGCACGCTGCAGAGCTGACCAAGGTGGCACACCATGATTTCTAGCTTTCTTTTCAAGCAGGTTGGCAATTCTATAATAATACAGAGCATGACCATTCCATCACACAGAGACCCCGCTTTGGAAGATCCATTTGTTAGTGGGATCTGCTATTCACACTATTTTGAATAGTGTCATCGATACCTTTTTTTCCCCCCTTTTTTTTAAAGAACTGAAGAAATACATTTATGTAATGGATTTGTTTCTGCATATTTTAAAACTCCTCGTCATCCGTGTTTGTGGATTATGTTTGAACTAAAAATGGCCGTTTATTATAACAAGTCATGAAATGTTGCACATCAAATAAAAAATGTACCCTTGCTGTAAAATGTGAGCAGTGGATTAGGTCTCATTAGTCTCAGTTTCTTGGATTCATTTCAGCAAGTTTTAAGCACCCACCAAGCATGTTGCCTATTCTGTAAAGCGCATATGGTGCTGTATTAAAAATGTTGAATTAAATCCAAATTTATGGAGCCTTTCTCGGCCCACTGCAGCAAAACAACTTAATGTCACACTCTAATCCAGTTGCAGGTGCTCACAAAGTGAGCTTCAATTACACAAAATTGGGTTTCACAGATTTATTCAAATTAGTTTAACATCACTCCAGGTAAATATGCTTACCTGTGCAAGAAAACACTGCTTAGATTTTATTTCAATGTCAAGAGAGCAGCGCTGGTGTAATGTACAAAATAAATTTACATTTAATACAGCTCGGTAAATCAGTAAGGAGCTAAATCACATTTGGGTGCATATTTCTCAATGCGCATATCAACATTCTGATAAAACATGACACGAGGGCCACGCGAGGGGTAAAGCGAGCATCTCCAGTGAGTTAAAGAAAGCAATTAGCTGTTCTCTTCTTGAGCTACTTTTAATTACTAGGAGCTATGAGTTTCTGCTTCTGCGTTAGAGCGCAGTTAACTGTTCTGTTTCAACATATTCGAATGGGATGCATATAAAATACTTATTTTCGGGGTTCAGATAAAAAGTGTTCTCCAATTTTTATTGTATTGCGTGTAGAGTGAAATCATGTTTCCATTCAGTTTTACTGTGTGCCCAGTATATTTAAATGAATTGAGACTGCATTTTGTTCGAGGCATGTTAATAGATTATTTAAATGTTTTAACAGTATACATATAACATGCTATAACATATAGTTACATTTAGATTTTTAGCAGGAAAGCAGAGACAGTAAGGTTTGTACCCAGGGACCCTCCGATCAGCAGTCCAACACTTTAACCACAGGGTTAAAAGACATGTTCATATTAAACTGGGGTCTGTTATGTACCTACAAAGTTCACTTAGTCATTTTCAGACATTCAGATATCCCCAGTTTGCATGTTTTAAAAAAAACTGCCTTTTGTCCTTTTTTCATGTTTATATTTGATGGACCTTAAACAAGACAAGCAGATTCTCCCCGATTTTTGTACTTTAATAGGATTCTTTTAACCTAAAGAAATGTACCCATCATGTTGCTCAGCTCTGCCAAACCCTGGGCAAATGTAATTTGTAAAATCTTGAAAATGATAAGAGGTTGCTAAAGGTAAGTAAGTTCAAATGCTCTGTTTTTCACTGTAAAAAAAAAAAGACTCCTTTGAACTCGTTTTACTCACATCCTCCAAGGTTTTAAAGACAAAGCAGATTTCTTTTACAACAGTGCGAATTTTCTGACAGATGTCCTGAATCTGTACGCGGTGCTCTTTTTAAGTTCATTTAGCAAGTAATAAATGATTATTAATTGTGAGGAAGCGTCAAAATGTAGCAGAGAATCAGCACGAAATCTTTATATGCCAACATCATTAGGATGCTTGACTAGCATCTTTATACCATAGAGCAAGGCAAACTCGGCTGCAGCTTAGCTGAACATATTGAGCATTTTACTGAATATATGTGATTTTTGTTTTGTGTTTCTGCTAAAGCTACAGTCTTATGCAAAAGTTTAGGCACCCCTTGATAAATAACAGATTTTGGTGAGTTTTTAATTGTAAAGATGTTAACACAGTCTCTCTTGGAAATGGAAAAAATGCACAATATTTTCAGCACACATTGGTCCATAGTTACTTCTTATGTCATAAATTAAACAAAGATTTAAAAAAAAATTGTCATTACTGTGCAAAAGTTTGGGCACCCTACATAATCAGTACAACACCTCCTGGCAGATATCACAGCTTGCAAATGCTTTTTATAGCCAGCTAAAAGTCTTTCAATTCTTCTACTTGGGATTTTCTCCCATTCTTCCTTGCAAAAGGCTTCTAGTTCTGTAATATTCTTTGGTCATCTTGCATGCACAGCTCTTTTAAGATCTACCCACGCATTTTCAATGAGGTTTAAATCAGGGGACTGTGATGGCTATTCCAAATCTCTTGAGGTATTCCATAGTTGATTTCAAGGTATGTTTAGGATCATTGTCTTGTAGAAGCCATTCAGCTTCAGCTTTTTTTTACAGATTGTGATGTTTGCCTCCAGAATTTGCTGGTATTTAGTGGAATCCATTCTTATAATGTTTCCTGTGCCACTTCCTGCAACACAACCCTAAAGCATGATAGATCCCCCCTCATGCTTAATGGTTGGCAAGGTGTTCTTTTCATGAAATGCGGCTCCTTTTTTCTCCAAACATGCCTTTGCTGATTGTGGCCAAAGAGTTCTATTTTAACTTCATCAGTCCACAGCACTTGTTTCCAAAACACATTATGTAGATGTCCTGTTGCATACTTCTGATGTTCGATTTTATGATGGGAATGTACGTAAGGTTTTCTTCTGCTGACTCTTCCATGAAGGTCTTGTGGAACGGTGCACCACCACTCCTGAGTCTGCTAAATCTACCTGCAGGTTTTTTGCTGTCAAATGGGGGTTTGATTTGTCTTTTTGACCAGCATATGAGCAGTTTTCTCCAAGAGTCTTTCAGATCTCATCCTGACCTCCACAGTTCTCCTGAACTGCCATCTCTTAATTACATTTCTCACTGTGGAAACTGCAAGCTGACAACGCTTTGCTATCTTCTTGTAGCCTTCTCTAACATTGCGGACATCAATAACGTTCATTTTCAGAGGCTTACACAGCAGCTTAGAGGAACCCATGGTTGTTGAGTGTCTGCAAGTGTGTGCTCAAGGTTTGAAGCGTCAAAGTATTTGTAAAGCTTTGAAATTGGCATTTACTAATGACAGCTGTTGCTATGCATCAGATCTAATGAGCTGATTAAGGTTTGAAACCTTGTAAAAGGAATCTGAGACTCTGGAACTCTTAGAGGGCCCAAACTTTTGTGCCATAATAATATTTTTATCTTTTATTTTTGTTCAATTTATGGCATAAGAAGTAACTATGCATCAGTGTTTGCTAGAAAATATTATGCATTTTTTCCATTTACAAGAGAGACTGTGTTAACATCTTTTCAATAAAAAAAAAAATCACCAAAATCTGTTATTTATCAAGGGGTGCCTAAACTTTTGCATAAGACTGTATGCTTTTAAAAAGTCCAAGTTGCATGCGCCAATGTGCATATTCATGAAATCTTTGATTGTAGCAGGGACAAGCTTATCATTCTGATTTATACACATTAACATTTTGTAAAAATTCTTGCATAATTCTTTTTGATTGTGTAAAGCTGCTTTGCGACAATGACAACTGTTAAAAGCACTATACAAATACAATTTAATTTAATTTGAATTGTTACTGGTTTGGAAAAGTTAGATGAGGACAGTGTGTACAGTATGTTGGTGCTTAAGCTATGGGCGGCAGAACACAGCTGCATTCTGCTTTCCCATGCTATTAATATTGAGTAATTGATACATTTATTATTTGATTTTACCCTGGGCTTTTTCCCTTTCTTGGCCTCACCATATTGGATCATTCAATCTCAAAGTTATTGTCACAGGTTTTATGTCAGATGCACTTCCTGCCACAACCCACCCATTTCTCCTGGCTTGGGAATGACCCTGAGGATGCCCTGCATCTTCAGTGGCTCAGTATTTTGTATGGGCATAGGGTTAAAGGCCTTGGCAAAGGGCCCACCAAGTCTCAAACACACACCCTCTGATTAACAACCCAGAGCCTCAACCACCTGAGCCACCACTAGAGTACCTCTGGAAGAACCTCATTTACATAGACCCATAAAGGGCGCCTTTAAGATGGGGATTGAAATAGAGAGGATTTGAGGTATTTCAGCTTGAGCACCAACAGACCCACTCTGGGGACGTCTCAGACCTGTGTTACCTTATAAAAAATAGTAAAATACATGACCTTTAAAATAACAAGAGATCATATATGGGGTATCAAATGGTTCAAAATGCATACAATCGCAGAACAACCTGGCTTTACACTAACGTGTATGTGTTTTATATATTGTCTATTATATATGAAATACAAAAAATAGTTATAACAAACCAGGTCTTATCAGAATTCAGAAATATACATGCCAACTGTGATAAATGCAAGGAGAAATAAGGCTTAGATTCTTGTTTTTTTTAAACATTTAAGCAACATTTTGGGCTATTTTTTAACATGCTCTCACCAGTACTTAATACAATACTTGTAGCAGTGCTTAATCATTAGCCAATTCAACAATTCATGTGGCAGCAGAACAATGCATGCAGATACAGGTCGAACGCTCAGGTTAATGTACACTTCAGACATCAGAATTAGGGAGAACGTGATCTCAGTTATTTTTAAATATAGTATAGTTGTTATTACTAGACAGACTGGTTTCATTTTTTTTTTTAAAGGATTGATCTTCTTCGCACTAAGTCTCTAGTTTACCCAGGATGGAGCAATAAATATCCAGTAAGCAGCAGTTCTGGCATTTCCTCTGCAGGAGGAAAAGACTTGATCATGAGAGAGGTTACGGGAATGACCATATTGGTTCGAAATGACAGGTATATTTCAATTCCTTCATTCATCTTCTATACAGCTTATCCTGTACAGGGCTGTGGGGGCCTGGAACCTATCCCAGGAGACTTTTTGGCACATGGTAGTGTACACCCTGGACATGGTACCAATCTATCAAATGGCACACAAACAGTGTCACCTGGAAGTTGGAGAGATATATTAGACAGTAAGTGAACGTTTTGTCCCTGAAGTTGAAGTGTTGGAGGCAGAAAATAATGGGCAAGCATAAGGATTTGATTGACTTTGACAAGGGCCAAATTGTGATTGTGAACAACCGGAAACAACTCCAAAACAGCAGGGCTTGTGAAATATTCCCAGGGTGCAGCGGTCAGGACATACCGAAAGGACCCCAAGGAAGGAAACCCAGTGAATTGGCTCATTGATGAATGTGGGGACAAAAGATTGACCTGTGTAGTCCAATCTAATATATAGGCCTACTGTATATCAAATTGATAAAAAGGTTCATGCTAGTTCCCATAGAAATGTACAGTGCATCACTGTGCATTGCTGAAATAACATTTTCCCTAATTTTGGTTGCAGCAGTAGGGACCTATACTGTATATACTGATCAGCCATAACATTGTGACCACCTATTAATATTGAGCAGGTCCCTCCTTTTGCCACCAAAACAGCGATGCATTTTATGTTCTGACACATTTCTATGTGAGCGGCAGTTTGGGAAATGTAGCTACTGTAGCAGTAGCTACATTTACAATATCTCCTTACAATGCCACTGGGAACTGTGTGGGATAAATTAGGCAACAAGTGAACCTTTTGTCCCAGAAGCTGAAGTGTTGGAAATACAAAAAATGGGCAAATTTGTGTGACTTTGACAAAGGCCAAAGTGTGATGGTTAGACAACTAGGTCAGAGCAATTCCAAAACAGCAGCTCTTGTGGGATGTTCCTGGTCTAAAGTGGTCAGGACCTGCCAAAGGTCATCTGAAAAAAGAAATCCAGTGAACTGCTGACAGGGTCATGGACGTCCAAGGCTCAACAAAGGCTGCCCATGTAGTCCGATTCAATAGTAGAGCTACTGAAGCTCAAACGGCTGAAAAGGTGTTCCCATAGAAAGGTGTCAGAACACATGTCATTACTGTTTTGGTGGCAAAAGGGGCGACCTACTCATTATTAGGCAGGTGGTCATGTTATGGCTGATCAGTATATATTAGTGTATGTGTGTGGGAGAGAGAGAGCACGTGCGCGCGCGAGAGAGAGAGAGAGAGAGAGAGAGAGAGAGAGAGAGAGAACATGGTTTATGATATTACATATTTTTTATATTATTCCATTGAAAACATAACAAGATTTTTAGCCACCATGGTGGTAAAGAGTCATCCATCATGCCAGCTATTGTTATTCCAAACAATAAACAGTGTTGCCATACACCTGATGTAGATTTTAATAGAAAGGATTTAAACATGAATAACATCATTTTTCATCAACACATTATTCATTGTTGTGTACACGCCGACAAGATGTTTCAGCACTCATGTGTCATATAAATTACATTACAGCCTGATAACACTGTGCAGTTGATTTTCTGTAGTAGTAAACATAAACATTGTCATCTTATCTATCCATGTGACTGCTCAAGCATCTCTAGATAGCACATAGCTCTTGTACGCCAATGCACCATTCAGGGAAGCACAAAAAAAAAAAAAAAAACGAGACCACACAAAGATTAACAATTAAGATTAAACTCCCACTGACAGGACTTAATCACTTGTTACAGAAAAATGTGTTTGTTCTTTTGTGAACAAATCAAGTTGAGCTGTGATTGATTGTGTACTTAATTATAACACTCGGTTTCTTTGCATTGTTGATTTTTAAACTTTGCTCTTCCCCATTAAAGATAGAACATAAAAAAAAAAACATGTTAATATTGTTGAATTTAATTAAAGGTTTCTTAACAAGCATGATGTACAAGGTTGGAAATTTTAGTTAGAAAAATTACCAGAATTATTGCCAAGGACAAGTGTATTACAGAAATATAAAAGTGTCTGACTGCTCCCCCATGCCTAAAGCATGGGTTACATGAATGACCAACTGCAAAACAGAGAAAGAGAATTTGAAATCGTGTACACCTTAAAGAGGCAATTTTATCCACCATAGATCAAGAGAGAGAGAGAGAGAGAGAGAGAGAGAGAGAGAGAGACACCTTTCGTTCTCGTCCTTGATGTACTAGGGCGTTTGAATATTTCTAAATATTTCATGTTTTGTAAAACTCCCAACTGCAGGTTGCACAAATAACATGTCTCAAAACATCAGAATCTTGTACCTCAATGGAGGGTTCTCCATTTCACACAGATCTTGTGCAATAACGGCACAATATTCCTGCATTGATCAGGTTGGGTGAAAAGACTAATGAGAGGGAAAATGAGTCAGCTGGTGGCAGTTATCCGATTATTTACTATAGGTATTATGCCTTTCAGAAATACTTTAGTTAATGGTTCATTCATGGTGCATACATAAGCTGGTTATGCCAAATCAGATAAACCTACAATATATTAATAGTAATATAATCCTCTCACAGGCATCAGCTGCCAAAAATATTCATGTTAGTTAGATCCTACATTAAAATCCACATATTTAATTGACAACACTGACATCCATGACAGTTGATATTGACATAAGGTGTTATGACACTTTCCAGCTGGACTTGGACGGGTGGCTCAGTGTGCTTCTGATATGTCCAAGTCACAGAATGATGATTTGACATGTGAGCCTGCCAAGGGAAGTTAGATGTTGCAAGCATGTTCTGCCATGTCTCCTGAACTTGGCATTTTATTGTAATATTAACAGTAAAAAGCTTGTTGTATAACACTATTGCTTGGGTGAAGGTATTGACAGTGACATGCACTGTACATGCAATGTGAAAATAAAGAAAGATATGAATTTCTCTGGCAGTAAGTAAATTGTGTGACACTGAACTGTTTTTAAAAATTGGTATTTAAACTTTGATTATGCGGTGATCATTACTACTAGCATAAAATAAAGGCATGACTCACATCGCATCCAGTCAGCATCTCCGCTTGCCGTAAGAAGTGCTGGAAGACTCGTTGAGAATGGTCCAACCACATGATTCGCTAAGAACAAAAGTGGGAGGGTTCAGGGCGCACAGTGCTGCGACCCAGGATGATTTGAAAAGATCCAATCAGAGCTCAGCCTCAGGTCACATGCTTTTCAAAGATTTACGTGTCTACATAGACCCTCGTTTGTCCGGCGCCCCGCGTACACGAACACAAATGAACTTAATACAGTTTAGAGGGTTTTTTTTTTTTGTAAATAAATTATATTAAGAAATACAGCGGAATATTGTGACTAAATGACTTTATTTCATTATTAAAATAAATAATTATGTTAAATAATTACATGTTAAAGTAGCATTCTTCTCTGCCTAACTTTAAGGGGGCGGCGCCCCTGCGCCCCGTATTGACCGGCCGCCACTGCGTGAGAGGTAGGTAAATTTTGGCACTTAAATCAAAATGAATTTGTATTTGTTTGTATGAGATAGAATCTGAGAGAGCATGAAGACTTTTTGATGTTCTCTCAGATTTTCAGTGCACCTTATTTGGTTTGATTAAACATGATATCGTCCTTATTGTGTAACTCTGACACAAAGTTAAAGACTTACAACGTCGTAAGGGATGATATAAAATGATGACAGCCCCAAAACAAACAAATTTATGACAATGAAATTCTGACGCAATGACACATAACACAATTGTAATTCCAAAATTTGACAAAAGCTGACAGCTTAATTCTATTGGAATAAACTTTTATGACAATGTCTGTAGTTTTATCTGTTGTACAGAAGCAGATGTCATGTAGCCTCATGGTAAAAAAAAAAAAAATCTTCAAGTTACATGTGGATGATTATTTTATAGCATAGAATAGCACCACTGTGTGCAATAATCTCCTGGCTTCAAGTGGCAACCAGTGGTGGTATACTGCCAAACTATTTAGTGTAGTGTTGAGCAGTTTGGAAAAGAGCCCAATCTCTTGCAGCTCTGAGGATGTAATTATCTGCTGCATTTGCTCAGTATAACAAGCTTTATGTGAATAAAAAACCTTACTGTGCAAATAACAAGAGCAGATCCACTAGGGTGTCATGGGGGTGCCATTCTAAGAAAAAGCCTTGCCACCCCAGCTTTTGGCATCAAAATGTAAGTAAACAATAGTTTAGGTTGACAATATATAAGTTTTATAAGTTTGTTTATATGAGTTTGCTCATGTCAAATTGCTACTTTGGAAATGAGCGTGTCATGCACCTCTCAGGCTGAACACATTGTTTGTTTTTATTAGTTTGTTTTCGAGCATTGTACTTTATTAATTACGCCTCCACATTTACATCCAAACTTGAAATCACCTGTATTAAAAAAAAAAAAAAACTTTATTTACACAGTTTACTAAAAAATTATACAAGTGCCTTTAGAATGTTTTTTGTCAACTTTGGTTTCATTATTAGCTACACAAGCTAGCAACTTGCTACTGATTGCTTGCATCTAAACAGAGAGTTTGTGGAAGCTTAAGGCTGTCAGCTAGCTGGGTGATTTAATTTGAACTTAAATTAAAACCAAACCGAATTCACAGTGAGGGGGTAAAAGAGTGAAAGTGGAAGGTATGGGTGGCAAACAAGAAGGAGATAGTGGAAGTGAGAGCAAGAAATAGAAATGAGCAAAGAAGAAACAGCTTGAGGAAAGTGGAGAGGTACAAGAAATGCAGCATGAAGAGGTGGAAAATAAAGGGCTTAGAGAGCTCAGGCACTGAAAGGGTGCCAAGAGAGCTTGAGTCACCGGTACCCAGTGAATAAGCTGCCCTTGGTTTGTTCAGTGTTATGTCTCTTCATTAATATTTCACCTAAGCACCTCAAATGGTCTCAAATGAAGCGCCTGTTGGTCTTGATGAGCTCAGACGTATGTATGTCACAGTCCTGCTTTTCACTGTCATATTGACATTAGATATTTATGCAATCCATCTTGCAGCTATATTACAAATATGTCATATTTAGTAATTACATTAGTAATTTGTGATCCAGCCTGTGAAAACCCACCTAAAGTCTATTTATCTAATACATTTGTCAGGGCAAGTCAAAGCAAAATTTTATTTTTACACCAATGTAATCACCCAAGAGTTGTTCTTAAGGATTCTTGGACAATGTATATACAGTATTTGCTTTTGATATCTATGTTAGGCCATAAATGTACAAGAAAAATGCATGGGTACTTGCTCTAATGCCACCCTCCTGGCATGCCAGAATAATTTTCCCTGCCACATCAATATGATTGGCACAGATTTTGAGCCCCAGGTGAAAGATCAAAACCTTTTGTCAGTATGTGTCAACGTGTTGGCTTGTGTCTATCTGCATCAAAGCTGGGTCAGTGCAGAGGCATCATGTGTTTTTCTACTTATGTAAGTTGGCACAATTCCATGGCATTGTCATCTAAAAAAAAAAAAATTCAATTGTTCACACTTTACATCTACAGAGGAGTATATATATAATTATGTTCTTAAATTTAAATTTATATTATTTATATATACAATTTATATATTGTTCTTATTTCAATATATAAATCTATTTTTTATCTGGATGTGAGAGGCAAAACCTAAAGGGTACTAAAGAGACCATTCTGTTGTTAATACCATTTGTGGTAATTCAAGGCAAAGCTATTCAGCAGCACATTTTGAACAACATTTATAATTAGATAATGGACTTATGTGTAATTGCTTGGATGATACTATACATAGATTCCAAAAGGCAATACATGCAGCTTTTACCTGTTAATGCCTTTATTTATTTTTTTATTAATTTTTTTTTTTTTTACAGATTTACGTTTTATTCTCTTAAAGTCATAAGATGTTTATCATTTTTATTCAATAATAACTACAACAAAATTAACAAGATAATTAACCATCAGAAAAAAATACATATCTGTACATGACAAAAGCAACCCTATTAGGTTTAATGTTCCCACTCAGCATTCCATTGTCTCTGTTAGGCATTTTTAGACAAATTGGGCTGCATCAAGAAAAGAAAATACCTAAGGGGATTTGAAATTACTGGAGCTGGGTTAAAAAGAACTATGTGATGAGAACTCATAGGACTGGAACTAAACAGCTGTGTGGCCAAAAGAAAACCACATGTTAGTGAGACTAATTAGTAAAAAGGCTTCATTTTGATAGGGAGCATAAAGATTGGACTTTGGAGCAATGGAAAAAGGTCACGTTGTCTGATGGGTTCAGACTGACCTTATTCCAGAGCAATGGATCTCACCAGGTGAGAAGGGATGAGCATGCAGTGATCTTGCATAGTCCCCCACTGTACAAGCCCCTGGAGGCAGTGTTGTGATTTTGGGGTTGCTTTAGTTGGTCTTGTCTAGGCTTAGAAATGTTATGTGGCAATAAAATAAAGTCAGCTGAGGACCTGAATGTACTGAATGACCAGGTTATCGCATTAGTGGAGTTTTTCTTCCCTGATGACACACTAATATTTTCCAGGACTCAAACTGTAAAAGAGTGGTTCTGAGAGCATAAGTAATTATCTTTACACATACAGTGTGGGCTGTAATCAAAGCTAAAGGTGATTGAATGAAATCTTAGAGAACATGACCAGACAGGCAACCTTAATGAGCTGGCCAAGCTAAACTAACATTAACACTATTGTCATTCACTTAATAAATTAACTGATGCTAAAGACTCTTTACAAATGGAAATTCTTAAGCTATAAGTCATTTACTCACTCACTCACTCACTCACTCACTCATCATCTATACCGCTTAATCCTGTATTCAGCCTATCCCAGGGGACTTAGGGCACAAAGCGGGGTACAGCCTGGACAGGGTGCCAATCAATCGCAGGGCACACACACATACACACACTCACACTCATTTATAAGTCTTTTTCTACAGTCATACTGTTCTCATGCTATGAGCTGAGTTTGGTTGTGTATCATCTCACATCTCTGCTTGACTCCTACAGCCGCACTGATAAGCAGTCTACTAGCTGATACTACACCGCTCTCTCCTAACCAGAGAGAGGGGGTTCTGCAGCATTCAAATTTCAAATGTGAAACTAAACATACAGAAAAGAACCAGGTGACTCACCTGATAAAACCAGGTTTAATTAAAAAAATGCACTAGAATTACATCAGTATACAGCAGCATCTACTTATACATCTATTCAAAATTCCTGCCAGTTCTGACTCAATGCCCTTGACACAGCACTGACTGTGAATTAGTATTACAGAATCGCCAGGGTGACTCACAGCAACTCAAAAACATGTATAGTACTTTTAACAATAGACCTGATCTTAGAGTAGCAGTACATAAATCCAGAATGTAGAATTAGATCCCTAATGAGCAAGCCAGAGGCAACAGTGGCAAGGAAAAACTCCCTAAGGTGACTTAGAGGAAGAGAAGGAACCCATTGCTTTGTAGGTGACATGAGATTGTGTAGATTACAGTATCTGCTTTTAGAAGAGACAAAAAAGACAAAAAGTCTTAGAATAACACAAGCCAGAGATATTTTATGATTATACCAGCAGTTAGACATGTCTAGTATATTCACATGAGCTTATCCACTGAAGCCAGGGTGAGACTTGGCCATAATTGGACCCTCCACAGTAGTAGAAAGTAGTCACAAGTGCAGAATCTCCAAGTTCATCAGGATGAATCAGGGAGGGAGGGCAAACAGACCGACAGCAGTAGAAGTCTGTCAGGATCTGTCAGGATTTACCACATAAATTTTGATGGAACTTAGCACTGAACTTATCACACACACCGCCCTGAATGTAAAACAATAGAGGAACCCGGTTATATAACACAATATCAGATCTATTCTATGACAAGGAATCTCACCAAAATGCATATCACATAGAAAATATTAAAATATGAATTTCAGTTTCCGTCTAGTACATTTGAATTGGCTAATGGCTAATATAATGTTCCTGACATATATTTTTTTAAATCATTTAATATGAATTTCTGATCAATTTGTCAATGGGAATATGAAGTCATTAATCAGTCACCATCAACAATAATGATGATTTCTCAATCTTAAAGTCAATCAATCCTATAATTTATATAACAATACTAGAATCACAGGCTTGTACAGTGTGTCATATTTCATTCTTGTATATTGCAGTCAAATCAATTTTTTAAAGGTAGTAGATGATGTCTTTCATAGTTTCCTCCCTCCCATCAAAGCGACTTGATAATGTAATACCAAATTAAATCTCAACTGCCCTTTAATTAAAACTTATGGTGTCACATTACAAATTCAGCTCTTTGCTCCAGGCCTTTAAACGTCATTGGAATAAGTGCCGCTCATTGGCACTTTTGTTACTTGGAAACCATGTACAGTACATGGATATGGATGTGATACTGCAGTCCTGGACTGAGAGAGGTTATTATATGGGCTTATTCCTGAAGTAAAAAAGAGGGAGTGAGCCACAAAAGTGTGAGCCACAAGCTTCAGTATCTTAATACTACATTTTACTAGCTCTTTGTGCTTCCCTTGTTCTGGCTTTCAGTGGAAACATATCTTTTGAACATCACAACACAATGAGATTTTCAAGGCAAGATTCAGTCACTGGATTGAAAAATGTTCACAGAATCCCTCCCTTTTATGTGTGGATCCTTTAGTGGAGAGTAAACAGGATGATCTCATGTGTTTTCAGCATATAGGAACAGGTCTGTGGTGAACTGCTGTGAGTTAAATCAGCTGTGAGTAAAATTCCGTCCTTCTTCTCTAATAAAAAATAATAAGCCGCCTCGGTGTAAAGTCGCACAGCTTCTTTAAGTTTGCTCAACTTTTAGAGAAATGTGCTGGCCAAACAAAAATATTTAACATTACTGTTTAGTTGACAAGACGTTTACCCAGTTCAAAATCTTAAGTAGAGTAGTATTGGTTGTGGGCTCAGTTAATTATATTACGGGTTTCTTTCTTAACATGTGAATCTGAGGGGAGCATTTCTCTTCAAGTCCACTAGAAATCACTTGGATGGCTTTATAGGATCCTGTTGGGATTCAGGGTACAGTGTAGATATAACTTTCGTAGATTAGCATTAGTGATTCTTCCAGTTTTGATCTTCCTTAACTTACTGAGTACAGAAAAGTCTCCTACTCCTTAACTGTTTAACAATTCTGGGTTTTTCTTGAACTTTCGTTAGCTGAGCACTTTCAAGATCATGTGTGCTGGCATGGAGCAGGACTCTATTGCTGGGCAAAAGGTAGGGCAAAGGTACAGTGCAGTAACAGGACTAACAAGACTAACGTTAGCTCGTTTTATATATATATATATATATAAAATATGGCATGCCGTTTAGGAAAATATTCATGAGAGAACTTAATGAAAACTCTGAATATATTGAATGAAACGTGAGAATATTGAATGGATTCCGAATATATTGATTGAAAATATATATATATTGAATGAAATCTGAATATATGGATTGAAAACTGATATATTGAATGGAAAGTCTGAATATATTGAATGAAAACTAAGTATATATTGAATGAAACATGACGTCATCGAAACACAGCGCCATCTTTAGAAAGGATGAGTGAGTCGGCAAGAAACTTGGTTGCTGCAATTGTGAGAAATGAAGAGATGGTCAACTCTTTAATGAGTGCGTGTACGGCCCTAAGTGGTGGCACAAGCCGCACTCAGTATCAGACTACGGATGAAGAAATTTATTCGCTATTTCACCGCGGAAGACCGGGTGGATGTTGTGCGCTAAAATGCCTTCGTGCCACAGATTGCCCCCCCACCCTGTATAATCTCCGTCGAATATTATATTAGAACAGAAATTTATAGGTTTATGATTTAGAAATGACAAATTAGACCAAATGGATTTGATTATAAAATAACCATTATAAAAAATTACATGTTGTATAGGGAAACATATAAATTATTATTTTTTTAATATACAAGATGTATTTTTGATATTGCTTATTTAATAATAAAAATCTTTTCGTTAATTTTTTCATCATAAATATTTATTTAGTGCAAGCATTTTTGTATTACATGACAAATCCCTGTAAAATCAATGTGCCACAAAATAAACCTTATATGAGAATTTGTATCCATCGTCTCGACACCTGTCACGTGCCTAGGGTTAATTATAATGTTTATATCATATTTGATAACAATAAACCTATGAATTTCTGTTGTAATATAATATTTGATAGAGATTATGTAGGGGGGGGGGGGGGGGCAATCTGTGGCAGGGGAGCATTTTAGCGCATAACACCGGTCTTCCGCGGTGAAATAGCGAATAAATTTCTTCATCCGTAGTCTGATACTGAGTGCGGCTTGTGCCACCACTTTGGGCCGTACATACACTCATCAAAGAGTTGACCATCTCTTCATTTCTCACAATTGCAGCAACCAAGTTTCTCGCCGACTCACTCATCCTTTCTATAGATGGCGCTGTGTTTCGATGATGTCATGTTTCATTCAATATATACTTAGTTTTCATTCAATATATCAGTTTTCAATCCATATATTCAGAATTCATTCAATATATATATATATATATATATATATATTTTTTTTTTTCAATCAATATATTCGGAATCCATTCAATATTCTCACAGTTCATTCAATATATTCATAATTTTCATTCAATATATATAGAGTTTCAATCAATATATTCGGAATCCATTCAATATATTCAGAGTTTTCATTAAGTTCTCTCATGAATATTTTCCTAAACGGCATGCCATAATATATGTGTATATATATATATATATATATATATATATATATATATATATATATATATATATATATATACACACACGTGGACAAAATTGTTGGTACCCTTTGGTCAATGAAAGAAAACCTCACAATGGTCACAGAAATAACTTTAATCTGACAAAAGTAATAATTTAAAAAAATTCTATGAATGTTAACCAATGAAAGTCAGACATTGCTTTTCATCCATGCTTCAACAGAATTATTTAAAAAAAATAAACTCATGCAACAGGCCTGGACAAAAATTATGGTACCCCTAGAAAATACTGAAAATAATGTAACCAAAGGGACATGTTAATTCAAGGTGTGTCCACTAATTAGCATCACAGGTGTCTACAATCTTGTAATCAGTCAGTGGGCCTATATATAGGGCTCCAGGTAGTCACTGTGTTGTTTGGTGACATGGTATGTACCACACTCAACATGGACCAGAGGAAGCGAAGGAAAGAGTTGTCTCAGGAGATTCGAAAGAAAATTATAGACAAGCATGTTAAAGGTAAAGGCTATAAGACCATCTCCAAGCAGCTAGATGTTCCTGTGACTACAGTTGCACATATTATTCAGAAATGTAAGATCCATGGGACTGTAGCCAACCTCCCTGGACGTGGCCGCAGGAGGAAAATTGATGACAAATCAAAGAGACGGATAATCCGAATGGTAACAAAAGAGCCCAGAAAGACTTCTAAAGAGAACTTCATGCTCAAGGAACATCAGTGTCAGATCGCACCATCCGTCATTGTTTGAGCCAAAGTGGACTACATGGGAGACGACCAAGGAGGACACCATTGTTGAAAACAAATCATAAAAAAGCCAGACTGGAATATGCCAAACTACATGTTGACAAGCCACAAAGCTTCTGGTAGAATATCCTATGGACAGATGAGACAAAAATGGAACTTTTTGCCAAGGCACATCAGCTCTATGTTCACAGACGGAAAAATGAAGCATATCAAGAAAAGAACACTGTCCCTACTGTGAAACATGGAGGAGGCTCTGTTATGTTCTGGGGCTGCTTTGCTGCATCTGGCACAGGGTGTCTTGAATCTGTGCAGGGTACAATGAAATCTCAAGACTATCAAGGGATTCTAGAGAGAAATGTGCTGGCCAGTGTCAGAAAGCTGGGTCTTAGTCGCAGGTCATGGTTCTTGCAACAGGACAATGACCCAAAACACACAGCTAAAAACACCCAAGAATGGCTAAGAGGAAAACATTGGACTATTCTAAAGTGGCTTTTTATGAGCCCTGACCTCAATGCTATTGAGCATCTTTGGAAGGAGCTGAAACATGCTGTCTGGAAAAGGCACCCTTCAAACCGGAAACAACTGGAGCAGCTTGCTCATGAGGAGTGGGCCAAAATACCTGCAGAGAGGTGCAGAAGTCTCATTGACAGTTACAGGAATCGTTTGATTGCAGTGATTGCCTCAAAAGGTTGTGCAACAAACTATTAAATTAGGGGTACCATCATTTTTGTCCAGGCCTGTTCCATGAGTTAATTTTTTTTTATAATTCCGTTGAAGCATGGTTGAAAAGCAATGTCTGACTTTCATTGGTTAACATTCATAGAATTCTTATTTATTATTACTTTTGTCAGATTAAAGTTATTTCTGTGACCATTGTTTTTCTTTCATTGGCCGAAGGGTACCAACAATTTTGTCCACGTGTGTATATTATATTATATTATATTATATTATATTATATTATATTATATTATATTATATTATATATACTGTATATAATAATATAATATCCACTACTGCTCAAAAGTCTGGGATCACCGTGGTCGTTCCTGATTTTCCTTTCTTTCTACATTCTAAAGCAATGCTGAAGGCACCCAAAATATGCAGTCACCTCCTTTGAACAGTTTATGTTGAGATGTATCTGCAACTCATGATCTGTAACGCCTTCATAACTGAGCTAATCCGAGGTGCCGTTAATTGGTACTTTTTGAGGCTGGTAACTCTAAATGAACTTCTCCTCTGCAGCACAGATTACATTTTGTCTTGCTTTTCTGGGAAGGTCTTCATGAGAGTCAGTTTCATCATGGTGCTTGATGGGTTTTGCAAATGCACTTGACAATACTGTTCTCGCAAGAACTAGCTGACCTTCATGTCTGAAATAACAACTGACTGTTGTTGCTGCTGCTGCTGCTGTTACACAATTACCTAATTCCATATGTGTTATTGCACACCAGTGCACAAAGCAAGGTCCAGAAAGACATGGATGCGTGGGTTTGGTGTGGAAGAACTTGACTGGCCTGCACAGAGTCCTGACCTCAACCCGATAGAGCACCTTTGGGATGAATTAGAGCGGAGACTGCGAGCCAGGCCTTCTTGCCCAACATCAGTGTCTGACCTCACAAATGAACTCCTGAAAGAATGCTCAAAAATTACTATAAACACGCTCCTAAACCATGTGGAAAGAGTTGTATTGGGTGGGGCAACATCATATTAAACTATGGAATGCTACTATGGAATAAGAATTGAATGTTACTGAAGTTCATATGCATTTGAAGGCAGAATACTTTTGCCGATATATAAAATCACATGACTGCATCTCAGGGAAGGTAAATTACTGACTCAACTTGATTTTTTTATTGGTTTATTCAGTCTGTGTCTGTTAAGTTTTCAAGAACACAATATTGCCTGCTTTCTCAACAAATACCACTGTAAGAGTTTGGGCCAACAATACAATATTCATTCAATTTATCTTGTTGGAGTTTTTACAGAGTAGTTAACTATAGACTAACCTAACATTTACCCAGCATAGAAAATACATGATTTTTTTTTTTTCTAATTACATTTCTGTATACTTCTATGGCCTCACTGAGTCACGTAATTACAGGAATAGCATGGAAATAGAAACATTTTTTTGTGCTGCTTATAAGTGCACTCAAGAAATTATTAAATGAAGTTCCTTCACATATTCCTTTCAGCAGACCAGCAAATATAAAGGCGACATCCTTACCAGGATACACAATAACGGTCTGATAGTGCACTTGATGTGAGCTTAGAGATTTTATGCATTTCTGCAGTGGCAGCCCTGTGTAGGCCAGGAAATGACAAAATATGCTGAGCCAGAGATGCTATTGTGCTGAGGTTCATGGTTCTGCCATTCCACTTAAGTGGTTTGTTGAGACATGCTCACAAGATCAGAGACAGTGCAGATCTGTATCCACATCCACATGACGTGACTTCATCTCCTTTTTTTAGTAAGTCATCTTTCTTCAACTCAGCCAGAAAGGTCAACAACACACATATTTTGTTTTGTATTCCACTAGGGTGTGTTAGCAGCCAACTGGTGAGTCCCAGGGCAGTAAGGTTAAGATGTGTAGAAATCTAGAAAAAAAGTTAGTAGCATCATAACCCATTGCAAACCATGATATCTCACAGGGAAGGCAGGATTGAAGCTATAAAATACATAAACAAGAAATAGAATTTTCAAAACAGTGTTTGAGCAACTTAAGTTTTTTCCATTCTCTGCTGCAGTAATCACTTCCACAGTCAAGCCTTTCTTAAGAGCAATTGTCTTCCTAATTAATGTTAATAATATACAGTGACTGCATGCATAACTAAGATGGACACCACTATGTTATATAGAATTACATAATAAATGGTTCGCTGGTATGAAACCATTGTAGTAGAACCTTATAGTGTGAAGTTTCATCATACGTATAAAACTGTTACACATAAAGACAGGAAAATGCTCTCTGGGGGAAAAAAAGCCAAGTAGCAGCAACATGCGTGATAGCTTTTTTTACTCCATGGAATTTAAGTCTATTCTGAAAATGTATTATTCAATAAATTAATTAAAGTAATAATATGAAAGGTATCTAGTGGTGTGTACAGTATAGGCTAAACTTGAGTACATACATATCTTATAGTACACACACTCACTCACTCACTCACTCATCATCTATACCGCTTTATCTTGTATTCAAGGTCGCGAGAGGTCTGGAGCCTAAGGAGACTTAGAGTACAGGCAGGTACACCCTGGACAGGGTATTTTAGAATAGAATTACAGCAAAATAATATGTTTTTTTTTTAATAATTTTAACACAGAAATGGAGATAGTGCCTGTTGTAGTAATCAACTGGTGGGATGTATGACTAACAACAAGTGCACTATTACATAAGGATCTTACAGTAACACATAACATAGAGTCCATCATACACTACATTCCTACACATACGTAAATATTAGACTCCTACATTCTTAGCATATTATTGCACATCTACTTAAACCAAATGAACACCTTGTATTAAGACAGTAAGTCACTTCTACAATATTCAAAATCAACCTTATGTAATAATATAATAATGCTGGTTATTGTGCTTAGATAGAAAAGAAAAAAATCCATGGCAACTTTCAAGGAATAAGAAAATAAAATCTTTCAGTCCATTTTTTTCAGTTGCCTAAAATGTGCTACAGTAGAATTTTTTGTGTATTCATCATCATCTAATGAATTAGTGTAGCAGAGGATTATAGAGAAATGTTCTGTTATTCTTCACAGTCAAAAGTCCCGGTTTGACATGAACACCCCTTCTACATTATGCACACACGGAGAAATGTTGGAGAAAACACATGAAGAAACAGAAGGAACACTTGTAATGAAAAGATATAAAATGTGCCTAATTCCTGATGGCAATATCCAATTAAAACGTTTCACATATTTATTTATTTTAAATAGACTTCTAATATTGACATTAATTCACTTTGTTATCAAAGGCTTCCATGTAAGCAAGTACTGCCAAAACTCTAGTTTATATTTGGTTGACTTCAAAAGTGAACACTCTGTGGGATTCATGTGTGTAGTTACTTGCATAACTACATGCTGCAATTAGCTTTTCTTCCATATGTAATACACTGCAATTACACTTTATTCATGCTTTGCTACACTATAGTCACAGTCGAATAGAGAGTTATCACTGGAGGCACGGTGCTAGCAAAGACCTGAGAAGTTAAAGGGTAAAAGACTGTACTTAAGGGCTCAGCTGTGGCTCTTTGGGAATCCTTGGATTTAAACTGTTGAACTGAGTGAATTGAATCGTTTAATAACTAGCTCAACACCTTAACCAGTGAGACCGAAGAATTTTAATCTGTTCACTCATTTTGTACACCATCAACCTCACTATTAAAAAATAAGTTTAGACTTCTCTTTTGCTTCATTGACATTGGAGGTGTTTCTAAACACACAAGGACTCTTATCCCATGACTTGCTGTAGTTAACCAGTTAAATAAATAAGTGATATAAATGATAGAAGAAGACACTTTTTTCAGCTAGCTCATGTAAGCAGATGGTTTCTAAATGAATTCAAAGTGGTACTTTATAGACCTGACTTCACCTCTACCAAATAAATAACCATCCAAACCATCAGAAAAAGTCAGAAAAAGACATTCTAAAACATCTGAACTGAAATAAATCATGTTACTGAAATAAGCCTTTCATAAACTCTCCAGCATTGCGTTCTTAAAGATTTATGCAATGTGTATAATTATTTTAATGGCCCTAGGTGGGTACTCTTGTTGGAGCCAGACAGCCTGGTTTGAGTGTTTCAGAAACTGCAGATCTCCTGGAATAAATAGCAGTCTCAAGAGTTTATACAGAATGGTGCAAAATACAAAAAGTCATCAAATCATCTCTGTGCAAAAAATGCCTTGCTAATGAGAACGTTTAAAGGAGAATGGCCGACTTTGATAATAGGAAGGCTACAGTAACTCAAATCACCACTCTATACCACCACTATGAACAGAAAAGCAGTTCAGCATGCACAACATGTCGAACCCTGAAGCGGCTGGGCTACAACAGCAGAACCCAATATTAGGTACAATTCCTGTCAGCCATGCTACAGTGGGTGCATGTTCACTGAATCTGAAAGTTGAGGAATGGAAGGGAAAATGTTTCAGATTCCTATTCTTGGCTGGGAATAAATTATATTATTAGATTTAGAAACACTGTAACTCCAATTTAAAACCGTTATTTCTTCAATTATTTCCAAGCATACATATGTGTATTATCTTTCAGTAAGTCACTCCATTACTAAAAGCAAGTCACAGAGCAGAATTGAAAACTCCACTCTCTTCTTTTTTCCTCGCAGTTTTGTAATGAAGTTACTTTGCATTATGTAGTATGATTGATATATTTTTTCGTAGTAACAGTAATAATCTTTCTTTTTCTTTCCCAGTTCTGGTTATGACGATTAAAAGCTCTCAGATTCATAGCCAAACCTTTTATGATGGAACATACTGAAACATTTCTCTGGATTACACCTTGCTACATCATGACACAATCTTCCTGTTGAACATGAAACCGTGATGCTTCAAAGAAATCATAATCCAACATTAATTATAGCTGTTTTTGCCAAGCATACAGCTGTAAGAATATGGACTCGACATATAAGCAACAAGCATACACAAAGAATGCATTTATTTACCTTTATCATGCCTGTGTTAAAAAAAAAAAAAATCTGTTGGGATTTTAGGGATTTTCATTAGGGATTTTCTTGGAAAGTTATAACAGTAGCAGATCTATATTTATACATCCACATGCACATTATTTCATGAAAGCACAGAAGCAGTCACCACCAGGCCTGATGAAATTTTAATCAGTTCTGTCCTAGCAGCCAGGCAGCCCTGATAAATGCAGCTAAGGCCACTGCTCCAGATGCCATTCTGCAGATCCACCTGCAGGCTACAGATGCTCCCACTGAGAAAAACGTTGTGTTATTCATCTTAACATTATAAATTTCAGTTCACTGAAGCAGCTCAGCTTTTGAAACGTTCGTAATTTCACATGTATATTCGCTGCAGCAGTCCCTTATTGTTAAGACTCACATGTGTTACAGTGGTAGTTTCAATAAACTGTTTTATTTGGGGTACATATTTGTATAATAATATATGTAATATATTATTTCAGTGATAGAAAGCTGTAGTAACACTGATACTGTGAATAAATGTGTTAAAATTCACTTCCTTCTCTAAACTCTAATCCATGGCATTAACAAAGAAAATAATTAATTATTAGTAAGACCAGCATTTATATCGATTTTATAATCTACTTTTCTTGTATTAAAATGAAACAGCAGCAGGGGCTCATTCATGAAGTAAGTGGAGCAGAACCTTACCTTTTTTTATCAGCTATTCAACAAATCTTCATAAAGACCTCATTTACAACCCTGCACATTTTAAATCATATTGAAATACTGATTGCCACTTTTAAATGACCATGAGATTAAAAAAAAAAAAAAAAGTCTATTTGATGAATTACATTACACTAATTCTCCTATCTTACTAGATATTGTGCAATCATGGGGCAATACGTTTACTGCCCCACATAGATTCCATGTGTTCTTATTCCACATAGTGGTCAAAAATAGCAATAACAACAACTGCTAATACATAACCACTGGGGCTTAAATTATGCTGCCCCATGCTTGGTGTATGAGCAACAGACAGACAATTAATGACAGGCTCGTTCTTTTATAGCAAATAATCCAAATGACATATAATGCATTTCTACAAAAGGGAAACAGTGTATCTATGATGTATAGAACCATTTGTATTGTGAGCTATATTGCAAAAATTGAGAGAGGGATAATGTTCATTCAGGTGAAAATGTCTCACTTTTTAAGCTGCTAGACTGTATATTGAATGAGTGGATGTTGTTGACGTTCAAATGCCTATTATGAGGTTTACAAAAAGAAGTACACATTATAGCCTACAGCATATGTCCCTTATGATAGCCTCTTGACTTTATTTGAGGTTATCTTGTTATTAATGTCGTCCTACCCCAGGAAAAATCTGCGGTAACAGGCCACAGCTAAACGTGTCATATCAGAGCAGAATATAATCATGAATCCCCCCTCAAACAGAGTCCCTATTCAGCAGCAGAAATATTCCCAAAAAGAAACTTGACTGATGGCAGAAAGAGGATATTATAACTTCTTTTTATTGTGTTTTTTTTTGTACACTTTTTTTGACCTGCCTCTAAAACATGTGTCATAAACATTGACAAAACCATTTGTAGGCTTGCTTTTTCCTTATTTTCTGACACAACCTTTTTTTTCCTGCCCTCCCAGGGTTTTTTCCCCTGAAAACAGCACGAGTTTGCATTTGAGTTCATGCTGTGAAAAGGCTACATTTATCATGTAATAAACTGATACACACTTTCACAAAGCAGGTTAAATGGAAGCGCTGCAATGTTTTCTCAGAGGGTAAGATAAATTTGCTGACCTTGCCTTGCCACTTTATGATATAGTAAATCTGTGAAGCTCAAAAAGCCAATGAATGCACACCAGGTACATAGTTTACAGCACTGACTGAGCATACAGTATAGTATGAATAAGTGGGGGAGCAATATTAGTCATGATAGTACAAGCTTTGAAAAAATAAAAGAAATAGGGAAATTATTACACAGCCTCAAATATATAGACACACACACACACACACACACACACACACACACACACACACACACACACACAGGTATCACCATATGCAACAATATATTTTTGTCATTTCATAGAAAAGGTACTTTTATCGATACACTCCTGCCCCCTACTGGTACACAGTAAAATAATGAAAATTCAGAACAGGCATTTATCTCCAGGATGTCTAATGTGGTTCTAAATTTAAAAGGTGCGTTATATTGGTAGATATGTGAATAGTGCTTACATTCTAGAGAAAGAGCCATTTTAAATTAATAATTTTATACAGCATTTTTGTTTGCATACATAAAATAACAATCCCATTTAATTTCATTGCAAAGTGGACAAAATGTTTTACATTTGGTTAAAATTGAACAAATTTGCAGCATTTGACCAAGCAGCATGTTGTGCTCCATCCATTTCACTGGCTACATCATTACCCTCAGTGAGAGTATGGTTGGTTCCACCAATAGTAGCTTTGCATTCAGGACACCGGCTTTGTTCCATGGCACCTCCACAATCTCCGATAGCGTACACATGCCCATTAGGACACTTATACCAGTGTCCCTGTTTGAGAGCCATGGCTTTAACGATCATCACTCTTTCTTCATTATTGATACCCAAGCCACTACGTGGAAGTGTATTTTCCAGCTCTTTAAGTATCCCCTTCACTTTGTCTTCATCATTTTCAGTGAAGGGCGTTGTGTCCTCCAGGATCTGTCTTGCCTGTGACACCTGTGCATTGACTTGTACCGCCAGCACTGTGTATTTGGCCATACTACAACGGACATTGAGATCAGCCAGGTAGGAAAGCCTCCTTATTTCACATTCTAGATCGTCCTTCTGCTGATCAGAGAATCTCTGGGATGAATCAAGCAGGAATCTGAGGCAGTCTGTAATGCGCTGTGAGAATTCACCAAACATTAATGAGGATATGTGATCGTTTTTCATCTTTATTAGCTTCCCAAGTTTTTCCAGGAATATTATCAAGTTCTCCTGTTGCCAGAGGTCTAGAAGAGATAAGCCAGACTTCTGAAGCCTCTCAGTGATCATTTTGTACTCTTCAGGAAGTTGGTCCTTAACGAAGTCCTTCCTTTTCAAAAGCAACTGAAGTTCATTTTGCTTATACTCAATGTCAGACTGCAGTCCATTGATCTGTTCCTTCACCTTCTCGATTTCTGCCAGGCTTCGGTTGATATGGGCACCATAGCGCACGTTCCTACGAATGGGGGTTCGACATCTGGGACAATCCTTCAGCCGGATAGCTCGCTGATCTAGGTCAGCTTTCTCATCCTCATCCATGCCCATGTACTGGTCCATACCAGTAGCCTCAATGATATGCTTGCAGTCCTCTAGCTGTATAAAGCATGCATCTGGCTCGTCTTCATTTCCAAAGAAGATCTCAATCACATCATCACGATGGCATATGCGACACTTATCTGGGCAAGGGTCTCCACAAAGACCTATACAAGGATGTCCACAGGGCAAGACCTTGTCACATTTCCTTAAACATGGTGGGCGGTCACATGGCTCATGGCAGAGTTTGCTACACTTTTGATGAGGACATTGCCACTCACAGGGTTCCATGCAAGGGACACATGGCTGTCCACATTTTCTCATGCAAACACTGTGAACACAGCGATTTTGACAAGGGAGGGTACATGGTGGGCAGCTTTTTGGGCACGGCACACGGCACTTATGTGAGCAGGGAAGGACACGCTGGCATGCATGTTCACAAGCTTTGTGAAGGCGACCCTGGTGGCATGTGTGGCAAGTCCCAGTGCAAGCATGTCCACAATTCAGGACTGTGACACATCGGGTTCTGCAGGCTGGCTGATTTAGAAAGTCAAACGAGGAGCTGCATGGCTCTTTCTGAGTATGTCCACATTTTAGCACCATAGAAATTTGTACTTTGCATTTCACAGTGCATGGTTCACCACAGCTTGCCTGGCATGTGTGTCCACATGTCAGCTTTTTCTGACAAGACTCCCTGCAGATGAATGTTTTTGGATCTTGATGACAGGCCATTTTTTGCTTGTGCTGGCATTTTGGTACAACCTTCTCTACACGTACCTCACATTTACCACACTTCTGATGGCAACGTCTAGGACATTTATGTCCAAGCTCACACAGCACTTTGGGGCAGTCCTTAATACACTTATATTTCTTGTGGTCAGCATCATAAGGATGGCACATGCGAATGCATACGTGGCCACAGTCCAAGCGGTACTCACAGGGCTTGTTGCACCCACCTTCAGGCACCTTTGAAAAGTCTTTTGAAGATGACACCAGGGTTTGGGTTTCTGGATGATTCTGACAGCTCAGAGTCAAAAAGGGTCCCACCTGACCTTTCTCCCTCAGTGTGTGAAGTATGTTACTCCACAGCGTCACCTTGCTAAACATTTCCATGTTTCCAAGGCAGTACAATCCCATCTTGGCACGAGAAAGTGCCACACAAACACGGTTTGGAATTTTCAAAAACCCTACCCTGCCCTCCTGATTACTGCGTACTAAAGACAATATGACAATATCATTCTCTTCACCTTGATACTTATCAACGACATGAACTTTGACCCCTGAAAATTCAGCTGAGGGCATGAGCTTACGTAAACAGTAGAGTTGCCCAGTGTAAGTGGTGAGAATGGTGATCTGAGAGGGCTGATAATCCTGACGCAACAAGTACCGACAGAGTTCTACCACAAAACGTGCTTCGTGAAAGTTTTGATGACTTCTTCCATCCTTTATTTCCTCCTCATGGGACTTGTGGTCGATGAAGAACATGTTTGTGAGAATTCCCTACAGGTAAGAAAAAAATTACAGCTCAGAATTGACTATAATCAAGCATAAGTTAGGTACGTGATATTGTTAAGCAGATTTTTAAAGTACAGTGAACACTGCCAGTGTACACTGAATGTTTTAATAATGAACAAAAAACTGACCTTGATGTTTTCATACTCAAATACAGAAGCATGGTTTTCCAGCTCTGAGTAGATATGAGGAGTCAAAAGACGAGCAATATCTGGTCTCATACGATGCTGTAGTATCATGTACATAAAGAAAATAATTTTAAAAAATACGTTTTTATAATGCTTAATTATATTGTAAAGATTTTTTTTGTTGTTGTAGGAATTCATTAGCTCACCTGGTAGTTAAGTCTGACATAAGGAAATCCCACTTTGACAAGCCTCTCAAACATCGACACTTCGAGGTTGAAATTTTTGGCTAGCTCATACACTGTGGCATTAGGTCTAAGCTGTAAACAAAACAGGAGATTTATGAGAAGGAAAAATTAGTAATTAATGTAAAAAAATCTAACAGTTTTTGGAAAGATGTGTGTCATATATCTTCTTAAAGAATAAATTATGATTTCCATTCATTTTTATTTTGATAAATCTAAATAAATTCAATTATAGAGGTGGGGGAAAAATCTATGCAGTCTTTTGTGTGGCGATTCACATATCCAAAATCTTTTTTCTTTTATTTGTTCTTTACTATTTTTACATTTATAAAAGAGTTGAACAGACAACTGGCCAGTGACCTGAGTTGGACATGGCCAGTAATCGGCTGATCAGCCTCAGATATAAACGATTCTGTACCAACCACAGAATGCCAGAAAGGCATTTTTATGGTGTTTCATTATCAAAAATCACACACGTTAAAAGTCTCTGATCTGCCTTTTTCTACAAGTCTGTGAGCAAATTAGTTTCAACCCATTACACACGCTTACACCAATCTCAAAACACAGTGGATGCAAATTAGTTGAAAATGGCATGCGTTAGGAGCCACATGTGCCTGCGTGCTCCCATCCACTCAACCCGAGTGCTCACTGTCAAGTTGAGTTTTGAGACTTTGGAGGCGGTAAAACATCACAGTTTCTTTATAATCCTAAAGGCGGTACACTTCCGACTATTTATTTTCATCCCATGTGGTAGGAGTGGATTGCTAGGTTTCTGTAGAAATAATAATTATGATGGATGATGTACTATAATGCTGCCCTTGGTTTTTTAATTGAGAAAACTAATGTTATAAGGAATGGGCTACATTTAATTATGCACTAAACTGTTTTTAAAGGTTTAAAACTGTAACACAATCAGGAACAAAAATGTAATATCAAATGGGGATATTTATAAAATCGTGATAATTATAGAATCGCAATTTTAATTCAATCTGCACCTAGGTATTGTGATCGTATCGGGTGGTGACAAGTGATTCCTATCCGTATTAAATTGTAAATAGGGCTCTTTATGTACTGGCCCATTTATGTTGGAGCCCAGAAACCATAACCACATTTCAATTTAGCATAACTTATAGTAATCATTTCTTTACTGTATAGTATGTTGTATGTCATGCATAATTTTCTATTTCTTCACAGGTTGACAATTTGTTCCGTTTTAAGTCTTAAAAATTTAGAAAAAGATTCAACAGATCTTCTCGACAAAATATCTATTAGCGCCAGTTTTTTTCCTTTCTGATTCCACCTACATAGTCGTCATCATTTTTTTTTTCCATGTGACCAACCTGTTAGTGAACAGCTCTCAGAGGTGCTATATGCCAGTTATACCTGTTGATGATCTCCAATCAGAATGAGATGCTTGCAGTCTCGGCTGAGTGTGGTAATAGTGTGAGCTTCCAACACTTCAGCTGCCTCCTCCACAATCACCAGCCTTGGCTTGAGCTCCTGCAAAACCTGTCGGTATTTTGCTGCCCCTGTGGTGGTCATGCCAATGACTTTGGCATGTTGGAGCACACACAGATCCTCACGGCGGCGGATTTCAGCCAGGCGCTCTGCAGCATCCTGATAGACTTGTTCAGCCTGGAGAGCTTTCCCACGAAGGTCAATCTGATACCGCAACACCCAGAGGCTATTAAGTGAGAAAGTAAAAGAGCAAAATAAATAGGGGAACAGACACAGAGCAAGGGAGCAAGGAGAGAATAAAGGAACATGAATGATTAAAAAAATAGACCTTTAAGAATTTTAATAAAGTTTAATTTAAATTAAATTTAACGTTGAATAAATATTATAGCTGAGTTCCTTTGCACAGTTCACACAATTATTTGAAGGATGCTTTGAGAGATATTTGCTTTTGGTCTAGCATATAATTACCGGTAAAGTCTCCATCTGTCTTTTAATTTAAGCTGCCATACATTCCACACTTGCAGCTCTTCCACCTCACTCATAGCCTCACTCTTTCTCAACTCCTTCTGGACCATCTGCCTTATCTTCTTCTTCTGGTGACGCTGTATCTGAATACACAGAGAGAGAGAGACGAATCATGGTGTTAGTATTATAATGCAAATAAAACACTTGACAACACCCTGTATACAGCCCAAATTCATAATGTACTATATGTAGTGTGACACTGTGTGTAGTGTGCAGTTTAACTTGCGTTTCTGTTATGATACCCGTGTTAGATTGCATTATGACATTATTACCTACAATGCAAAAAAATATATATATATATTGAATTATTTTCTTAATCCCTTAATCATTTCTAAGGATAAAACAACTAATAAAATAATGGAAACATTTAAACTATATATTATCTCTGTTCTCCTAAACTGAATTAATATTCTATAATATTTATATACATATATCATGGTGGCACAGTGGGTTAATCCTTCGAACCGTTGCCTCACAGCCCCAGTGGGATTGGGGGTTCAAAGCTTGCGTCTGGGCTGTGGAGTTTGCATGTTTCCATCCAAATACAAGGATTTGACATTTACAAATTGCCCTGTAGTGTGTGTGTGTGTGTGTGCCCTTTAATGGGTGCACCCAGGGAGTACCCTGCCTTGTGCTCTACGTTCCCTGGAATAGGCTCTAGGCCCCCTGTGACCCTACACAGGATAAGGGGTGTAGATATCATATGTATGTATGTACTGTATGATTATTATGACTTTTCTAGAAAATCCTTACCTCCCACCCTTCGCCATCACCTTGCCCCTGTTCATATCCCTTTCCTTGTTCCTGTTTTGGTGAAGGTTGTTCTTCTGCCTCATGTAGGTTCATGGCTAGCATGACCTCAGCCAATTCTGCTATGGTCTCCTCCTCCCTTTTGCGTTCACGGCCATCTCGGCGTTTAGGGTCTGAATCCTCCAGGATTCTTTCAGCCTCAATCAGAGCTGCCTCTTCATCCATTTCCAAAAGTTCCTCATCCTCTCCTGCCTCCCCGTCATCATTTGCCTCTGTCCGCAATCATAAAGTGTTATTTCAATGATTGATATCCATTATGAATTAATCTGCTATGCTTAAACGTATGGCAATAGTCATAGCAAGAAAACCTTGTTTCATTTTGAATAGTCTCTTATTTAGTGGTTATTGCTCTATTCTATAAAAAAAGAACTTTCAAATATTACTTTTAAATCTGTATGAACAATATCATACATTTATACATTTACATTTTTATCGAATATATAATATAGATTCTGTAACTACAGTAAGTGTTTGTTTTTAAAAGTTGTCTCACTTTTTGTTTACAGGTTTTGTGTCCAGTTTTAGCTCTGCGTGAGCAGGCAGACAAATGCAACAGGAATAATAATTGGCATGCAAAGGTCAAACTTAAAATGGAAAAAAGTAGACATGATTCATAGGGGTCTTAAAAACTACAAATACAACATTTACACACAAGCATTTGTTTGTAAAGTCCAATGCTGAGTTTGAAAAAAACACAAAAAGGAACAATGATGAAAATTACAAAGAAAAAGTGAGGGAAAAAAAGAGAAAGAAATGAACCAGACAAAGAATTCAGCAGTGATTACTTACAAGTGATTTATTTAATCATTTCAAAATGGTTTTTAGTATGACTATTTTAAATGTTTCGTGTTAAAATTTACTATTCAAGCATGTTCTTTATATAGTTTGTAGCATGGACATAACCTGAAAATGTCACATTCACAGTGCCAGTTTATCTCAAATACGTTTTTCCAAAAATTTAACATATCTTTAAATCCACACTTTCTATGTTTTTGTGTCAGGTCTCTTTCATGGTGACACAAGTGTAACACTTTCTGCAGTTTTTAAGTTATCAGAACACCTGTAGTCTCATGAAAGTTTAGTACTGTCAAAATCCATAACCCTAATAAAATGCTGAATATTAGGGATGACAATGATTATAAACATTTGAGGATTTTTTTTGTTTTTAGCTGAAGAGATTACATTAAATGTTATGAAAATCAATTCACTGATTCTAAGCTTTTTGTTTACCAGTATGAGATGAGTCCGAATTTCGCATCCATAATGCTGGAACCACCCAAATATACGGGTATTTTAGTAAGTAGTACATATTTTTACAGTCCGTTTATTGTCAGAAAAAAAAAAAAAACTTCCAACTTTACCTGCTTCACTGCTGGCAGTTTGCTGCAGAAACCCCCCGAGACAAAGCCATTCCATAATCACTGATTGCTTCTTTCCAACATTTGTAAATCCACCCATCTCAAGCTAACACACAGACACAAAAAAAATATAATAATAATTCTCCTTCTTCGTCTACTACTCCTACTGATAGTATTAATACTACAATTACTACTACTAATAATAATAATAATACTAATAATAATTAGCATGCACATATAAGTGTATTTAAATAAATAGAGCACTTTAGACTCACCTGACTATGCAGACTGTCCCAGTGTCCGTCAGATATGTACTTTTGCAAGAAGTGCTCGTTAATGACTCCACGCAGACTGCACTCTAAGTAACCTGACTGTTTCTTCAGCAGGGTTTGTGCCCCATGCATCTCCCTCTGGATCTGTGGAATATCATCAGGACTTCATTTACAACAAAGCTTAAAAACTGATTCATCTAGACATACTTGCATATCAAGTCTGGAATGGAAACCTATAAGAGTCAACTTTGAGTGCTTGAATTATAGGAGAAATTGGAAACTGAATACTACTATTCATGAATTCTACTATTAAATATTTCCAAGGCTAAAAACTAAAAACAAATTTTAAAAAGCTTAACATGAAAAAAAGGTAACATGGCACCTCAAAATAGGCTTTCCTGAGGTGTGCTGGCAGGTCTCTGCGGAAGTTTGGCGACCTAGTCAGCTCCCGCAGAGAGAAACGCTTCAGCATCAGACTGTTACTGCGGCCACCAACCCTCACAATCCCCTCCTCCAAGAAACTGTGGATACCTGTGACAAACACAACATGACTTCTGTATTGCAAGCCTTGCAATTTTCTATACCCTGTATTTAAAACCAGGTTTCCCTGAGCTTTAGCATAAGAGAATTTTTCAGATCAGTGGTGTACAATTGGCATTAAATTTTAGAGGATGCAGAATAAGGAACTTATATGCATAATTCTGCAAAATGTTAACTTTTATACAAATACCAAAAACATAAACTACCAAAGATTGGACACACACTTTCTAATTCAATGGTTTTTCCTGATTTTTATTTCTTTCTATATGAAGCTGAGGCGTCCAAAATATGCAATAGGGCATATAATCTCAATAATCTCCTTTGAACAGCTGATACAGAAAATAATCTGCTACTTATGATCTGTAAAGCCTCCCTAATGGCTCTAATCTGGGGATTCTGTTAAATATTGTTAATTTTGATCTTGACTTCCTGGGATGGTCTTCATGAACCAGTTTCATCATGGTGCTTGATGGGTTTTGCAAATGCACTTGACAATATGGTTCTTGCAAGAACTATTCCAGAACAGCTGACCACCTTGTCTTAAAATACAGTAACAACTGACCGTTGTTGTTGTTAATTACATAAATCTGCATGTGTTATTTCATAGTTTTGAAATCTCTGCTATTGTTCTAGAATGTAGAAAAATACAAACCTGTGTCAAAACTTTAGACTGGTGTGTCAAACGTTTGACTAGTACTGTAATTACTACTTTTGCAAAAGTAAAATGAACAATGCATTAGTACCTTCCAGAAACTGGTCTAGGGCATGATTGGTGTAACAGACCACCAGCATAGGAGAATTAGCCGACCATACCGACCGGTTCGTTAATAGAGCCTTGGCGATCTTTAGCCCCACATATGTCTTCCCTGAAAAAGAAGAAGAAAAATATTACATTGTGGGGTGTTTTTTGTGAACCATCACAAATTACTCCATAACCTTTAAACCCAGATGTTTATAATTTTAAAATGACCAGTTACATTCTGAAGAAAAATTATTTACATGATAGATGTCTCTGATAATCTGCTTCCCCTGATGCAGAATTGAATTACAACCCCAATTAACATTGTTTCCTCTAGTACTGAGACATGCTTCAAGGTTTTAAGGAGCTAAGAATGCAAAGAATGCTTGCTTTGTTAAACTGCAGGAAATAGTAGCTCTAATAGGAAGAAGATTAGAAATATATTGAACTAAATTAAATTAAAATTTTTCTACCTGTGCCTGGTGGACCCTGGATGATAGCCAGCTCCTTGGTGAGGGCCAGTTTAAGGGCTTGGAGTTGACTGTCATCAAGACCCACTTGCTCCTCTGTTGGCCAGGCAGTATCATTGAGGGGGTTAAATGGTTTCATACTGTCCTTATGACCCTCTGCTGCAATGCAGCCTAGATCATAAGTTTCCCAAAGTGGCACAAGGTATGCTGGTGGATGGACTTCTGGGTTACATTCCACAATGTATCTAAAATATAACACAACATGACTTCTGTATTGCAAGCCTTGAAATATTCTATACACTGTATTTAAAACCAGGTTTCCCTGAGCTTTAGCATAAGAGAATTTTTCAGATCAAAATTGACAGACGTGTGGATAGAGTGAGTCTAACTGGTTAGCTGATACCACTGAGACATATCTATACTTATTCATCAAGCGTCAAATATTACAGGGCACAAGACATTTCTGAAGCACATAACATGTTATTCTATGTTTTGCTGATTTTAAATAAGGAGGCATTATCTTATAAACACAAAGCCATGGGACAACTAAAGACTCATTTAACTAA
The DNA here is from genome assembly GCA_030347435.1 of Clarias fuscus. NCBI lineage: Eukaryota > Metazoa > Chordata > Actinopteri > Siluriformes > Clariidae > Clarias > Clarias fuscus. The sequence continues at coordinate 23,354,601 of CM059206.1, read as the reverse complement.
ATTACAACGTATACCTCTTAAAGGGGAGCTCATCCTCCTCTCGTTCCTGAAGCCCCTCCAGGACATAGCGGTAGGCCTCAAAGTAGGCAGTGGTCTCAACCATCATGAAGGAATTGGAGGCCTGGATTGTGGCCAGTTGAGCTCGGCTGTTTCGAGAAAAATTCAACTGCACCTGCCCTTTTTGGAGTTCTTTGGGGTCACGGTCAGATACCGTCGCAAAGAGAAACGTTTCGAAATTGTCCATAGACAAGCAGACCAGAGACCCATACAGGAGCCGCTTGGAATTCTCCCAACGAACAAACTGTAAATTAGTATAAAACAAACCTGTTATATTTTGTAACTTATTTGCAAATTGTATAAAGCTAACATGAAGTAGAATAAACCTAGATTGTTTTACGACCAATATTTAGCATGTAGAAAAATTAAGCACAGATTTATTATTCTCTGACCTCAAGGGGCCGTGGGTCAAACTGTACTCTGTAAGCAGTGCCTGTCGGAGTGCACAGAGGCATGACGAGTCGAGTGTCAAAATAGACCCTGATGTCATCAAAGCGTCTCTTTCTTATTGGTACGCCACAGAGCCTCTCATCATGCTGGCTTAGGAGCAACTCCCTAATACCTTCACGTAATGGCCTCACAAAGTCCTCTCTCAGAAGCCTAAAATGTGTATCCAGGTAGACATGTACACTGGGGAAACTTTGTGACATTATATTGGCCCGTAGAAAAGGTTTCTGGTCCTGGTGGAATTCTTCAGGAGTTGGGTAGATGGTCATGCTCCTGAAGTCTTCTTCCCCTTCTGGAGTATCATCATTTCCAAGGAGAACTGTGTAGTTGTCTGATCTCAATGTTCCATCTCTTGCTTTCTCTTGGAGGTGTTCCACCATGCCTTGAATCTTCTCCAAGTCCTCATCAATCGTGTTTCGAATGTCTATGCCAGAAGCTCGCAGCTGGTTGACCACTGGTTTCAAAAGAGTAACCAACATAGAGATGGAACGGATAGAACTGGATGGAAACATACTGAGCACACCAGACAGGAGGTTGATAATGTTGTCCAGGTGCTGTGGATACTGCTGTCTCCGAGCAGGGACATGATCAGACATCATTCCAGCCACATAGTAAGGAAGCACAGTTTGGAAGAAGCCAGAGTCCTTCACAACCTGAGCTAAATGGAGCACTATTCTGCGGTCATTCTTAGACTGAAAAGCTTTGCAGAGAACCTGACAGAGCAGCTGTATGAGATCTTGCCGCATGGTTTTCTCCCTCAGCAAAGCCTGCAAACCCACATTGGAGGAGAGAGTAATGGCCACCACAGATGGATCTTTCTCAAGTAGTTCCTCCAGTGCTTTGTACCCAAGCGTACGTACCTCAGGGGTACCATCTCTACTTCTTGCTCTGACATGGGCTCCTCTTCCTCTCTGACTAAATCCTGCACCCCTTTCTCCTTTCTGAGCACCTTCTGCTCCATTTCTTTCCCTTGATGCATCTTGCCTGTGATTTTCCCTGTTGTCCCTTCTCCTCTCACTTACACTCCTCTCACTCCCTTGTCTGCCACCTCCACCTGGACCACGCCTTTCACCTCCTGTTCTGTAGCCTCCACCTTGTCCACCTCCCCATCTGTCACCTCCACCTACTGATGCTCTTCTGTCACCTCCACCTGTCCATCTTCCTGATCCTGCTCCCCTGTCACCAACACCTGGTCCTCCCCCTATGCCTCCTCTGTCACCTCTACCTGGTGCACCTCCTGTACCCCCTCTTCTGTCACCTCCACTTCGTCCTCCCCCTCCACCTCCCCTTCTGTCTTCTCCTCCTGGTCCTCCTCCAACAACTCCTCTTCTGCCACATCTATCTCTACCACCTCTGCCATCTCTCCCTTGTTCTGCACCAAGAAAAGATAAACAAAATGTACATTACTGGTCATGGACTAGACAAAATGAATTAAAAACAGTAGTCAAAGAAGGAAAAGAAAGGGGAAATCAAAACCTCGCTTCTGCTGTACTTGTGGTCTGTTTTGTTTTTCCATGGTTCATCGGAACTGTCGAGTTGTAAAGTGCTGCAACAGAATAAAAATACGAAAAATGATAATAATAATAATCATTACATCCTCTATGTATGACTGACCAGTGCCATCACTTGGCAGGTTTTTGGAGCATAATAGATTTTTTTCCACATTAAAATTTAATCCCTTAATTCTGAACATAAATGTGAATTAGTGATAAGACTTGCAACATGCATTAAAACCAAAAGTAAATACCAAATTCTACGTGAATGTATGCCCTTTGTTTAATATAAATTATTAATGATATAATGAGCACAACCCTAACTACTGTGCTAAGTGCCATCATCCATGAGAAATGGTATGAGTAATTTCCATAAATTCATATATTCTGCTGTATATACACTATATATCAGATCCATAATAAACATCACCACAGTGGATTTGAAATAAAGCAATCAAGTTGCTATTGGAGTGTTCAGCTTTAATTCAATGGGTTTAACAAAAATATAAAATTGACAGTTTAGGAATTTAAGCCTTTTTGCATAATCCCTTTGTTTTTCCCAAACTCAAAAGTAATTTGGACAATTTAACAATTATAAACATACAGATTTTTTATAATTAATACTTTGAAGCAAACATTTGCAAATAATGACTGCCGGAAGTCTGAAACCAATTAACATAATTTTCTTTAGCTTTTTTTTTATATAAATCTCTTGTTTGTCATCTTGTTTGTTCTAGAATTGGCAACAAAAAAAAATTCAGCTTATTTGAACTTTTGGTCTTGATTATTACCAGTGGTTTGTATCTTGTAAATTTTCTGTATTTACACTGACTAAGTGTCAAGTGTCTCTTGATTGTAGACATTGACAATTGTATACCTACACCCTAGCCAAGAAAATAATTGTGCTGACACTCACTTTTGTTGTATTCCATGCCTTTCAATTTTAAAATTGTTCATTTTGCCATTATCATCATTTTCTGTTATCTCGTTGATAGGTCTGTTTTGTTTATTTTTCAGCCTAACAATTGCTGATAGGCCATGATATCTATCTACCTATCTAGATACTGCTGGGATGTAAATGTAGATTCTATCTTTAAATATGAATAAGAAATTCTGTGTTTGCACAGGAAGTCCCGTCACAAGCAAGACACGGGCATCCTTGCCGGATGCAACAGGTAGGCAGTGTCATCATCAACTTTTGTGCCAGATGTTCCATACTGACTGTAACAGTAGGCAGCATCGCCTCTGGCGAAAACGGGTACGTCAGGCCAAGCTCGTAGCTAATGACACCCTGAATCGAACCCGACCCATGAAGGTGCAAGGCGACAGTGCTAACCACAAAACCACGTGCCGCCCATTAGATTAAACACCCACACACAAACAAACACACACACACACACACACACACACACACACACACACACACACAGAGGTTGGACAATGAAACTAAAACACTGGCCAATTTAGTGTTGGAGGTTTCATGGCTGAAGTTGACCAGCCTGGTGGCCAATCTTCATTCTATCAGTAAGAGCAGAGTGTGAAAGTTTAATTAGCAAAGTAATAGCACAGTTTTGCTTAAAATATTGCGATACACACAACTTTATGGGTGACAGAGTTTGACAAATTGATGATGCGTGTGTCGCTGGCTCATCTGTGTATAAGACAGAAAGTCGTTGTGATGTATCAAGAGCCACGGCATCCAGGGTAATGTCAGCATACAACCAAGAAGGCCAAACCACATCCAACAGGAGTAACTGTGGACACAAGAGGTAGCTGTCTGAAAGGGATGTCCAGGTGCTAACCCGTATTGTCTCCAAAAAACATAAAACCAAAGCTGCCTACCTCACTGCAGAATTAAATGTGCACCTCAACTCTCTTGTTTCCATTGGGAGCTCTACAGGATCAATGTACATGGCTGGGGTGCTATAGCCAAACCTTTGGTCATTTGTGCCAATGTCATACATCGGTTTCAATGGTGCCAGCAGCCAAAATCTTGGGCTGTGCTCAATGTGAAACATGTATTATTCTCTGATGAGTCCACCTTCACTGTCTTCCCCATATCCGGGAGAGTTAAAGTGTGGAAAAGTCCCAAAGAAGCGTACAGTACCACCCAGACTGTTGCATGCCCAGAGTGAAGCATGGGGGTGGATCAGTGATTGTTTGGGCTGCAATATCATGGCATTCCCTAGGCCCAATACTGGAGCTAGATGAGCGCGCCACTGCCAAGAACTACCGAACCATTCTGGAGGACCATGTGCACTCAATGGTTCAAACATTTAGTACTCTAAAGGCGGCGCCGTGTATTAATTCAAATTCAAATTCAAATTTTTATTTGTCACATACACAATCCTACACAGTACGATATGCAGTGAAATGCTTAGGCAACTGCCCTGACCTAAGAGAATAAAAATAAAATTAAATAAAATATAAAATATAGAATATAAAAATGTAAAATGTAAGAATATAAAAATATAAAATGTAAGTAAGTAAAAAATTAAAAAAATTGAAATTGCACAAGTGGAAATAAAAATATTGAATATGCAGATATACAGTAAAGTGACATTTTAAATGATAAAGTGGCTTGTGTGCATATTTAAGTGACGTGTGCATACTACCCATGAGTGAGCAGGTGTGCAGTGAGGACAAGTGAGCAAATGTCCTGAATGTCCAGAGTGAGTGCAGAAGCATGTGTGGGTGTGCAAAATGGATCAGTACTGTGTGTTGTACTGATTAAGAGACCGTATCGCCTGCGGGAAGAAGCTCCTCCTCAGTCTCTCTGTGTTGGCCTTCAGGGAGCGGAATCGCTTTCCTGACCTCAACAGAGAGAACAGTCCATTGCTGGGGTGACTGAGGTCCTTCATGATCTTCCTGGCCTTGGTCCAGCACCGCTTGCTGTAGATCGAGTGCAGGTCAGGGAGCTCGGTGTGGATGATGCGCTCAGCTGATCGCACCACCCTCTGAAGAGTTCGTCTGTCCTGCATGGTGCTGTTCCCGAACCAGGACGTGATGTTTCCCGTCAGGATGCTCTCTATGGTGCAGGAGTAGAAGTTCCTAAGCACCTTGGAGGGCAGTCTGAAGTCTCTCAGGCGTCTGAGGTGGTAGAGACGCTGTCGGGCCTTTTTCACCACGGTGTTGATGTGACAGGACCAAGACAGGTCCTGCGTGATGTGTACACCGAGGTAACGGAAGCTGTCCACTCTCTCCACTGGGCTCTTGTTGATGACGGGGGTCTGGTAGTTCCTCTTCTGCTTTGTGCTGAAGTCCACTATCAACTCCTTTGTCTTGCTGACGTTGAGAAGGAGGTTGTTCGTCTGACACCAGTTCTCCAGATTTCCAATCTCCTTCAGGTAGGCCGTCTCATCGTTGTCAGTGATCAGGCCGACCACGACGGTGTCATCAGCAAACTTGATGATGGTGGTGGAGTTGGTAGTGGCTACGCAGTCGTGAGTGTACAAAGAGTACAGCAGGGGGCTCAGAACACAACCCTGTGGGGCTCCAGTGCTGAGGGTGATGGAGGCTGAGACATGTCCACCCATCCTTACTGCCTGTGGTCTCCCCGTTAGGAAATTGGAGATCCACTGACATAAAGATGAGCTGAGTCCCAGGTGCTCCAGCTTGGTAGTGAGTGTAGAGGGAATTATGGTGTTAAATGCTGAGCTGTAGTCGATGAAAAGCATTTTCACATAATTCCCCCTTCTAGTGTCCAGATGAGTGAGAGCAGTATGGAGTAGATGAGCGATGGCGTCATCTGTAGAGCGGTTTGAACGGTACGCGAACTGTAGTGGATCCAGTGTGTCTGGTAGTGAAGAGATGATGAAGTCTCTGACCAGCCGTTCAAAGCACTTCATCACCACTGATGTGAGGGCTACAGGTCGATAGTCATTGAGGGAAGCAGGATGTGGTTTCTTCGGAACAGGAACAATGATGGACTCTTTGAAGCATGTGGGGATCACCGACTGAGATAAAGAGAGGTTGAATATCTCTGTGAACACTGGTGCTAGCTGGTCAGCGCAGGCTCTGAGGACTCTACCTGAGATGCCGTCTGGTCCTGCTGCTTTCCTGGTGTTCACTCTCCTGAAGGCTCTCCTCACGTCATGCTCGGAGATGATAAACGCGTTTCCGGTGCTGGCAATGACTTCCTGTCTGCAGCCATTAGCAGCGCTAGCATTAGCAACGCTAGCGTCTTTAGCTGCAGCCTCGAAGCGAGCATAAAAGGTGTTCAGCTCGTCTGCCAGAGTCTTGTCCGCGTTCGTCATACCGGATGTTGGAGCTTTGTAGTCCGTTATTGTTCTTAGTCCCTGCCACAGGCTCCTAGAGTCACTCTGTTGGAGTTGTGACTCTAGCTTCCTCCCGTAGCGCTGCTTCGCCTCCTTCACCGCCTTCCGGACGTTATATGCCGCAGCCTTGTACATGTCCATATCCCCCGACGCAAGTCCCGCATTGTAGGCAGCAGTGCGAGATCTCAGAGCGTCGCGGATGGTTTTATCCACCCACGGCTTCTGATTGGGAAACGTTCTGATGGTCGTTTTCTGTACGGTATCATCCGCTAGTTTCCCGATGAATCCCACAACCGCTTCCGTAAACACGCTGACGTCATCGGAGCTGTTTCGGAACATGTCCCAGTCTGCGTCATCGAGTGCGTCTTGAAGCGCGGCCACCGATTGGTCCGTCCAGCGCGCGACCTCCCTCTGAACCGGAAGTTCCTGTTTAAGCCTTTGTTTATATTTTGGCATGAGGAAGATGGCGGCGTGGTCAGATTTCCCAAACGGTGGACAAGATTGTGCCTTGTAGCCGTCTTTAACTGGTGTGTAACAGTGGTCCAGTGTCCTTTCGCCCCTGGTCGGGCAGGTGATGTGCTGATGGAAGTTTGGCGCTGCACGTTTGAGGTTGGCACTGTTAAAGTCCCCCGCCACAATAAGCGCAGCGTCCCGGTGTTGTGTCTGGTGCTGTGTGAGTGCCTCATGCAGCTCGCATAAGGCAGTGTCCGTGTCCGCTTGTGGCGGAATATAAACGGCGCTAATTATGACCGATGTGAACTCCCGAGGAAGATAAAAAGGACGACATTTGATAGTCAATAGTTCCAGGTTGGGTGTGCAGGAGCGTGCGAGAGGAACAACGCTCGCGCTGTTGCACCAGCTGCTGTTCACCATTAAGCACACGCCGCCTCCCCTTGTCTTCCCCGAGTCCCGTGTCCTGTCCATGCGGTGAACCGAGAAGAACTCGGCCGGCTGGATGGCGTGGTCCGGCACCGCTGGGTTCAGCCATGTCTCGGTGAAGCAGAGAAGATTGCAGTCCCGAATGTCTCTCTGGAACTTTATCCTGGCCCTGAGGTCATCGAGCTTGTTCTCCAGTGACTGGACATTGGCGAGCAGGATGCTAGGCAGAGGTGTGCGGTGTGCACGCGCTCTCAGCCTGTTCCTGACGCCGGCTCGTTTTCCTCGGGGCCGCCGCTTCGCGTCGCGTCCTTTGTTTACCCTCAGGATCTCACTCGGCCAGCTCGGATCCGGAGTTAAAAACGTCGAATTGTGAGTACATTGTAAACCAATAGAAATAAGAGTATCTCTATCGTACTTAATGCACTCAATGATGGTGAATTAGCCGGATTAAAGTTATTGAAAGTTAACTTAAAAAACGAAAACAAGGAAAAATAGGTCGGAGCAGTCGCGACGGCAGCCGACCTCACCGGCGCCATCTTGTATCATATTAGGATGATAATGCACCAACACACACAGCAAGATTGGTGACAGAGTGGTTTGATAAACATGAAAGTGAAGTTGAACATCTCCCATGGCCTGCACAGTCATCAGATCTAAATATTATTGAGCCATTTTGGGGTGTTTTGGAGGAGCAAGTCAGATAATGTTTTTCTCCACTAGAATCATGTAGTGACCTGGCCACTATTCTGCAAGAAGAATGGCTCAAAATCCCTCTGGCCACTGTGCAGGACTTGTATCTGTCATTCCCAAGAAAAATTAATGCTGTATTGGCCACAAAAGTAGGCCCTACACCATGTGGTCTAAATTCAGGCGGTTCAGTTTCATTGTCCAAACCCTGTATATTTCCAAACCCTGTATATTGGTCAGCTGTTCTAGAATAGTTTTGCCTATCATCATTACATGATGAAACTGGCTCTCATGAAGACCAAAACCTGCCTCTGCTGCAGAGAAAAAGTTCATTACCAGCCTCAAAAATGATCATTTTATATAATATAACATAATATAACATGAGACTGAATTCAAATTTTGTTTTATTTCAAATTCACTGTGGTATACAGAGGGAAAAAAAGAGAAAAAACCCAAATACTTATAGAATATATAATCTGTATGTAGCTTCAAGTTTCATTTTTCAAATTCTAAAAATAATTAAAATGTCAGACTCTGATTCCTTCTGGTATTACTCCTCAGTAAATCTGGTTCTTGCTTTCTTTTGCAACTGTGCAGTAATACGATGTACTTCTGCTTATGAATAACCAATCTGTTTTTAAATACACTGTTCGGAATGTAAAATAATTTTAGAAAAAAGTGGTTAAATTTTTTGTTCTTTCCTCTTCGTGTTGTTTGATAAGTAACGCCACAATAGTCACCAGTAGGTGGTGCTAAAACCGCAAGGTCCATCAAGGTTTCCCCAGCAACAAAAGTCAAGAGTCGGAAAGTACTTTTTTTCTTGATTTTTTGCATTTTTTACGCAAATGATTTATATATTAACACAACAAAGACGAGCGTCTTTACAAGATAAAAATATTGTAGGTTTGTGTATTATTATGTCCACCATTTATATAGATTTTTTTTGTTATAAAATTAACGTCTGTAGAAAATAAATAAATGAAATTAAGTGATATTTCCAGTTAGATCTACGGGAAATCAGTCCACCCCTACTGTAAATCCTGTTTATATATGGTGGTTAAAAATGTGCGACATAGTCTGAGGGTAATGAGGACATGGTACACGATGCCCTCCTGTATAATCTGGGTCCATGGGCGTCTCTAGCTATTGGAAAGGTCAGGGACTAAATCAAGTTGGGAGAGGGCATTTTATGCATCAGTAGGTTGGAAAAGTAATATTTAACTTTATAATACTTTCCCTTTCCACACACACACACAAACGTAAAAAATATTTTTAGGCTACTTATCTTTACTGTTGGTTTGTGCACTCACCTTTTGTCTTCTTAAAATTCTTCAGTCCTTTACTTATGTCTCTCTTGTGGGCTCTGGTGGTGAAAAAAGTACAATGTTATTTTAGTTTGAATTCACACGAGAGAGAGAGATGGCACAGGTTATATATGCGATATGAGCATGGTTAACTATGAATCTGGTCTTTCTCTTTTTGTTCATTAACAAGCTAATAATGTTTCGTATTGTGGGTTTTGTCAGTAAAGTTCTATAGCTACATATGACACTGAGACTTGTTTCAAGCAGAAGGGGCGGTGACAAACAGCATCGCATCGACGCCTGTGCCGGTTCTCTAAGTGTCACGTGACCAAACAGCACTCTTGGGCGGCCCTGGTAGCGCAATACTGGCTACAAATAATAAATAAATAATAACTACACCAGTTATTATTTTTAAATGGAGCCACAAAAAATGAGAAGAACTTTTTTAAGTAGTTTCTCACAATAAGGCAATTACTGTAATAAATTGCTAGAACATAGTCGTTAGATAGTAGTTATGTTCACAAATATTTCCTATATATAAACTACATATAATATCGTAAGGACATGCAAGTAAAATTGCATACATCATTGACAGTTGAGATAGATAGATAGATAGATAGATAGATAGATAGATAAGAAAGGAGGGTAGGTTGGCAGAGGGGCAGGTTGGCAAACCCCTCGTGGTAAGAATATGTGGAGGAGAAGTAGCGTGTGTGCACTTTTTGTGCACATGACTTGTTGATTCCAGGAAGGCAGACATTTTGCATGTCCGCATAATTTCTGCTGCAGTGGGCCAAATGCATGATGTTGAAGACCCCAAAAGTTGTTTCAGTGCAGCAAGGAAAAAAGATTTGTGCTTAGAATTTAGAGCCATATCCAGTTTATTTATATGTTACAAGGAAAGGAAATATAGTGATTTTAATGGTGCTATGTGAAAGCAGATGCCTTGTGTTGCTTTGGTGCAATTTGGAAAATATGGGCCAAAGGCAGTCTGGGGCAGGTTGGCACAGTGATGTATCTGGTTGGCACACTGTGCCAACCTGCCCTATCACTGCCTCAGATCATAGAAATACAATGTTTCATGGCATATCATCACATTTTGCAGCATATCAGGCCCATGCCATTGGGGTGGGCATACACCAAGCTGCAGCAGAAAATGAGATTCGTCCATATCACACCATAAACTTTACATTCCAGTTATGGAAGCAAATAATGGTGACACTACAGTTGCAGTTGCAGAATGCTTGGGCTTCTGACAGTTTTGTCTATTTTGCGTAATAGAAGTGTGAAATAAATGCAGTTCCAGTTTTACATTATTGTTTTAACTATGTTTTGTCACTTGTGCCAACCTGCCCCATTGGTACGCATAGTAGGTTGGCACAAAGATTTTTTCCTGGGATATCTCCCGAGACATTTTTTTAACTGGTATTGTAGGTTATTCATGAAAGTCTTGTTTGAGAGACATGCATAAAAATTTCTATCTACAGCCTCAGTGCAGGATTCACCTGCCCCATTTTCTCCTATATATATATATATATATATATACTATGTATAGATACAATTTTGGGTTCCGTGGATTGGTTTATGGATCTGGTAATCAAATCATCAACTGTTATGCCATACTGTGAGGCAATAATATAGCTACATTTGACTTATAGGAATGCCTGTGACAAGCCTGTGATGGATATACCTTTTCAAACCGGTCACTGGTCAAACCAAACAGAATTTGTGTTTTATATATTAGATAGAAGATTACATATTGCTAGAGAGTATATAGTGGCATAGTGTTTAATTCTATGGCCTCACTTACTCCAGGGCCGAAGATTCAATTCCGACCTCGTGTCTGTGTGTGAGGAGTTTGTGCTCTGGGTGTTTCCCCCAGGTACTCTGGTTTCATCTCATAGTCCAAAGACATGCAGAGGCTAATTGACATTCCCAAAATTGCCTGTAGTGTGTGCCTTGTGATGGTTTGGCACCCTGTCCAGGGTGTGCACTGCCTTGTGCCTTGTCTCCTGGGATAGGCTCTGGGCCTCCCTTGACCCTTTACACAAATGTGATGCTAGCATCTATTTGATAGCTTGTGTATTTGTGTATTATTTTCACCATTTATTTCTAAAATGTTATAATGTAACCTCTATGTAAATAATTTGTGATATTTCCCATTAGAGCCATGATACCAGTAAAAACCTACTGTAAAAAAATAACTGTTTTTTAAAATGGTCGTTGAAAAACATTTTATAAAGTGGACAAATGTGTTTCTCATTTCAGTTGTGCGTTAGCCCAAGAGTTCCCATGTATCATAAACACAACAGCAGGCTGCATCAGATTTCTCGGGTCAACACAAATATTACCTATAAAAAAACATGTGTATCAGTTGCACATTATTGAATTGAAAACGGTATACACCTTAATGGAACATTATAGCATTTCTCCCCCAAATCCTCACACGGGGTTAACACCCCAGCAAACATTGGTCCAACGGCAAGGTTGTGTCCCTGGCCAAAACCAGTCTCAGACGGCTTTAATTGATTATTTATTTATATATATATATATATATATATATATATATATATATATATATATATATATATATATATGAGAACATTTGTCAAAAATGCATTCAGATACGTTTGTACATGTCTACAGTTGTCTGGGTTATATGTATAGCTGTTACTTTCAGCACAGTGTTGTTCGATACCCTCCAAGCAAACATTGGGACGACTGATGACCGTTGATGACAATTAGACAACGTCAAACACGTCCGGTCAACTTTCATTTTGGAACTATTTTTCATCCACGATGGGACGCGCCGGAGGGACGTCATTTTAACGGTCATCAAACGTCCACATCTTTGCTAGGATTCACTTCACTTCTACAAGCTTAAAAAAACAACAGTTATCACATAACTAGATACGGTCGTGTAAGGTACATGATAACGTAATGAAGGTTGTGCTTTTCAGTCGCACATTATATGCGCATGATATATTATTATAGGGGAAAATGACCACTGCTGCATTTCGTGTAATTTCACTCTGGTACTGAATCTTCTCTATAGCTGCGGATAATTATGACTTAGCACACGATGCCCTACTGTAGAGTGAGTCAGCGCGGTTTCATTTCTCAGAAAACGATCCACCCACGACAGAACGATCAGACATCTTAGACTACCTGCTTCATATCAATACACAAGCATTCGCATTGTTGTTACACTCGAGCATGGTTACTCTTTCATACATACACGGTCCTAAATATGTGTCCATACATATGCGGAAATAAACACTTGAAGTGTATTGAAGTCATGAGAATGATTTCAATACATTTTTCTTTAGCCAAGGCCATTTATAAAGGTTATCAGGAAAACATATACATAGGCTTAAAAAAATATGGGGGGGGGGAATGGAATACGTTTTCTAACAACGTCTGATGAAACTAAAGCCTGACTCGGATAAGCAGCACATCTAAATAAATGGCCGCAGCGCTTTATGCTGCCTCCCCGAGATGCCGGAAGTCAGTTAAAAACACACAAAATCATCAACAAAAAAAAAACACGGATAGAACACGCGACTTCGAAACTTTTTGACTCTCATTTCAGCATTTCTGATGACATGTCTACGAGGGTCATGCTAAGCTAAAGCTCGGGACACTTACCGGTTCTTGAGCCCGGTCGCTGTGCGCGCTGTACTGACAAGGAGCTGCTCAGAGAACCTTTAAATACCGGCTCTAAGTTTCGCTTTCACGTTTGGTCTATCATAACCGAAACCGTCGGGGAGGGAGAAACAAAACACACAGACGTCTCCACAGAGTGACTGTTTAAGGGCTTTGAAAGTTTTAAAAGCTTTGTTGCATCTATGTTAGGACCTTCGAATCAAATTACTACCAGAGTATTTTAATGTTTTCTCTGAGAATAGCTCCTACAAAATCCTGTACGTTTCCCACCTAGTATAGTGTAACACACAGCAATGTTAGCTGATGATTAGGTTATTGACAGTATAAAGGCAGTCAGTACTGATGACACTAGCACAATTCAGTGTTATCTCAGCAAGCAACATGTACAGGAAATACAGAATGAGCTTCGAATCCTTCCCCAACTAAGTACATGTATGTCTTAATAACTTTGCTGGATAGAAACATGACTGTCATGGCAGTATGTAGCCCAATTAATATATTGTTTTAGCAACAAACCATATTTTGAGCCTAGCATATTATTGTTTGGAATCAGGGAAGACTTTACTTACTCTGTATTATTTGTTGATTCATGGGTATATTTGGTAGGTTCTGACCACTACAGACCAGGAACATCTCACAAGCTGCAGTTTTGGAGTTGCTCTGACCCTGTATTCTAGACATCACATTTTGACCCTTGTGAAAGTCACTCATATCCTTACGCTTGCCCATTTTTTCTGCTTCCAACACATCAACTTTAGGAAGAAGAGAAAAAAAAAAAGTTCACTTGTTGCCCATTATATCCCATCCACTTCCAGCCACCTTTGTAGTGAGTTACTGAATGTGTAGCTACTGTGGGAAAGGAAAATTGTAATGACTAGACAACTGAGTCAGTGCATCTGCAGCTCTTGTGAGATGTTCCCAGGCCGCAGTGGTCCAATAGAAATGTGTCATAACACATACTGCAAGTCTTACTGCTTTGGTGGCAAAGAGGAGACCTACTCAATATTAGGCAGGTGGTCATAATGTTATGGCTGATCAGTGTATGCAGGACGTACAGAGTGAGTTTCGATTATTTCCCTGATCAAGTACATTTGTCTTCATAACTATGCTGGATAGACACATGATTGTAACAAAACTTGCAATAAAACATTTTTGGGGTATTTTTGTTCATTATCAAATCAGATAACTCCCCCTGTATTATTCATGCTGATTCATGGGTATATTTGTAAAGTCCACTATAGATTAATTAAACTTCATGCTTCAACTTTTAGTGCTTTGTGAAAAGAATAAGAAAAGGCAAGGCTTCTTCCTTCATAACTTTCTCCATCTTCATAAAAGAAATTGTTTTTCTCCACCCAGATACCAAAATAACTCAATGAACAGCCATTTTAGGTGTCTACAGTATGCTGGCTATCCACGCAAGAGCTGGCTCAACACTGGTAAAAGCATACTATTCATAACAATCCAGTCAAGGTTGTGCCAGTACCGGCAGAGTGGACATAAAAGTGGATTAAGGTCTGATGGCCTTGGTGGGTCAATGTTGGATAAATAGTCAAAATTATATTGATGGCACCAAATGATGGCCAATGTTGGTCTAATGTTCCCCCGGTGTCAGTTTGCTATCTGGGTAGAAGACTATCATCTACAGGAAATGCTTTCTTAGTCAGTGAAGATTAGATACAACATTTTAATAAGATGGTATATCTTTGTTATTAGGCAATGTGCCAATTTCTGCAAAAAATCATTTACGATTGCAAAAAAATGCAATACAATAACAACAACAGTGGGATGTTGGAGCGTACATTAAGATTGCAACTAGGTTGTAGTTTTCCATGGCTTATACAACCCAAAATATAAGTTATTGTATCACACAAACTAATCAGATTTAATAATGTCCCAAACACAGAAGAAATGAGTTGTGAAACACAATGAGTACAAAATTGCCCTGCTGGTGCTGTGTACAAAGAAAACAACATTTCCTTAGATGGGTTTGAAAGAACTTGAACAGGACCAGACAGAAACAGGTTTTCCACTATATTTGAGACTTCACTTCCTCCTGAACCTGAAAGGAAACATAAAACCATGTTAACTGGGAAACAAACCTGCATATTTTATTTTAATAGAGACTTTTTAACATAGTGTCAAACATAACCTGTGGTTTGGCAAACCATGCATTTCTCATTGTAATAGTGATTTATAACGTACTTGGCTTTGGAGTTAAAGCGTCCACCTTTTTTATGGGAAAGGCCTAATCTTTTTCTGTCCTCAAATGAAGGCCTATAGAAATACAGAAACAGCTTAAAAACACAAGTGAATAAGAATTGAAAAAGTAGTGTAACAATATTAGGTTTAATCTAGAAAAAAAAAATTATATGTACAGTAGAACCTTGGATTACAAACGCAATTTGTTCCGGAAGCAGGATCGTATATCAAAACACTCCTAAACCAAATCATATTTTCCCATAAGAAATAATGGGAACTCAAATTATTCGATCCACAGCTCAAAAAATGAAAAACATAAAAATAATTAATATAAAATATGAAGTAAAACAAAAACAAATTAACCTGCACTTTACCTTTAAAAAAAGTAACAAATCCCGACAGATGCGTTTCCGCCGTTTGTGCGCACAGACGCCGTGTATGTGTGTGTGGAATTAGCCCCTTCCCTCTCCTTGTCTTACACAGTAAACACCCCCATTTCCCCCTCAGCCCCCTCCCCCGTCTGTATCAGCCTGCAGTGTGCGTGTCATTTGAGACACAGACACACACAACATCGTTTTTACAGGGGGAAAAAAGGAAATCTTTCTAATGACACTCGACTGAGCGCAGACTAACGGAATCACTGCTATCAAGTAAAACAAACAGATTAACATGCATTACCATTGAAAAGAATCGTGACAGAGCAGTGTTTCTGTGTACAGCAGAGAGTGTGTGTCTGAAAGCGACGGGACACACACACACACACACACACACACACACACACACACACGTGTGTTGTAATCGTCTCAAACAGGGGAGACGATTACCTACAATTCCGCACGCAAGAGAGAAAAACCGGTGGCTCAGTTGTGATCATGTGACGCCCGGCGTCAAAACAAGAAGCGCATGCATGCTTACATGAACCAAGACTTGTTCGTTTTTCAAGTCAAAATTTATAAAAAATCTTTGCTCGTCTTGGGGAACGCTCGCAAACCGCATTACTCGCAATCTGCGGTTCCATAGTTGCAAGCAACAATGAGCAGGCGGCCCTGCGCCCGGCCGCACCAGAAAGACAGCAGGCACTTTGGGCACATGCATTTAAAGGGGATATCCCAATACCATTATGACAATTTTAGAAAAGGGTGAATTTTAAGTTTAGACCTCCAAACAGCCTCAAATGCTGGAAAAAGAGCACACTATAAGGTCACTGAAC
This sequence comes from Clarias fuscus, assembly GCA_030347435.1. NCBI lineage: Eukaryota > Metazoa > Chordata > Actinopteri > Siluriformes > Clariidae > Clarias > Clarias fuscus. The sequence goes on along the minus strand of CM059206.1, from coordinate 23,338,379 downwards.
GCGGCGTCACTGAACACTGAGCGTGGCATCACTGAACGTCATGACCCACAGAAAGTTATTAATCACTTTACGGCATTAAGGCATCGTCACAGCTGACCCATCTGAGATCAAAAATCTCTTTGCCATTTTGCATCCTCAATGTCTTTAGATCACACAGGCCCGGTTTGTTGACGATCGTATGAATTCCCTAGGAGAAGTGTATCAAATTCCTTCAGATGCATTTTGCAAACGACACAACATAACTGACTTCCTTTTGAGTTGAGCCCATGACATGCAAAGTGAAAGTTGTTCTCCTGTGAGCTACGCCCAGGGCCCAGACTCTCAGGCATCCTAATGGCAGCAGATTCCAAACTGTCTGCCAATTTTCATGAGTTATTGAGCATGCTAAGACCCCCAAAAAGCCCCGGATGGTGGAAAAAAAAACCCTTAGGAAAACAATAGGGCCTTTCACACACTATGACATAATAGGACATTTTATCCAGCTGTGACCTTAGCATTTTATATATACTGTGTGTATATAATATATATATATATATATATATATATATATATATATATATATATTCATTCATATATTCATGTATATATATAATATATATATCTTAAGGCACTGAATCAATCATCGGTGTCTGCACAGAACATACCCAGATCTGTATTGCTTCAGGACTTTTTTGCTGACATTGGTGAGCTCCTTGTCAAACACAGACTTCTTTGTAGGTTTTCCACCTATTTGTTTTGAGGCTGACAAAGAGGAGACACAAATAACAGAAAGAACATGACTCTAGCCCGAAGTAATTTCTCAAGGTTATGCAGTATAATTCTAGGCTTAAGTCAATTTATTCTAAAAGCCTTTTGACTGAAATAACCATGAAAGCCATACTAACCCATTTTTTTGGGCTCATCTTCTGGCACAACTCTGGCACGCTTTGGTTTACGGTCACGTTTTGCAGACCGTTCAGCATACATCTGAGACTTAAGGATTTCAAACTGAGCTCTTTCTTCAGACTGTCATGCACATACATGGGGAAAAAAATCAACAAAACAAATCAGAAATGAATGTGAAACTGATTTTCTGAGCTAGCTAATGGAGGAAAACAGATGTAGCCACAATTCACAGTCTCTTGGTATATACAGTCATTATGAGCTTGGGATTGTTTCCAACATGATTTTATAGGTCTTTGGAATATGTTTTAATATGTTTCCTAACAGACAATATCTGGGATGTTCCAGGAATTGTGTAATAAAATTGAGAGCACATGACAATGAACATTGTCGGACTGTGACGAGTAAAAACTATATCATTTTTCATTTTTGTTCCACTTCAATTTTAAGTTGTATTTTTGTATGTTTATGAAATATTCCAAATAAATTTTAGTTTCATGCTGCAAATAAACAAATACATAAGTTTAGGAATGCAAGGTGCAGTAATTTTACATGTATGAATTACATTATGTAAACAAAAAGAACAGTGATGGTGAAATGGCAGTAGTTTATAGAGGACCCATACCGACAGCACTTTCTTCTTGCCATCTTTTAAGAATTGAGCACGCTTCTTCTTCCCCCTTAGAGCCAAGTCAAAGTCCTGGAGTGCTTTGTTCACTGCATAAGAACACATTCTGTCATTAATGTGTGGAAGTTTTTTCCACTATATTAGACCACAGCAGGTGGCCACCACATTAAAAAGGAAAAAAAAAAATCACTAACTTCTTTCCTTCTTCCTTTCGTCATGGGTTTGGAACCATGACCTTGCTGGCTGTTTCTCTTCGGGTTTCTGTGTTAGTTTCTTCTGAGCTGCATTAATCTAAAAACAACAAAGCACAATATAATGAGATAGAACCCAAGACAAAACACAAAAGGTTCATAAGGGATCAGGATCTTTTTTTTTATTATTATTTTTTTTATGACATTACCTGTGCTTCTGATTGCACCATCGCTTTCTCTTCTTTCTCCAAACGCAAGACAGCATATACATCCTTCTCCAATTTCTCAATCAGATCTCTGAACTTCAGGATCACCTCTGATACAAAGACAGAAATCGAAGTTAATTAAAACATTCCAAGAATTAACGTTGTGTAAATGATCTAAATGCTAACCATTTCAACAAGTTAATTCAAGGACGTAATGTCTTTAGCTATTGGTTTCATTTCATCAAGCTCGTGTGCTCATTGTGTTCTGATTTACCTTGAGGAATAACGCGAGCTTTTACAGGAGCTTGGGCTTTTTTCACAATCTCTTTCAGCATTTTTCTTTCGCTTTCCCCCACCAGCGACACAGAACGACCCACTTTTCCGGCTCGTGCTGTGCGGCCCACTCTGTGCACGTAATGCTTCAGTGTGTTCGGCATGGTGAAGTTTATAACCTAATAAAAGTTGGCGAAAAAAATCATTATAAGAGAAGACCTTAATAAACATAATGGTGGGTACAAAGAAATGAGCAAACATGGAAAGAGGAAATCACAATAATAATTTCTCAACTGGGCAAGTAAGTGAATTTGCAATCAATTGTAAAATAAATGTAAAAGAGCTTTCCGTTCTAGTGGGTATAATTACCCTTAGCTACTAATTTAGGTAATCTATCAATTCTGATAGCTAGTTTAACGGTTCGATCCCTAGCTAAGAGATTATTCTTTTTAATTACTAAAGCTGTAGGATACAGATAAATGACTTATTTACATATGCTAATATTTTGTGTTTAAAACATTTTTATATACAGTATTGCCCAGTCTGCGGACAACAGCTTCATGAAACAACCTGGCAAGCATCAGGAACCAGAGTTAGCATTCCCAGAATATTTATTCCTTAAGTCAGAGACAACACTGGTCAAATAGTAAATTAATTTGCATTACACCCAATTCTACTATGAATGTGTTATATTAACAAATGCTATTTCAAGACTTAAGCCACTAGTATTGTTGCCAGCTGTCCCAGTTTCCCCAAGACTCCACGAATCACCTTTCCTGATTTTTTATACAGTTCACTTTATATACAGCATGACGCAAGCAGTCCAATGGTTTTTGGCAAGATAATCAGGGGTGAAAGTAGTTTACCAGTATTATGTCATCAAAAGGGGAGAAGTATATACCTGGCAGACAGTCCTGTAAATCTCTCAAGCTGTTCTTTGTCTCCACTTATTCAACTTTAGAACATCAGCTATTTGAGTAAAATGGAAAGCTAATGCCCTATGTAGGGTGTAGATCCCTTGTTCCACACACCAAGTAGTTCCCTTATTCAGGAGTTAGAGATTGATCATTGATTCAGTGATGTGTTAGAAGGTAGTTAGCTTTGTAGCTCACATGATCCATAAACCACGTGGTGAGGCGGCGCATGAACCCGTCAGCGTGCTGAATAAGGGAGCTACTTACTCAATAAGCTGATTAGCTTATTCCACTTTAGAACAACATCGTTATCTAGCAGTAATGAAAAATCGAAACACAATGCAGACAGTTTACAAAGGCCACGATTTGGAAGTAGACAAGGTGTTGTTTAAGATGGCATATAACATTCTCAGACGTGGTTTCCTGCTGGTTTTGGCAGGCAGCTGCTCTCCCCTCTTTCTTGTATTGTTACAGAGCCTTTTGTTGGTACAGTATGCAGCACCAGACTGTAACTGCCTGCTTTCCCCCAATTCTTGTTTTGTGGTAACTCTAGCTTTTTTTTTTTAACAAGTAATCCATTTGCCACATGCTACAATTGATATTACGAAGCACAGACATTTCCTATCATTTAGTAAATCACAGACTTTCTCAGTACACAAACAACCAACAATCCTATACAGTAAGAAGAGATTTTCACCATAAAGCAATATTTGGACTTTGTGTATAATTTTCTGGCAATGTAACTATCACTGCACGATTTGTCCAATAATAAAATAAAATTACATTATTTTCCGAGAGGCTGGCATTAATAAACCTCTTATGCTGTAATATTTGAGCATGTATAGTGTAATAACAAGAGTAAGCATGCACTTTACTCTACAGACTCCTCTCAGATCAGCAGAAGCTCACGCTCCCAACCTTGCATAGTCACTGTGTTTGTGACGACCCGAACTAACAAGGTTGAAACACAGGCATGCGATATTAAGGCTTCATTTACCAACACATTTCATCAGCTTTTAAATGACTCATTTGAAGCTTCTTGTGCTAGTGATATGCTGATGATCCTCAGTGCCATCTGCCTCGCAGCTTAGCTCAGCACAGACTTGTCACTAGGGATGAAACACTGCCACCTCCAACACTCTCAACCTTTCAGAAACAGATTTACGCAAGCTTTTAATTCAGTACATTAAATCAGTTTGCCGCTCCTACAAGCCTTCATAGACCATGTTGCGGCTGTATAGAAATGAATCACTTAACCTCATTTACCTTGCAGAGTAGCTGAACAGAGTCAAGGCCTTATCATATTATTATTTAAAACTAGTATGGATATACTTTACAAAGTGGACTACATTGCTTTAAAAAAAAAAAAAAAAAAAAAAGTACATGTACTGTAACTGGAAATAATTTCTGTGTGGCATGACTTATCTGAGGTACAAACAGTGGTCACAAGAAAAAACAGGCAATAAGAGAAAAATGCATACTTTTTCAATAATAAAAAGGTATTATTAAAAATATATATATATATTATATATATTTAAAAAAAATAAAAATAAAAAAAAAGGACCACAGTTCTCCCAATTTATTATCATTTTTTTAGTTTATATTGGCTCCAGTGATGGTTATGTTGGATATCAGAGCTAAAATCAAATATCGATCAACAGCTCAATTAAACTACTAAGTTTAGAAATGGCCTTCACCTTAAGGTCTTAAGTAGTAGTACTTCTGGAGGTGTGTTTGTTAAATGTTGTAAATGTATGAAATGTGTTCAAGTCAAACCGAGACTTATGATGAAATTTCTTGTGAATGAAGGCGTGAACTTGACAGTATGGCGATGAGACTCTTAGCCCACTGAAGTCTTCACCATGATCGTTCAGCAAGTAGAGCGGCTGAGCTATAAAAATCAACAGATAACTTGACGCCAACTTGTGGAAGAGACGCATCTGTTTGTGGGAACCTTTAACACAATCATTCACGAACACCTCTTGCTCATTACAGGAACTCGGCTGGGAGTTACTGCCACGTCCCCATACAGTCCTGACCATGATCCAAGCCATTTCCACATGTTTGGGCAATTAAAGGAGTTCCTGGGAGGCCAGCGTTTCATTCAGGAAGCAGCCAGTCTGATCATGACTCTGGTGTACTGAGAAAACGTTCGCATGGGATTATATAGAGAAATAAAGGCAGCTTTTACTCTCATATATGCGTATTCTGTTGCTCAGCACAATCCTAGTCCTAGTTTGACTTCTACACCCCTCATAAATACATTCATAAATGTAAAATACATAAATACATAAAGTCACAAACTTGCATAAAGACCGATTTATACCATGTTTCTTAAAATGTAACAAACCAAAAAGCATTTAAAATTAGTGCATTTCAGAGGAAATAAAGGATGCTAAAATAAACAATCCATTTCATTTGCATTCATTACACCTGCTACTGACTCTGTAACATGACTGGTGAAACAAATACATCAGGAAAATGGGATGAAAAATATGAATGCGCGTGTTATCACCAAACACGACCATCATTGACATGCTGCATGAATCTACTGTGCTGGGCTTATTACAGCTAACACCCACAGTGTTGTGTCATATCATTGGACGATTTCTTCATGCCGCTGCCGGAATCATCGACTAAACTATATTATACTACTGCTTCTACAGTATACTGGATATATTATGATATATTTGTATTTCAGATATATAAATCACTTCCTTTCATAGACTGTACATCAAAAAAGGAAGGCAGAAAAGAACAAGAATTGTTTTTGTGTGCTCTATAATAATATTCCAGAAAAAGCATTTTAAAACCTACTGTTTTGACTCCCTCAATATCCAGACCTCTGGCTGCTACATCTGTGGCCACCAGGATGTCAATCTGCTCATCTTTAAATCGCCTAATTGAGAGAGACAGGAAAAAGACGATGTAGTTTTTCAGCACAAAATTGTACATTTAAGGACATTTAAGTTTATAATTGTATTTTCCTTGTATACATATACACCATTTATATATCAGTGCCCGCAGAAATAAAAAATGCAGGGTTTTTTTTTTCCTTTCTCTGAAATTCATGTGCGTACCTGAGACTTTCCAATCTTTGTGTCTGAGACAGGTTGCCATGGAGCTCTCCAACCTTTAACCCCATGAGCCCGAGGAGGATGTGCATGCGGTGGGCCTGCTTCTTGGTCTGCGTGAACAGCATCACATGGTCCTGAAACGTTCGCGTGAGGAGCGCTGCTCACAGTGTCAGATAATATAGAAATAGTTTAGTAAGAACAACGATGTGACGGAGACTGTTAGAAGTGTGAAGAGAAGACGTGAAGGAGTTAAAAAAAGTCCCTTACCTGCTACTATAGCCTCTCGGTCTCCTTCTCGGGCTGGTCGAATCCTTACAAATTCTTGTCTGAGATATGGAGCCACATCTGTGTTACTGTTCACAAAGATTCGCACCGGCTGCTTCAGTGACACTGAGGCCAGATCCTTTACCTGCATTCAGACAAAACTCACATTTAAGATTTGCAACATAACTTTTTCCTACTGTGGGATATTGCGTGAAAAGCCAATCAACAATAAAATAAAAATTATCTGAACATGGTACCACCTCTTCTCAAGTTCTTTATTGCATTATTTGTATTGCATTAAAATTATTTGCAATGCATTAAAATTACATTTTTACTTGTTTACAGAACACCTTATCAGTAACTGAGTTAAGTGGAATGTTAAACACTGCAGAACCTTGAATTGTGAGCGACTTGGTCTGTAAGCGCTTTGCAAGACAAAAAAAAAAAATTTAATTTTACTTAATAAATGAGCGAGGGCTTGATATAGGAGTAGTATACATGCGGTTTGTCTATGGGGTAAGGTAGCTATCAAAAATTGTGTATATGTATTATATTTTTCAGTTATATATATTGTTTTGCAAAAATGTGGTTTTGTAAGCTCTCATTTAAGTCAAATCGTACATAAAATAAGTAATGCTTGTACTTATGTGTGAATACGATTCCAAAAAATAAAAAAATAACAAATAATAATAAAGGATCATTTTGAATACGAAATGATTTGGCCTTCGAGTGGCGCAGTGGTAAAGTGCTCGCCCTATCATCCGGAGATCGCCAGTTCAAATCCCGGGTGATGCTATAACCTCTCTCAGCCGGAGGTCTAGAGAGAGCTGATTGGCCGAGCTCTCGCAGAAGCTCGGCCAAAACGTGCTCCCACGTTAATCACGGCTCTACAGCCAGTCAGGGGCATCTGTGAGCTCGCGCAACGGAAGGAGCGGATAACGCTGTCCTCCGAGTGTGTTACGCCGCCCCCAACGGTGCGTGAGCGAGCAGTTCAAAAAGATGCGGTCGGCTGGCGTCACGTGGTTCGGAGGAAACACGTGATAGTCTTCGGCCCTCCCAGCTGAGTGGTAGTAGTAGCCTTAATGTGGGAGCCCCCTAGTGACGCGGAGGAATTGGACACTACTAAATTGCGGGAGAAAATCGGGGAAAAATAATTTAAAAAATGAATACGAATTGATAACCGTGACTTTACTGTCAAAAATACGTCACAGGCTCACAGACATTATGTATCGAGCAGAAGATGCATCGGTTTCACAAACTGCTCATGCGTTCATAATATATTAAGGAAATTATATTACAACACAATGTGAGATATAGAAGCTATTTTTCTGATTTCGTCTCGTCTCTGTTTCACTCTCCTCGTCGGTCATCCTGCCATCTCTAAGTCATACACAGTACAAACCCATGCGCAGTTTGTGAAATCGATGTATCTCCTGTGTTTTGATATAAAAGCACGCTACCAGAACGAATTATGCTCGCAATCAAATTATGCTCGACAATATAGTTGAGCCTAAAGCTTCAGCTCTATACTTATCTTTCACTGATTTCACCTGCATTAACAGGCGTCATGGAGAAACAGATCATGTGACACACAAACAGACAGATGGATTCATCAACCAGTGAAAGAAGAACCAATCCTACTTCCTACTAACTTAAATTAAAATGTTCCATTGGTAGGTGTTTAAACTAGTGCTGTCAATATTAACACATTAGCGCATATAATTAATCTAAATTTTTTTACGTGTTACTATTCTTTTAACTATAATTAATCATATGACTGATGTTGACCCTAATGGCGTTCCATAAACGCAAAACGCAGTTACCCAGCTGTGTGTGATAATAGCACGTTTAACACGGATAATAAGATGACTGAGGAAACATGATCAGGTCTAATGAAAAGCAAGAGCTTCTACATGGAGGTTTGGATCAAATCAAAGCTGTGTGCTCGAGCAACCTTCAACGGGAACTATTTTTACAAGAATAAATTTAAAGTAAGACACGAAAAGGGCTTTGAAAGTGAGGAAGTTGGCAGAAGCTGCTTTTATTGCACTTAGTGAAGACCACTGGACATGAGTCCTTTACCATAACTACCTCTGTGTAACAACACTAATCAATGACAAATGGCAACTGTACTCATTCACTTGTGTTTAAAAGACAAGAGAGACATTTTGCCGAATCATAGGCTAGCCGTTCGTTATATATTTAACATTTTGTTGAACATTTATTAAATGTTAATGTTTGAGATATTGAGATAAAACTCCATAATGTTAGTCATGCATTTATTTATTCCAACATTGGACGGTTATTATACAAGTAAATCTGAGAAGTTTAAAATTGTGATTAATCGTGATCTAGATTAAATGTTTAACACTAGTTTAAACCTAATCCACTTGACAAGCTATGTTTGCATGGACTATATTTTTCAATCCAAATGAAATCATTCCAATTAAAGATTCAAACATGAACGCTGATCTGATAAGATGAGTCTGTTTACATGCTCTAAGCTTTTAATCAGGGGGGGAAAAAAAAACTTTCTGGTGGTTCTGCTGACTATCTAACTATTTGGTCCTTTCCTGTGGTTTTGCATTCGTGTAGTTTTTGTTTCCTAGCTATCTATACACTATCATACTGCTGTGTAGCTACATTTCACCAGGTTCATTCTTCTGAGCCCCATCCAGGAACTGCAATGTGTCATGTGTAATGTGCAACCTGACAGTTTTTAGGAAATCCTATTAAACAAGGATTTCCTAAAAATTTCCATTTCGAAATGGAACAGCCAGTCCTGTATCTCAAACATGCAAGAGAACGATTGTGGAAAAGTCTAAGTTTTGGGACATGAACAATAAGGCTACCTCTTCACTCATGGTGGCAGAGAACAGCATAGTCTGTCTTTGATAGGAGCACATCCGGATAATCTCCTTCATCTGCTCTTCGAAATATTCATCCAACATCCTGTACAAAAACAGATATAATCCAGCAACAAATAAACAAATCATGCAAATGCAATCTTTCAGAAAACTGGTCAAACAAACAGAACAGACGACTACTGAATGTCAAACGTTAACATTAACGTTATGCAAACGAATCCATGTAAGAGAGTATGTCTCTACGTTTCTATCATTAAAAGCCAAGTAAAATACCTGTCAGCCTCGTCCAGAATAAGCACCTCGATTTGACTAAGCTCAAAAGATGGGGTGTTGTGTAAATGATCTATCAAACGTCCGGGGGTGGCAATCAGGACGTCAGGCCCCAACCTCAGCGCTGCCTCTTGAGACTTCAGATCCAAGCCACCTGAGCAAAGACAAAAACAAAGCAAGTATGAATGTAGGTTCTACACCCTAATACTTAGAACTGTGCTGCCTCTTCCCAAAGTAAAAAAACAGTTCAATATCATAAGAATAAATGATATAATGGGGCAGTGGTGGCTCAAACTGTTAAGGTTACTGATCAGAAGATCAGGGGTTTAAGTCCCAGCACCGCAAAGCTGCTACTGTTGAGCTCTTAAGCAAGGCCCTTAACCGCTGCATCCTAGCTGATCCTGCGCTCTGACCACAACTTCCTAACTGGGATATGTGAAAAAAAAAACATTCACTGTGCTGTACAGTACATGTGACAAGTAAGCGAGGTTAAGGGAGTCAGGGGTAGCTCAGAGGTACTTAGTGCTCACACACTAATGAGAGGTACTTGGTGCTCACACATTAATCACAGCTCTACAGCCAATCAGGTGCGTCTGTGAGCTCAAGCATAGCACTGTCCTCCGAGTGCGTTACCCCGCCCCCAACGGTGAGTGAGCTAGCAGGTCGAAAAGATGCGGTCAACTGGCGTCACGTGGTTTGGAGGAAGCATGTGATAGTCTTCGGCCCTCTCGACTGAGTGGTAGTAGTAGCTTAATGTGGGAGTCCCCTAGTGACGGGACACCTACGGACGTGCATATGAATCTCAGGAAAGAAAGCGTCAGTGTAGCTTATGATCTTCTCATAGTTTTTTGATTAGGTACACTGTATTAGCAAATAGAGGTGGGTAATACGACACAAAGATCATATCACAGTATACACTCTGTGGCCAAACAAAGCTGTTGTTTATACTTGAGTACACAAATGTTTAAGAGCTCTGATTGGACAATTACTGCAGTCTAATATGGTTCAGCTGGCAACAATTCTAATAACCCTGAACTTCTCATTTACTAAATGTCGTGAGATATATATCGTGTGGTCATGGCAAAGATGTTACTGTGTTCCAGAGGATCCAATTATTGGCCTGCAACAAGCAAACATTTCTGGAATTTAAGAAGTATCCAATGCAATAGCAAAACCTGGTAGGACAGTGCTGAGGTGGGAGAACAATAACCTGGAACTCAGCACCAAGAAGACAAAGAAGGCCATTGTGGAAGGCAGACGACTTGGCACTCCCATTCACATCAAACAAGCTTTTGTTGAGCGTGTAGCCAACTTCAAGTTCCCTGGAGTCCACATCTCTGAGGACCTCATCTGGGTCATAAACTCCTCTTTTGGTTAAGAGGAACAACAGAGTCTGTATTTTCTGAGGAGAACTAAAAAGTCCCATCTGTCCTTCAGGATACTGGAGAACTTTTACCGGTGTACCATTGAGAGTATATTCACAAACTTCATCTCAGTGTGGGATGGTGACAACACCGCTTCAGACTGTGAAGCCCTTCCAAGTGTGCGAAAAAAGGGCCAACAAATCATTGATATTCAGCTCCTCACCATGGAGGACATTTAAGGAAAAAACGAAGAACTGCAAAGGTCAACATGCATTATCAAAAAATACCTCTCACCCCAATCATGGACTATTCACCCTTCTCCCATCGGGCAGGCGCTACAAGTGCCTCGGCTCCTGAACAAAGAGAGTGAAAAAAAAAAACCTTTTCTCCCCTGTGGCTGTTACTGTAGTGAACAGCTGATCATGTCACTACACTACTGTCTTTCCCTTTGTATTGCATTGCTTCATCTACCACACATCTTTGCCACACTACCATGCATAATTTACAATGCTATCATGATACCACTGTTATTCTACCCATATTTATCCTATACAAACGTCCATATACTGTATGTACAGACATATATCCTGTTTAGCATGTTTACTTTCTTGACGTCTTCACCACTGCACATATATCACTGTTTGTATGCATGTACTATATTTTAATGCATAAATTCCATTTATAATACCTGCCAAACCTTCTGTACATAAGACACTCACACTCCAAAGTACATAACTGTACTTTTACTGCATATGGTATAGTGTAAATAGCCCACTTATGCACTTCTGATTAGATGGCAACTGCAATTCATCGGCTTGGTACATATACTTTGAACAATGGCAATAAGGCTGAATCTAATCTATCCTACTTCAGGGTGATGGGCGCGGCAGGGTAAGAAGGGAAGCACATGAAGCGATGCACCCATTGTGCATAGTTCTCACTGGACAAATCTCTGGAGGCTGTGTGATGATCTGTTGGTCAGTGTACTAAATCACAGGTAATTACATCTATTTTCCTCCTTGGTGGCACTGGCGTATTCCAGGACAACAATGCCAAGACTCATCGCTCTCAAATTGTGAATGATTTGTTTTTGGGAGCATGAGGAATTATTTTCACACCTGAATTGGCCATCACAGAGAGAGCCTGATATGTGATGGAAAATCTGAATTGTGCCTTCCTGTGTATGTGTGTGTGAGAGAAAGGAGTTTAGTTTTAGCATTGACATTGGGTGTGTGTGTGTGTGTGTGTTCATGCAAGACAAGGAGAGTTTTGAAAATTATGTGCCTGGGAAGCAAAAGGGAATCATGACAAATAATGCATCTTTAAAAAAAGAGTAGCATAGAGAGAAGTACTCTGATGACTGATCTTTTTAATAAATAGCATTTAAAGGTTTTTGGGATGCGAGCGCAGAGGTTCGACGTTCACATCAATACAATATCTCGGCCAAAAATTAATGCAACTCTGGACTGAAATAAATCTTGTCACACTGCATAAGGTTTTTAAAAACAACGCCTTGGTGAATCCACACTAGAATTAAAGCTAAATGTGTTCCAGCTAAATATTGGATTTTTTTGGCCCGGCATTGTAGGTTTGCACATAATTGAAACAGTTGCAATTTCGATACAAAATGTTAACGTTCAGTCTTTTTTCCTGTTGATGTGTTTAACTGATTTATGTCATGACTTTACGCATGACTTAATTATGCTTAAATAATTTAATACGTAATTAACTGATGCTGCCCGGCACTGATTTCTACTCTTGGCACAGACAAGAAAATCTGGGTTGATTACACAACACCTTCAGTGATGAACAGCATTAAACAGGAGCAGAAAGTAGATGTGAAGTAATGTATAATTTAAAATGGAATAGTGTGTTTAACACTTACCAACAGCCAGGCAGCTGGTGATGCTGGTGAACTGGGCCAGCTGACGTGCCACAGTGTGCACCTGGATGCCCAGCTCTCTGGTGGGCACGAGCACAAGCACGCGTGTTACCTGCGTTACTTTCGGCTTATAAAGGAGACGCTCCAGTACAGGCAACATGAAGGCTGCAGTCTTTCCTGAGAGAGAGAGAGACGAAGAGAGATTCAAGTAAATAAATAAGGTGTTGGACCTTACAAGCCTCCAGAAGAGCTTCACTCCAGCTCGGCATTGATTCTACAAGTTTCTCTTAAATCTCTATAATGATTTAAAGTGATTCCATTTATGTGCTTCAACAACAGCTTGCTTCTCCAAAATCAAAACACTAAACCATATGTTCTCAACACAAGTGCAACCCCCTCATTACATATGGTGCATTTAGAGTGTAATTACAGTTGTAGACCCTTACACTCAGTGATTCACAATAGCACTCTTAAATATGTGGAGAGAAAAAAACAAAAAACATATGCTTTACTTCCTTTTTGATGCATAACAAATGCAGTGTTTGTGGGTTTTTACATCTCAAATTAAATCTAAAAGAAAGTGATAAATTAGAAATTCAAAAATCTGGGGGGCGCTAGTGTGCGAGCTTATGGAGTAGACGTGTGTTAACACAGCTCCTCTTCGCGATATTAATAAATTAGTATTACATACCAGATATAATTTTTTTTTTCAGCCAGTCAAACAATTTTACTTCCTTGAATCTCTGACTGACATAAATAAGCCGTAAGGTCAGTCATGTCGAAGACAATTCAGTCTAAACTTACTGCTAGCCATAAAACTAAAGAGGCTAATGTTACACACATGGACAAAATTGTTGGTACCCTTCGGTCAATGAAAGAAAAACTCACAATGGTCACAGAAATAACTTTAATCTGACAAAAGTAATAATAAATAAGAATTCTATGAATGTTAACCAATGAAAGTCAGACATTGCTTTTCAACCATGCTTCAACGGAATTATTTAAAAAAAAAAAAGAACTCATGGAACAGGCCTGGACAAAAATGATGGTACCCCTAACTTAATAGTTTGTTGCACAACCTTTTGAGGCAATCACTGCAATCAAACGATTCCTGTAACTGTCAATGAGACTTCTGCATGTTTCAGCTCCTTCCAAAGATGCTCAATAGGATTGAGGTCAGGGCTCATAGAAGGCCACTTTAGAATAGTCCAATGTTTTCCTCTTAGCCATTCTTGGGTGTTTTAGCTGTGTGTTTTGGGTCATTGTCCTGTTGCAAGACTGAGACCCAGCTTTCTGACACTGGCCAGCACATTTCTCTCTAGAATCCCTTGATAGTCTTGAGATCTCATTGTACCCTGCACAGATTCAAGACACCCTGTGCCAGATGCAGCAAAGCAGCTCCAGAACATAACAGAGCCTCCTCCATGTTTCACAGTAGGGACAGTGTTCTTTTCTTGATATGCTTCATTTTTCCATCTGTGAACATAGAGCTGATGAGCCTTGGCAAAAAGTTCAATTTTTGTCTCATCTGTCCATAGGACATTCTCCCAGAAGCTTTGTGGCTTGTCAGCATGTAGTTTGGCATATTCCAGTCTGGCTTTTTTATGATTTGTTTTCAACAATGGTGTCCTCCTTGGTCGTCTCCCATGTAGTCCACTTTGGCTCAAACAATGACGGATGGTGCGATCTGACACTGATGTTCCTTGAGCATGAAGTTCACCTTGGATCTCTTTAGAAGTCTTTCTGGGCTCTTTTGTTACCATTCGGATTATCCGTCTCTTTGATTTGTCATCAATTTTCCTCCTGCGGCCACGTCCACGGAGGTTGGCTACAGTCCCATGGATCTTAAATTTCTGAATAATATGTGCAACTGTAGTCACAGGAACATCTAGCTGCTTGGAAATGGTCTTATAGCCTTTACCTTTAACATGCTTTTTTATAATTTTCTTTCGAATCTCCTGAGACAACTCTTTCCTTCGCTTCCTCTGGTCCATGTTGAGTGTGGTACACACCATGTCACCAAACAACACAGTGACTACCTGGAGCCCTATATAAACTGTTTGATCTACTGCCATCGGGCAGAAGGTATAGAGCATTACAAACTAGAACCAGTAGATATAAAAACAGTTTTTATCCTAGTGCAATAAATCTACTTAATGCTGCTATAAAAAAAGGTTCAAACAACGTGCAACAAGATTAAATTATCATGCATTTTTCTGCAATTAATGCAAAATAATATATACAACTATGGATCGTGCAATAATGGAATGTATGCTGTGTGTGTGGTGTTTTTTTTTTTTGCATTGACGAATGGCACTTTAAATTTCGTTGTACTTGTTGCAATGACAAAGACTATTCTATTCTATTCTATATATAGGCCCACTGACTGATTACAAGATTGTAGACACCTGTGATTCTAATTAGTGGACACACCTTGAATTAACATGTCCCTTTGGTCACATTATTTTCAGTATTTTCTAGGGGTACCATCATTTTTGTCCAGGCCTGTTCCATGAGTTAATTTTTTAAAATAATTCCGTTGAAGCATGGTTGAAAAGCAATGTCTGACTTTCATTGGTTAACATTCATAGAATTCTTATTTATTACTTTTGTCAGATTAAAGTTATTTCTGTGATCATTGTGAGTTTTTCTTTCATTGACCGAAGGGTACCAACAATTTTGTCCACGTGTGTAGCTCTCCCTCCGTGGCTAGCAAATCACACGCTCGGAGCCTTCTCACTCAGCAGAGATGTCACTGTCCATGTGCAAAGAACTTTGTAAAGAGATGTCAGAGACCATTCTTCGCGCCATTAACGAACGTTTCAACGCATTCGAGGCAAAATTTCAGTCTCTCTTGACCTCACAAGCCGAATTGGAATCTCGGGTAGTCACTCAAGAGCAAGCTATCAGTGACCATGAAACCCGGATTCAATTTTTGGAAAAGAAATGTTCCGACCTCACCGGCGCTAACAAGCAACCGGAGGCTAAAGTTTATGACTTGGAAGCACGCTCCCGCAGAAACATTAAAATTGTGGGCATTCCTGAAGGAGAAAAAAGCGGCAAACCCACAGAATTTGTCTCCAAGTTGATTTCTAAACTGTTCTCAGCGGAACATTTCCCAAAGCCTGTGTCTATTGACCGTGCTCACCGCTCGCTCCAACCAAAGCCGGCTCCGGGCGCAAATCCGCGCACGATCATGGCGCGTGTTCATCATCATCAACAAAAAGAACTGATCCTTCGCCTCGGTGAGAGAGTGACGCTCGGTGTCAAAATAAGAGTCGCATGTGAGAAGCACGATACTCGGCGCTTGTAAACTAATACTTGCTCGGTTTCCGAATAAAAAAATTATTTAAAATCTTTGCTCGGTTTGCGGAACACTCGTAAACCACGTTACTCACAATCCGAGGTTCCACTGTATATAGATTCTTATTCATGGAACTGGTCCAATTCAATTTAAGGATGGGAGTCTTCAGTTGAGCCTAATGTAACATTTATAGGCTTTACACTGATGTTTCACAATTTACAGCTTTATCATTTGTATACATCACTAAAGAAGCATCAATATATATATTTTTTCTTTTTCACAATGTTTTATATCAATATTATAATTGTTTTCTTTCAGCCTGTAATTTATACTACACTCCCATTACATTTAATTATTTTATACTGGTATGTATATAATTTCTTTTCATCTTTATGGAGAGGTTCTGTTTGATAGGTGTTTAGGTAATTTTTTGCGGTTATTGGTCATAAGTAGCTCCGTAGTAATTGCCCAGCAGCTCCTTCTGTTCTGATGAAAATAGTTGCGCTTTGCCTATGTAGGCATTTGTTAGTGTGGATATATGTTGTCTTTGTTCCAGAGTTTTTATTTTTATTTCATTTTTATTTATCCTCTCTCTTTAGTTTCACAATGCTGCCAGGTATTCATAATAATTCTCATTGTAAGCATGTACTGGACGTAATGTCTTCTCTATCTCTTTTAAATGCACAGTTCTCAACAGGGTGTTAGGGTGGGCAGTCATCATCTCACTTTGGTTTCCTGGAACGTCAGGGGATTAGGTCATGCTATTAAGAGGGGCAAGGTTTTTAAACACCTCATATCCTTTTCAGCAAGTATAATATTTCTACAAGAAACCCATATTAAAACCACAGAACAACAAGGATTAAGATGTAATTGGATTTCACAGGTTTACCAATCACCCTTTACTTCCAAGGCAAGAGGCATTGCCATTCTTTTTCGCAAAAATGTGCACTTTCAGCTTGCCAATTTACGCACAGACCCAAATGGAAGATATATTATTATTTCCGGAAGATCAACTCAATCCCTGTTACTTTCATCAACATATATGGTCCAAATTTTGATGACTCATTATTTTTTAAAAAGGTTTTTAATCTGCTTTCAGATGACAAGAAAACAAACATTATAATTGGAGGAGACTTTAATTGTGTTTTGAATCCCTATTTAGACAGATTGTCCTCTTGTCCTACACCCAACATTGCATCACCTCAAACTTTAAACAATGTAATCAAATCTAGGAATCTCATTGACATCTGGAGACATCCCACAGATAAAGATTATTCCTACTATTCCCACGTTCATAGATCCCACAGTAGAATCGACTACTTCCTTGTAGAGTCTAATTTAATTAAAAGTCAAAATAACACCAAATATCACAGCATACTTATCTCTTATCATAGTCCCCTACTAATGACCATCGATTTTTCTCTTCCCAAACAATATTACTCATGGCATTTCAACCCCTTGTTATTAGCTGACAATAAGTTTTGTGAAAGCATGGCAGTGAAGATAGGCGAGTTTATTGAAAAAAAAAGACACAGGGGAGGTCTCAGATTCAACCCTTTGGGAAACACTTAAAGTGGTAATGCGTGGTCATATAATCTCTTATGAATCTTCTGTTAGAAAGGAAAGGGACAAGCGTCTAATGGAAATCGAAAGCATCCTTCCCATGTTTGAATCAGCATACCAAATTTCAAAATCCCCATTAGATTTTAATAAAATTGTGAAGCTTAAATATGAATATAACTGCATCCTAGGATGTCAGGTTAATAATTCACTTCTTAAACTGAAACAAAAGCAATTTGAATTAGGAGACAAGCCGCAAAGCTTAAAAGCTCTCAAGCTACTAGGTCAATCTATAGAATTCAATCAAATTCAGGTATTTTGCTTACCAACCCTAGGGATATCAACAACAGGTTTAGAGAGTTCTACAGCAACTTCTACTCCTCTAAATGTAACGTCACGCAATCTGACCTAGATATCGTTTTTGACTCTCTGGATAATCCAAAGCTCAGTGATTTGGCTAGGGAAGAATTGGATTCTTATTTTACCAAAGAAGAACTACTTTCGGTAATTAAATCATTTCCTTCCGGGAAGGCTGCAGGGCCTGATGGATTTTCTAACGAATATTATAAAGCATTTTCACATTTACTAACTCCACTATTACTCAGAATGATCCGCCATTCCGCAAAAGAGAAGATATTACCCAAAACGTTGAATGAGGCCAATATCTGTCTCTTACTGAAAAAAGGAAAAGAAGACAGTGACCCTGCCAATTACAGGCCAATTGCTCTTCAAAATGTTGACAGAAAAGTTATTACAAAGGTGCTGGCAAACAGATTAAGTAAACATCTTACATCTATTATTCACCCTGATCAGACCGGGTTCATCCCAGGAAGGTTTTCCTTCTTTAATGTCAGACGACTACTTAATACAATATATGTAGACCATGGCAAGACCAAACAAACAGCTATTATATCTTTAGACGCACAGAAGGCTTTCGACCAAATAGAATGGCCATATATGCTAGAATCATTGCGGCATTGGGGAATTATTCATCTCTTGGGTAAAAATAATCTACAACAGTCCAGTATGCTCGGTTTTAACCAACAGTGATAAGTCAGTTTTATTCCCCCTACATCGTTCAGTTCAACAAGGCTGCCCTCTTTCACCTGCTCTTTTTGCCATTGCACTGGAGCCGCTTGCCTTAAAAATCAGAGGTCATCCTGATATTGAAGGCCTAACTGTGGGAGGCACTGAAACACTGATTAGTTTATATGCTGACGATACACTGTTATATCTACAAAATGTAGAAAAATCAGTTCCTAGTTTGTTGGAATTAATTTGGTAGACTGACGGGTTATACTATCAACTGGACAAAAAGTGATTTCATGCCACTGTCGGGTATCTATAGCCCAGGTTTCCTCGAACATATCTCATTTAGGATAGTCAGCGATCAGATCACTTTCCTGGGCTTGAGTATTCCGAAAAACCCCAAATTGATATTTAAACTACATTTTTTTTTGAGTTCACATCTAGGTTAAAGCAGAATATAAATTGCTGAAAAATTCTCCCTTTATCTATGATTGGTCGTATTAACTCCATTAAAATGGTGTCCCTCCCCAGATTTCTTTATCTGTGTCAAAATTTACCTATTTTTCTTACCTCTGCATTTTTCAAATATATCTGGAACTATAAAACTCCCAGGATATCTAAGGCTCACCTGCAAAAGCCCAAATCTCAGGGCGGGCTTGGCCTTCCAGTGTTTAGACAGTATTATTGGGCTGCTAATGCAAGAGCATTAATATATTGGAAGTACCTGCAACACAATGGATCATGCTCCTGATTCCCCTTTGTGGGTAAAAATGGAAGCTAACTTGGATGGTGACTCTTCCTTACAGGCCTTGCTGTTTTCTAGGTTGGCTGAACCAAACACCCTTGTTAATCTAAGTTATACAACTAGAAACTCTATCCGAATTCTCAACCAGATCAAGAAGGTGCTTAGTATACCCGAGACTTCAGTTAGAACACCTATCTGTTTTAATCATTCTTTCCTGCCACCATGGTCAGACAAATGTTATGATGCCTGAAGTGAGAATGGACTAACTACCATCCAAGATTTTTATATTAATGGTAAATTTGCCTCCTTTGATCAAACAAGGGACAAATTCCAGCTTCCCAATTCACATTTTTTTAGGCATTATGTCAGAGACAAAATTAAAAACTTTGAGAATATACCAATTCAGCATCCTTTTATTGACGTCTTGGTGCGTCCCCCTGATTCCAGAAAGTTGGTCTCATTGTTTGTATCTGTTTTCATCAGTCATATTAAAACAACCACTGATCATCTACGAAAGGCGTGAAGCAGTGAGATGAGCATTGACCGGTCTGAATCCTTGCGGATTGAAATCATGGCCAGAATACATTCTTGTTCCATTAACCGTAGACATCATTTAATTCAGTTTAAAGTCGTACACCGTCTTCACTACTCTAAGTCTAAACTGCACAAGATTTATTCATCTGTTTCAGCTCAATGTGACAGGTGTAAACTTTCAGAGGGTACTTTGTCACACACTTTCTGGCATTGTCAAACACTTGCAGGATATTGGTCAGATATTGTTTCTTGGTTTTCCAAAGCATACGGCAAAGATATCAGTCCTCATGCTGAACTAGCAATTTTTGGTTGTTCAGAATCAACGCTGAATCTACCTAAAGCCTTACAGAAATCTTTGATGCTCGGCATGAACACAGCCAAGAGGCTAATTTTAACAGATTGGAAATCCCACTCTCCGCCATCTTTTCAAAGGTGGATTTTGGAAATGGTGTCTATTATCCGGATGGAAAAATTAAGGTACACACGAACCAAATCCTTGCATAAATTTTTTAGATATTTGGGGTCCGTTTCTTGCATATCTGGATAATGACAGGACTACTGTACATATTTAACTACTCATAGTCTACTGATACATGTTGTACATTTATTGTATTCCCCTGGCAGCTTAGTTAGTTACTTACTTTTTAGTTTTATTTATTTATTTACTTTTAAGTGTATGTGCGCAATCGTTGAATTGTTAGTTTTGTGTTTTTTTTTTCTTTTCCTTTTTTTATTATTATTAGGTGCTGTGTTAAATGTGTATTTATGTTTTCAAGTTTTTGGTTGTTAATAATGTAAAATTTATAAATATAATTTTAAAAAAGTAAAAAAAAAAAAAAAGAAATTCAAAAATCTATTTTAATTACCTGTCTTACTTGTGGAGGCGAGCCCTTAAAATAGGGTCACTATCCAAAAAAAAGGTTGAGAACCCAATAATAAAATCTTACCCTAAATCTAAAATCGAGTAAGCTTATAACATTCTTATAAAAGGATTTGTTTGTTCCTATAACATGCACATAAAAATGCTGCCAGGTTTAAGAATTACCTGTTCCAGTAGCAGCACAAGCACAAATATCCTTCCCCAGTAAACCCACTGGAACACACGCCTTCTGAATAGGTGTGGGCTGCTTAAAGCCCATGGTGGTGATGGCCTGTGGAGACGCAGAACATCATTTAAATACCATACAGACGTGAAAACCTACTCAAATTACAATGTATTTTTAAACAATATACTCTAAAGTACAAGTCTGATTTCTGATCCGTCTTTATAGTAATGAGATCGAGCACTAGGAGTGCATTGATGGACAGGAGGGAGTCAGGGCACCTGACCTTAAGTAGAGGTCTCGACAGATTCATATCCTGAAATGTAAGGTTTTCATCGTACTGAGAGGCATCTTCAAAGAAGGCTTCAGGCTGCAGGAAGAAAAAGAAAAAAAGAAAAAAAAAACACACACTCACTATGAACTTAATGATGCATTTGACACTGGCTATAGTTTATCCTGCTCGTTATACATGCCGTTTAGATATAAAGACCTACCTCTTCTGCTCCCTTCCTTTTTCCTTTCTTGCCTTTTTCCCTTAAAGTATCTATAATGAGAGGGAGGAATAATGATCAAGGATTTTACGCATTCAAGTTGAAAAGTCGAAGAAAGTGTGCATATTTATTATACACAAACAAGTATGTCTGTAAGGCCTTGTCCACACGTACACTGGAATTTCTTTTCTTTCTTTCTTTTTTTTCATTTTTGAATTTCATGTACATACGGTACAAACTCTGTTTTTGATAATTTAAAATTGACTTTTTGGAAAACTCTTTCTAGCATAATGTTTACAAATCTCCTGTGCTTGGTGGGGATTTATTTATTCTTTCCCCCGCAGGCTCTGGATTGGCCAACTTGATTTTTCGGTTAGTTATATCTCTGCCTGTTGGATGAGCAGGTTTGGACAGCTTTTTGCATTTTCATACGGATGAAGATTTTTTCATTTGGATGGTTTTTAAAAGCACCTGTGTACATGTGGACTGGGCCTAATTGTATGACCCTCTTCTAGCTGTGACGTGAACCGCAATCACCAACCACACCTGCCACTGCTCTCCAGGTGGTATCCAAATGTAAGGAATATAATATAAACCAAACAGCTATAATATTAAAACCATTAACATCAACATCATCTATATTTTCCTATACATTCCCTTGAGCAGCTCTGGCCCCTTGGGGCATGACTCTACAAGTCCTGTGAGGTTTGGCTGTGGCATCTAGCACCACGGCATTAGCAGCAGATCCTGCTACAGTGCCACATTAATGATGCAGGTCTTCAGCACTTACCTGCTTTTTTAAGGACTTCTTCATCCCCCGAATTAAACTCATCTTCGTCGTCTTCATCATCAACTTCACTCCCACCATTGTCATCTTCGATGTTCTGTTCCTCACTGTCTATACTTTTGTTATCATCATCATCATCATCATCATCATCCTCAGCGTCATCTTCACCTTCCTCCTCCTCCTTGGGGACTAACGTATTGCTTTTGTTGTCCCCTTTCTGAGCTTTCTCCTGAACAACAGCAACACGACGGAAAGTAAGTCACGGAACAATCGCACTGTTCGAATGCAGCACAGTCTGAGTCGCAGGCTTACCTCCATTTTGCGTTTCTTGCGCACTTTCTCAATTTTCTCATCCAACGTGGTCGGTGCTTTCTAGAATACAGAGAATAAATCAGACGCAACATTGAGCACATCTGATAATGTTAGTCTGGGATTCCCACAGAGCTTGCGATATGAGAATATGGTTCACTCACTCTCTTTTTAAGTTGGCTCATAACATCTGCCATCGCCCAGTCCTCGCTATACAGTCCATCCCGCTCTCCGAACTCAAAGTTGGCGTTGAAATCACCATTGCTTTTTCCTTTCAGTGCTTTCTTCTCCTTACTCAACACGATAGGCTGCTCCTGTCCATTTAAAGAAGGAGGGAGAAAGAAAAAAAAACACCTTAAAAGACTTCAAAACCATCCATTATAATAAAGTTCTGAGCTGATTTTTACCATTACAACTTCTTAATTAACACAGTCTATGTCTGATATTTGCATTCTGCTTCACCAATCTAGTCTCATTAATATGATATTGAAGATCACTAATATTGGGAGCAAGAAAGAAATTACTTTTTTGGCCTTACAGACTAAACAGTGAAATCTGACTGCTACTGCTCATGTCTGAGTGTTGTTTTTGTCTAATATCAAACCCTACTTTAACAGCATTGGGCGACACGGTGGCATAGTTTTTAAGCACTGTGGCCTCGCACCTTCAGGGTCAAGGGTTCAATTACCACCTCCGGTCCAAAGACATGTAGAATAGGTTAACTGACATTACAAAACTCTGCGTCGTGTGCGCTCTGAGAACGCCTCATACGACCCTATTTACAGGATTGTGGGGATTCTGGAGCCAATCCTTCTCAGAGCACACACAGCAGCACTGTGGCCTCGCACCTTCAGCATCGAGAGTTCAATTCCGGTCTCAGGTCTGTGTGCTTGAGGGGCTTCCTCTGCGTACTCCGGTTTCCTCCCACAGTCCAAAGATATGCAGATTAGTTAAATTGCCATTCCCAAATTTCCCATAGTGTGCGTGTGTGTTTGCCCTGCGAAAGGTGTCAAAGGTGAACATCACCTCGTGGGACCTAAATCTCCTGGGACAGACTTCAGACCCCATTGTACAGAATAGGAGATAATATAGAAGATAAATTAGTGAATCTCACTGCACAAGTCTAAAGAAACATTACTTTCTTTTTCACACAGGACGTTGATCTGGACTTTGCTATTGGACACTCGTACATTAGCAATATAGTAAAAGTGGAAATGGGTATTTTATTCATTTAATGACTTAATTTTAGTGAAAGCAAAACCGAACAATTTCACCTCAGCTATAGCTCAAGCTTTACTGTGAGGAGACAGATACAGTGACAGAAGTCACACCAGGGCATCTTTAACTGACTGCCTTGGAGTTTGAGAGACCTAGATGTTTAAACTCTCACTGTTTAGTAAGGCATGTAGAGTTTACAAGTAAGAAAGACGAGATAACCTCTGTAATAGGAATTTTTGGTGAAGACTACTCCAACGGAAGGGGGCGGGGGGGGGGGGTGGTAAGCCATGGACACAAGATGTGTGTGTGCGCGCGTGTGTTGGGTTGAGTAAAAATAAGACATGGAGTTCTTGTAAAAGAGTGAATTGAGATTTTGCCTGCTTATTTGTTCGTTTTTACAAGTTGGTGTAAGTTAATATACCACCGGTTTTCTTCTCATTTCTTGTAATTTTCAGATGAAATGTGCAATTAATTGCACGAGCGAAACTGTCGAGCAAAGATGACGTCAAACAGCGACAAACAGTAAGAAATGTAGCCTTGTTTTCGCACCGCTACTCGCATCTGCCTTCAGTGCATCAGATCCTTAAACTTACCGCAACTCGGTGTCGAGTCTAACGTATCTACGCAGTTACACGTGAGAGAGCCTACGTATTTATAAAACCTGTGTATGAAGCTAGTTGACTAACTTCTAGCGCGAAACAGGCACAAGAACTGTGATAATAATAATAATAACAATAATAATAATCTAACCCGCTGTGGCGTTTACCCACCTCATCATCAGAGCCCGACTCCTCGTCTGCTGGTACATCTGTGCCGTCGCCAATGGTTCCGATCAGATCAAAATCCGATAACATGGTTCTACTCAACACTGCAGATCACACTGCTTAGCTATATATTTTTTAAACCAAGCGCATTAATTAACCACACAGCGACACACCATGTAACCAGAAAATATTAGTCTATGATATTTTCTCTCTGGTGCTATTTCTATAAAAATGTTTAACATACAATTAATTTAAAACTTCTACTAAACGAGGAGTCAACAGTAATCGTCCATGAAGACCCACGTGTTGTAAAAGGGCAAGGAGGTACGTCACTTCCTCTATTGCTTCTGTCTAGGGGGGGGGGGGGGGGGGGGGGTTTTTTTTTGGAACGACAGCGACATCTAATGGCGAGAATTAAGAATGATGGCGCTGCACAATTTTTTTTTTTTTTTTTTAATAGAAGTTTTGCTTCCTGAAAAGTTTTTGCTGATTATGATAGACACCTTGTGGGTAAACACATATTTTTGGATTTGCTTCCTCACGTAGAAATAGATAGTTGTTAGTTTATTGGCAGTAATTTATTTAATTGTATCTATTTTCTCATATGCCGTGAAAGTTCAACAGAATTAAATTAAAATTAAAATTTTATTTCACATACATAGTCATACACAGTACGATATGCAGTGAAATGCTTAGACGACTACCGATGACCTTAAAATAAAAGTCAATTAAAAGACTATTAATAGGAAATGAATATAAAAAAGAAAATAGAAGTAGATTTAACTAAGAATAGCATATCTGTACAGTACAAACATACAATATAAGGAAATATAAGTAAACCTAGGTGTACAATATAGAAAATTTTGGAATTTTTGTATGGGAAGGAGTGGAGTATACATAGAAATGTGCAGGGGGTGTGCAAGTATGCTGTAAAGTCTTCCTACTTAAAGTGACTACTGACAAGCCTACTTCGAGCGACTCGTCATGAGACACATCAAGACCCTGCTGCCCCCCTCACTAGACCCCCTGCAGTTCGCGTATCGTCCAAACCGTTCAACGGACGACGCCATCTCCACCACACTCCACCTGGCACTGTCACATCTTGAAAAGAAAGACACTTACATCAGAATGCTGTACATAGACTTCTGTTCAGCATTCAACACAATCATCCCCCAACACCTGATTGGGAAGCTGAGCCTGTTGGGACTGAACACCTCCCTCTGTAACTGGATCCTGGACTTTCTGACCGAAAGACCTCAAGCAGTGCGGATCGGGAGCTACACCTCCAGCACCACCACACTGAGTACTGGGGCCCCCCAGGGCTGCGTGCTCAGTCCCCTGCTGTTCACACTGCTGACTCATGATTGTGTAGCGACACACAGCTCCAATCATATCATCAAGTTCGCTGATGACACGTGGTGGGTCTCATCAGCAAGAACGACGAGTCGGCGTACAGAGAGGAAGTGCAGAGGCTAACAGACTGGTGTACAGACAACAACCTGTCTCTGAACGTCGAAAAGACAAAAGAGATGGTTGTTGACTTCAGGAGGACACGGAGCAATCACTCTCCGCTCAGCATCGACGGCTCTTCTGTGGAGATCGTCAAGAGCACAAAATTCCTGGGCGTCCACCTGGAGGAGAACCTCACCTGGTCCCTCAACACCAGCTCTCTGCATAAGAAAGCTCAACAACGTCTTTTCTTCCTGAGAAGGCTGAGAAAGGCACAGCTTCCACCACCAATCCTCACCACCTTCTATAGAGGAACCATCGAGAGCATCCTGAGCAGCTGCATCACTGTCTGGTTTGGGAATTGTTCCATATTAGACCGCAAGTCCCTACAGCGGATAGTGAGGACAGCAGAGATGATCATCGGGGTCTCTCTCCCCTTTATCGAAGACATCTACACCACACGCTGCATCTGCAAAGCCACCAGCATTGTGGCTGACCGGACACATCCATCACACACACTCTTCACCCTCCTGCCATCTGGAAAAAGGTACCGAAGCATTCGGGCACTCACATCCAGACTGAGAAACAGTTTTTATCCGCAAGCCATCCGTCTCCTTAACACAAAGGGACTGGACTGATAAACACACACACACACAAATCACTCAGACGAACTAAATAACATCTGGACTGAACTGATAAACACACATGCACAATCACACTGATGTACACCCATCTCAATCTGCTCATACCTACCTACCTGTGCTGCTCCTCGCAATTTTTTGCACAATATTTATTTGACTGCTATTTGCACACACAATATTCTTGTCAAAATGTAAACTGTTTACGGCTGCTCTTCCCACTACCTCAACTCATACTTCATCAAAAAAAGGACTGTTACATTGTTGTGTCTGTCATGTACCTCTTTGTTTGCACATTTGCACGTGCACTTTGTCTATTGTGTATTTTTGTATAGATATTTGATAGTTCTTCTTTTAGAGTAACTTAAAAATGTAAAATGTATGTTGTAAATTCATGTTGTTGCATGTATGTAGCACCCTGGTCCTGGAGAAACGTTGTTTCGTTTCACTGTGTACTAACTGTATATGGTTGGAATGACAATAAAAGCCTACTTGACTTGACTTGACTTGTGCATAATAGAATAAATAGTAATGTGGAAGGTGTGCAGTGACCACTAGTGTCGATGATTGTTCCAAATGTCCAGAGAGAGTGCAAGAAGCATGAGTGTGGGTGTGTAAAGTGGGTCAATACTGTGTGGTGTGCTGGTTGAGAGACCGTATCGCCTGGGGGAAGAAGCTCCTCCTCAGTCTCTCTGTATTGGTCTTCAGGGAGCGGAATCGTTTTCCTGACCTCAACAGAGAGAACAGTCCATTGCTGGGGTGGCTGAGGTCCTTCACGATCTTCCTGGGCTTGGTCCGCTTGCTGTAGATTGAGTGCAGGTCAGGAAGCTCGGTGTGGATGATGCGCTCAGCTGATCGCACCACCCTCTGTAGAGCTCGTCTGTCCTGCATGGTGCTGTTCCTGAACCAGGTCGTGATGTTTCCCGTCAGGATGCTCTCTATGGTGCAGGAGTAAAAGTTCCTGAGCACCTTGGAGGGCAGTCTGAAGTCTCCCAGGCGCCTGAGGTGGTAGAGACGCTGTCGGGCCTTCTTCACCACGGTGTTGATGTGACAGGACCATGACAAGTCCTGCTTGATGTGGACACCGAGGTATCAGAAGCTGTCAACTCTCTCCACTGGGCTATGGCTGATGACAGGGGTCTGGTAGTTCCTCTCCTGCTTTGTGCTAAAGTCCACTATCAACTCCTTTGTCTTGCTGACGTTTAGAAGGAGATTGTTCCTCTGGCACCAGTGCTCCAGATTTTCAATCTCCTCCAGGCAGGCCGTCTCATCATTGTCAGTGATCAGGCCCACCACGACGGTGTCGTCAGCAAACTTGATGATGGTGGTGGAGTTGGTAGAGGCTATGCAGTCGTGTGTTTAGCTCCTGATTTTTACTTGTATTCAATGTCCAGTGCATCACGTTTCAGTAGTCAGCATGGCTTGCCCGATTCCTGTTGCCCTGATGTTGCCACTTTTTCATTGTAGCAATGTCCTGATGAAAGGACACCACCAAGAATTGAGGGGAAGAATTCTAAGTGCGAGTGAAAGAAATGAATCTTGAGCAACATGTTGCACCTCATTGTTTGATATGCTTTACAAAGATTGACTACCAGCTCAATGTAGATTGGAACTCTGATGGCCAAGGATCTTTGAGGGTCTTCCAAGCTATCTGTTCTGGCCCAACCATCAGATCTTCGAACTAATGGCCTTCCATTTTCAATTTCCCCCAGAGCATATTTTTTAAATAAACTTCAGTGCGACTGGTGCTTAGTCAACATATTTGTAGATGTATTGTAATAGGACAGTCTCTTTATTCTATCCATCAGTACACACCATCACAAACCCAACTGCACATTGTCCATGCTATTACCTGCTCCAACACAACCACCTCAATGCAGGAATGGCTAGAAAAATGAAAGGAAGGAAAGAGGGTTTTCCAGGAACAGGGATCATAACCAGTTAAATCCATTAAACTGACCAGGTGTTATTTGGGTGATGAAATTTCTCAGCATGAGCCATAATCATGCCTAATAAAAACAGCCACCCTGATCATAACTCGTATTGGAGAACATATTGCAGTAAAACAGAACACGCATCAGAAGGATGTGACAATTTGAGAAAACGCACAAGTTTAATGAACCACAAGCAAAATTTACAGTCGCTAACAAATGCTCAACATAAGCCATATAATAAGGTAGTGGATGCAAGGTCATTTCAGCTTCATGTCTCAAATTAACCTGACGCTCTTGGCGAGAACTAGCACTGATTGGTAAAGTAAATCAGTGGTTTCCGTTACAAAACATTGCTTTTATGAAGCTTACAAAAGTTGAAAGGAAAAGCCCTAAAAGCATAACCACACAAAAGAACAAAGTCGTTTAAAAGACGTCAAATAGACACTTTATTTTAAAACAAAGGAAAATACAAAAAACAAAACCATTTGAAACTATACAAGAGCCCAGAGCTGAACATAAAAAGTTCATAACACATTCTCTTTCGGTTTGGCGGGTCAAGGTCTTGGGGGACGCATGCCTGGCGGAGGCGGCCCTGATGAACAAAGAAGAAAAATAAGGACATTGTTAGACTTTGGTTATAAAACAAAGTGCAAGCATATATAAAGTAGTATGACGAATTATTCTACAGTCTTTTAAGTCAATGTGTATTTTTAGGGACTGTTATCTAACAATCACTTTTTTTTCTTAAAATAAATTTGTTTGAGATCATGCGACAGTAGCATACTGGTTTTAAATCCTTATGACCCAGAGCACAGTTTATGGAATTTATTGGGGTATGGTGATCCTACAGTATTCACAAGGAGGAATCCCTGTCACTCAGGATGGCTGACAATGAGACTGACCTCCTCTTCACCATCACTTAGTGTCCACAATAGTACAGGTATAGCAGAGTTGGTTTCTTAATCGAGCACCAAATCAGAAATTGCCTAGCATTAACATACAGCTATATCCCCTTATGATACACTTGGATTTAAAAGTAAAAAAATAAATTCAAGTGCTCACCCATCTTGCAAACCACATATGCCTAATCAAACAATTTGACAATGAGAAATTCTAAGAAAACTTCATAAAATCATTAGAAACAAAAGAAAACAGGTTGTGATCAAGGTAATCGCACATAAGAATACATCAAGCATTCTGGACTTCTGTAGTCACCCGGCACATTGAGTTTTCCACAATTCCATCTGGTAAGTTTATTCTCTGTCAATTGTCACTTTATCCCCTACTTAATAATAGACTTAGTATTCACACTAATCAACATGTCTATTCATATTGTATTGCTACAATTTCTTGGTTCCATGTTGATCATATTTGCTTAAAAAGTTCAACTGTTGCTTGTGTCATGCCTGTAGTACATTCTAAGCCTTACATACTGAAACGATCCTTACCTCTCATTCCTGGTGGTGGCGGCCTCATGCCTGGAGGGGGAATGCCCATAGGAGCACCACGGCCAGGTGGCATGCCCATCGGTGGACCCATAGGTGGCCTCATGCCTGGAGGAGGACCCATCATGCCTGAGAAGAGTGCAAGACACCACATTCAGTTTAACATTCAAGTTAAATGATCTGAGGCCCACACTGCATTCGAGTGTGATTCTGAGCTCAGAGTAATCCTGCTGTCTCATCATCAGTCTCAGTTTGCACAAGTGTTCATCATGGCTACAGAATCACAAGCTTCACTGCCACTCTACTCCGCAAACTGACGGGGGTGTTGGTATGTGGTATGATGTGCCCCTTCAAACTGATGAGTGCAGTTTTATGGTAGAGCAAACACGTTTTGGCGAGGTAGGTTACCTGGAGGTGGTGCACCTCTGCCCATGGGAGGAGGAGGAGGGCCACCACGGCCTGGTGGATACTGTGTGGGTGCGCCAGCGATGCTAGCACCAGCAGCTGCTGCCGCCACTGTGCCTCTGCCCTGAGGAGTCATCACCTGGATGAAGAGGCAAGCAAACAACCATAAGCAAAAATAAATAAATAAACAAGCAATATAATTAATAATAAAAACATGAACATGGTGCTCCCATAAAACACGTCTACACACATGCACATCTCGTCTAGAAGAGGACTCGAATAGCCAGGTGTGGTATAGAAGCTGCAAATCCAATTAGAATCACACAAAGCAAAGGAAACTACAATGACTCACCTGTTGCGATGGGCCTCCGACTCCTCTCACAGGTCCAGCAAGCCCAGCAGGAGCCTGGGCCATAGGAGCTCCAGCTGGTACACCTCTACCTGCTGCTCTGCCCACACCTGGGCCTCCTGCCACCCCAGCCAGGGGCACTCTGGCAATGCCAGTCTACAGCAGAAGACAGATTAGACATACAAATCTGAATGCATACAATATTATGAATAACCAAATAAAAAGGAGGTTAAACTTACATCTTTGGGCGGTGGTCCTTCAACAGTCATGGAGACCAGATTCTCTCCTCTGAGCAACACCAAACCCAACACTCGCTTCTCCTCCCTCTCTGGCTGCTTGGAATTCTTGGGTCTATGAAACATAATAGGAAGCAGTGACATTTAAAGCCTTTAGACACATTTCACACAGTATGTCAACCAACTATTAAAAAAATAAATAATAATAACACCACATTGTGATGTAATCACACACAAGCTGGAAACTAAAACGCAAGAAAAGCTTACAAAGAATGACATCCACTGGGCAAGGTATTGTTTAAGTTATTATTAAGCAAGTATTTCACTAGGGTGAGATAACAGACCAAATACACCATGATGTCAATAAGTCCAGCTCCTGAACCTGCAAAAACATAACCTAGCATACACGGGCATCATGATTTCATTTCTCATTATACATTTGAGCAGATGAGGGTTCAGGGCCCCAACAGTGGCAACTTGGTGGTAGTGCGGTTTGAACCAGAGCCCTTCTAAACCAGTGTACCACTGATCTAACCCTGACCCCTATTTACTAGGTCATTACATAAATGAGTCAGGATTGTGCAATAGAGAGTGATAAATCCTTTTTCTGGCATCCGCTGCATTTACTGCCCGAGTACGCCTCTCTCATGCTACCACTTCTATTACCGTTTATTTTGTTGGCGCGAGAGGAAACTGTCCTAGTTAAATCAATCACAGATAGCAGGTTAAAAAAAAAAAAAAAAAAAAAAAAGAGGGTGAGACCATCAATACAATTGGGCGGCCCATTCAAGTATGTGTTGCGTGGGAAAACAGTGCAACATACTCCAATACTCTTATTATTCTATGTTTATTATAAAGAATCAGAAACCAGTAGAATAGACTATGCTTGACTAAAGGACAAAAATTTGTAATTCCTTAATTAACATCAAGGGGTCCTCACACACAACGAAATGCTTACCTTAAATGCAACCGTCATTCTATAATCACTTCTAACGTTTTTCTACATGGAACAAGACCATGTAGTGAATAACAAATTAAAACTCTGCAAACAGAGCTCAGGTCACTTGCAAGGCAGTCATAGCTATTCATTAGTAAGCAGCAAGGGCAGGTATTTCTTCATTAACATCAGAATTTCTACATTTTTAAAGAGCATCTTTTCCTTACATCTTCCGCAAGCAAGGTAAACCCAGGCTACTTCAGATAGAGCAGTTCCCAGCTCTCTTTCTTATTACTCATGTGATTATGTTTAATTTTTACTTTCTGCATAGCAAGGCGGCTTCTGCTATAGGCGGTAAAGCAAGGTTAGGAATAAAGATAGGATTTATGCTGGTTTTGCAGATAACTATTTATACTTGAATTATTCGTGCCGTGTTGATTTTAACAGGTGAATATGGTTAAAGCTTTTGGCAGACATTCTCCAATGTGATCTTGCTCTAGAAAAAACTTTGCATAGTGCAAATCTGCCATCTTTTAAAGATTCTGTCCACTCATGTATTTTCACAACAGTATAGTTTTATGTGATCAGATATGCGAGAGACAATCGATCTGTAAAAAAAACTATATTATTGGTCGACCATACCACCGCAAGTCACCATCTAAAAACACAACCATGCCACAAAAAAAGACCTTGTTAGAAAGACAACTTTTGGGGTTTTCGTTTGGAAGTCAGGTTTTAATCTGTAACCTTTAAAGAGACAGGAACGTCTGTTTCAAGCTAAGCTGCACTACATGTTTTGAGGAGAAAGTGGTGCTGGGTTTGAGGAGAGCCTTTTGGGCTAACGTTATGCCAGTGAAGGGAATGCAGAAATGGAGATGAACTAAAATTCCTATAGAGAGAGCACAATTTTGTACTATTACTTTTACGTCTTACTTGATCTTTCTGAACTCATCGCAGTCGCACAGGATGAGGTTCATGTGCTTATCGAATGCTTTAAACGTCCCGATGAAGATCCGACCGTCCTGCAGTATACAGCGCATCCTGTAGTCGATGTGCTGAAGCATCTTACTGCTCTTTCCGACCGTCTGGAAAACACACAAAAACAAACATTGTTTCATTGCGTTCAATTAAAACCATTTATCAGGCCAGAATGATCACTGTAAACTACACATGCTTTTGTGATATACACGCACAAGGCTACCAACTTAAAAACTCATGTTTTTACATATGATAGTGTCCTAAACAAAGCCCTTTGCTTCCTTGCTAGCCATTGTAGTCGCGCACAAACTGCCTTGCTAGATTTCCTTTTAACCGACGCCATTCACAGAACGTTTTTCTGTGAAACCAGCAAAACATGATCGTTTCTACACTAAACGGCTAATCAGCTAGCAAAGATGGCACCTCTGTACCCGCGTCTCCGTGCTAGCTTCCCATTCATTGTGTAATGGTGTATTTACTCACCTTTTAAACGCAATACATTTTAAAGTTGCATACATGTTTGTACTTTGTTTAATATTTGCTATTAATGCAGCTTAGACATCATACAAGTGTCTATTAATTCCGCATAGTTAGCCGCTCTATAAGAACAGAACGTAAGGCAAACGTAGCCGCCCGACCATAATAAAAGTTTGTTGCTAATTATATTTCGTTCTTACATAAAATACGTAAAAAGAGCGTAAGTTGACAAAGGAAACGACGAGATGAAATAAGTCTTACCATGGTTGCTGTTGAGATGGCTCCGATTTAATTCGGATTCTGCCAAACAACTTTCAAAAATTGACCCGCGAAGCCAAAAGGTTGGCGCCGCTGAGTGCTTTCTTTATTGGAGGCTGAACGGAAACGGGTCCGTCCCGCAACGTGCTCCCCCGGAAACACGCAACGCTCACGACTCGTTCCTGACAACAAACTCAGTTCACACGAAACCTTTTGAGCTTATTAAATCTTCCTTTATTTCCCCCCTTTTTAGTGATTTATTTGTCTGATTTTTTAGTTTACTCTGTCTACTGTTATTATTTATTTGCATATTTAGTAACATAGTTTGCTTATATTGTATATCTTCTATTTAACTATGGATAGTGATCTGTCTAATTTCATTTTGTTTAATTCAACCTGAATCTTGTACTTTTGTACTTTTAATATTGTAATTGCAATTTATGGTGGGGGGAAAAAAACCCTTAGGTCACAATGATATAGTGACATTCGCATCTATTACTATGTAATATGTCTAACACACTGATAGTATCGGCTATTATATCATGTTAAATCTTTTTAAAAACACATGGTATGACACCTGGGTAGCATGATAGATAAAATGGGTCAAATGGATTTTAAATTAAGCAGCAGTTATTTTTATGATCTATAGTAAATGTCTATGAAAGAGAGCTGAGAAATGTGGTCATGGTGTCATGCTTTGTTTTTGGGGGTCAAATACGACATTTGAGTGTTGAGTAAGCAACACTTATTATTACACTTATTACACTAATTATTATATACTGCCTGGCCAAAAAAGTTGCCATTTCAGAAGTGTAAAATTATTCGGCTGCATTAAGCAAAGAAAACAACTAAGGAGATTTGTAGTTACTGGGAATCTTGTGTTAATTTTTTTTTCTTTTTTTTTTTTTTGCAATGTGAATTAAGCAGCTCATGTGTGTAAATGTTTCCTTATCAGTGAAGGCGAGATAGAGGAGACAGTGTAATTATTTTAGTGTAAAATAAGTATACACAGAAAGTAAGAGGAAAATCATCCACGCACTTGATGAGTCAATAAGTGCAAATGTTGTTACTTGTTTTTTTTTACTCATTTAATAGTAATGCTGATTCAGTCATCACAAAGCTGTTTTTAAAACCAGCCCATTCCTGCAACCTCTTTACAGGTTTGTGTGTTGTACTGTATGTGAGCCAGGCTGGACATACCTCAGACATTAATGTGTTTATGTTCATGAAGACAAATTACTTCTTTTTTTTTTCCAGGGAGATATGCAGGACCATGAAACTTGCTCCTTCCGCTTTTCCTTCTGTAGCTCAGAGCCGCTTCAAAGGTCCAAATCTTCAAGACTTCAGATGCTTGTGAATCGTGACAAGGGCTAGGGGGCACAAAGCCAGAATCCTGAGCTCCCATCTGTTTTCTGCATCCCTCGCTCTTCCTTTCGCTCTCTTCAACCTTCTCGCACACAATCCAGCTATGAAATCCAACATCTTATGGAATTATTTTGGAAAGAATGTGCAAATTACACACACACACACACACACACACACACACACACACACACAAATTAAGCACAGTCTTATTAGCCATAATAGCATTTGGCTACCAATTTGTATGTAATGAATTACATTTAATTCACATCTCCTAATAATCAAAAACCCTTGTACAGTACATTGTAATAACAGATTAAATTACTGAACATTTTTTAATACTCTTCGGCAACACCTTCAGGCTAAAAGTACACACACTAACAAACTCATACTGGTTGTATTTAATAATAGAATTGACTCATGATCAAGACAAGTTAGGCATTATATATATATATTTATTTCTTCAGGTCAGAATATTTTGACAAGAATCAACCAACTGTACACATCCACATAAGAAAAATAAAATTCGTTTAAAATAACATTAAACCCCACTTATTAAAAGATAAGCTAAATGTTACAAGATTTACAATGTCATTGTTAGATAATAAAATAAAGAGATGAAACAGTCTGAAACTTCTTGCTTTCCAACAAACAGTTTTAAAGACATGATAACGTTAACCATAGCCTGATATTTGCAGATAATAAAGCTCTACCTGCTCTGAGATGATTTTATGATAAATCATCTCAGAGCAGTTAGAACTTCAAATCATGCCACAGGAGGTGATCTTAATATTGATATGTGAATTTTTTAAAACAATATCAACTAGGGGTAAATAGTACATTATTATGTCAGTTGTGCATTGTGCCTTCTGCAAATTTCAACCTTACTTTCAAAACAATAGTAAAAAGACTCCTGGACATTGTAGCTCTTTTAAAAATAAGAACTACTACTTTTACACAAAAAAATCATTGATTTCACAGCATTTCATCCATTTAAAGTTCAGCATAGCAATCCATCCCACTGTACACCATAACATGATATTGTAATTTTGCATAATTTTGATGTCAGGCCAGTTAATCTGGTAATTAGCCAAGAAACCACAGATTGGTCATCTGTTTACTTATTCTCAAACAGACACATCACTCAAACTGCAGTGCATTTTTCTGATTTACTGATGTGCTGATACAATGAAGTAATGTTAAGTCTGACCTATTCAGGCATAGCCATTAGTTTTATGAACAAAACTAATTAAGAAAATAAGTACTACGACACCGGCATAAATGACACAGGCTCACAGTTTAGAGGGGGGTGTTGTATAACCTATTAAAGAGGTTTCAAGCTCTCTCATTACCTCTATAAGGGTTTAAAGCTAGTGCTATACTAACCTTACTATTAAAAAATGTAATGATTTATGTTTCTTGAACACAGACAAGATCAGACTAGGATTTGGTTTTTGAATTGTATTTTAACATAGTATTTATACACAGCATCGCATTTCTTCAAATTATTCTAATTCCCAAAGCAAACACAGAATCGCCGATTTATGTAAAAGGAAAACATTATGAATGCAAATGAAGCACCTTTGAGCAGTAGAAGACCTGAAATGTCCAAGCAAATGATTATTGGTGATTTTATTATTCGATGTTTATATTAAAA
The DNA here is from genome assembly GCA_030347435.1 of Clarias fuscus. Lineage (NCBI taxonomy): Eukaryota > Metazoa > Chordata > Actinopteri > Siluriformes > Clariidae > Clarias > Clarias fuscus. The sequence continues at coordinate 23,301,652 of CM059206.1, read as the reverse complement.
CCTGGTAGGGTGTTTAAAGGGATAGAGCTTTCAGGACAGTTCTGCCAAAATCTTAATGTGCTGAGAAAATGCTCAGAAAGTGACAAGTGCATGGTCAGACGTGCATCTAATGAAAATTGGCTCACTTCCGAATTTCAGGGGTTGATGATGCAGAGGGGGGAAAAACCCTGTCAGAATGGAACTCAACCTTTTTTTTAATTACTTGTATTTCCTGGACTGAAGTATAATTGCATTAACTAAAATTAAACCAACAATCTACCCTAATGACATGTAGGTCCTAGTATTAATATAGGAATTCATCTTCTGCCTTGCTCATTTTTTAAAAAGTTTTCAGAAACTAGGGGACTTGTATATCATTTCAAACATAACAACTTGGATATTCACACCCAACTCATTTCATATGTTCTGGTAATTTGGTTCACTAAAGGCAGATGGCTTAACTTGTACTAAAAGCATGCAGCCATTTCTAAAATAGGAAATTTTGTTCCAGCCATGTGGAGAATAAAACTTGATGCTAATTCTCTCTAGGATTTTAAAACTACTAACCAATATGCTTGGATTGTATGTCATTTACATATGCTTATATGCGTATCACCTCTTCAGGCAATTTCCTTAGCTGATATCTCAAAGTGCGTTATCAGTATGATAACCTTCTCATCAGAATTCTGAAATTCAGCAGACTCATTCAGCTACATAAATAATTAATGGCCCATAAAATGCTATGAATAAAAAATAAAACTGAATATTTATGAACACAGTCGAGCTATTATATTTGCTGTATATTACTTATATGTACTTACATATAAGTAAGGGCCCAACTGTAAATGAGACATGTGTAAAGTTAAAACAAACAAACAAACAAAAAAACAGTCCTGTAAAATACTAATAATGAATCCAGCCAACCAGAGTGCATAGCCTGGACAGGGTCTGTGTATGTCTTAACTGAGGATGCGTTTATTTAAGCCCAGGGATTTTGGTGCATAGATGACTAACAAAGGCAGCATTACCACAAAGGAGTGAAATGTCAAACAATGCATCTGAAATCAGGGGGGATGTGAGCCTAAGTGATGTGATGAAGAAATTTAGTTTTCAAGAATCTTTCTTTCCTCACATCAACTTTCTCTTTCATTTATTTCAGCAACATTCTCTCAGGAAAGTCTGAATGGTAAACTGCTGCCATGGAGACGTGCAAAGGACATGCAGGAGTGCAGATGTACGCATCACTCTTGGCCGAAGCCTTCTGTCTCTTCGATGGCAAACATCAACTTTTCTTTGAGCTGCTCGTAGCTCTTATAGGGAGGAAGATCCAAGCGGTTGAAACTGTTGCAGTAAAAACAAAACAAAAAAAAAACATTTATCTCATTTAGCTGACACTTTAACCCAATGGGACTCAACAGAGAGCAGCTCAACATATGTTAAATCTCACTACCAAGTCTGCAGTAAACTCACCATGTGTGGCTCCTTGGAAGCCAGTTCTCTTTTCCCACTTTCTCAATGCAGAATTTTTGTGGCCCATTGCTTCCTGTAGGTAAAAAAAAACAGTATTATTCACATCCCAGGAAATTAATGGTGATTTGTTATATTAGACCAGTTACTACTACTTAATAGACACGATGCATGTAGGAGCAGCTCATTACACACTTACCCATGAGGTCGGCAAACCCCCCAACAGGAAGCCTGCAAGTCCCGGTCACAAACTGCAGCAAACGCATCCTCTTCTCATTGTCCATTTCTTTTATGAGCTAAAAATGGAAAGTGAAGCAATGAAACTACAGACTGTTTTCTATCAAGTGCTTTATCAGTGTGTGTGGACAAGAAGCCAGACTAACCTGCCAGAACCAGATAATCTGCTTGCTGCTGCGAGCATAATGTCTGTAGATTGTGTTCCTCTGCCAGTCTGAAAGATCAATTTCCTGCATTCCACACAGCATCACCTAAGGACACATTGATTTGTACTATGATATGTGGTTTTATGATAAGCATTACTACAGTGAGTGGAGTTAGAAGAGAAATAATAATTAAACTATGCATGTAATGGTCTCTACCTCCAGCTCTTTGGCATCAAAGTACTGCAGGTATTGCTGAGGCAAGACTTCATTAAAACCTTCAAAGAAAGCTTGCGTCTGTTCCTCAACCCCCCTGGATAACCTCCACTCTGCCACCAGTCTGAGGAAATGAATAAATAAATAAATAAATAAATAAAAATTCTGTATTTTCAGGTACAAGAGAAACTCTGAGTGATACAACTACTGTATGCATTTATACTGTATGCATTATCATGTATGCATTTTATGATATTTGAATGGGAATAAATACCTATAACATCCACACAACACCGCAAAACCACACTTTCTGTGCCATAAATTAGTCTCATCCTGAGTTAGAAGAGAAATGCTCAGTTCTGCTACTTTCCTTGCAAGGCACCTCACAAAGTGTATCGATTTGGAAGAGTTAGGAAGATCAATTTGCCTTACAGGCAGCAGAGGGCTCTTAAAATTAGACTGCTCCTGAACTCCCGTCAGATGCTCTGCCCATGTTTTATGGAGTCTGATATATTTTAAACACTTTTCTGGCCACAGCCTCCACATGTCCTGTATTAGTTTCCAGCAAGAGACATTTGAATGCTTAGACACAACGAGCAGTTTCAATTAAGATACTGAGTTTCATGAGTTTCTAGTCAAGCATTTAGGGACAACATATTCTTACATGTTTGGAAAAAAAGGTGTGTGTTGGCCAATTCGCCTCTTGCTTTAAAAGGAAGACAGCCCATGTTGTCAAAATGTACCTGGCTTTCTAAAGCGGTTAGATGTCTGGCTTGCAAGTCTATTTAGGAGTACTACAATAAGACTTTCAATGCTAATACCTGATATACTCCTCCTTATTTTCCTCTGTTACAAGAATGTTTCCTCCGTCTGGCTTCAGCTCATGAGTAGTGATCTCGCCCAAGAGCTCCTTATCCACTGAGAAATACATCTCCAGCCCACACTCCTCCAAATTATTCTCCCTGTGTAAATGTCATTGCAAACATTATTCAATAAAATGATCAGCCAAAAAAAAAAAAAAACTCACTGTCATAAAACAATTTCATCATATTTCTATAACAAAAATTAGGTCGCTCAAATGAGTAAATACCATTGTTATGGAAAGCACTCAAAGAAGGTATCACTTTTCTCAACCCCTTACTATATATACAGTATAACCTTGTCCTAAACATCACAAATCCTTTCTTTTCTTTTTTATTTTGCTCATCACATGACAGTCTTTAACAGATACTGCTCTGATGTGAGTAATATGAGTACTGATGGTTTCACTAACTTGATCCAGATCAGAGAGTTGTAAAACTCAGGGTCAATGGATTCCAGGTCTTTCAGAGCCAGAGGCTTGTTCAAGATCCGCTTATAGAAGGGCAGAGAGAAGCCGGTGTCTATGAATTTCCCATGAAACAGAGCCTGGGGCAAAACAGTGATTTACAGATAATTAAACAGAGTTAATAAACTAATGGCATTCAGGTCCACATAAATAATTATGTTAGTTTACTGATCTCAATCATTTTAGCAGAAAAACCCATGTTTTACACTTCCAATCTAACATGCCTTATACACTTAAATCAATTGGATGAACTGAGACAAAATTAGTTCTTAACGCTAACTAGCAGTCTTTGGTTATGTCTTAGTTTAGCATTTATACAACAAATTTAAAATGTGTGTGTACCATGGCAATAAATCTCCCGATAAACTTGAAATATTTAAGGTGGTCTGGGTTTATGGACGAGGCAGGGTTGATTTGCAGACAGTAGTTGTCTTTACCCGCATATTCAAAAAGACAGTACATGGGGTTCAGAACTTCATGAGACAACAGGAAAAACCATTCCCTGTAACAGACACACAGACACAATAGTTCTTACTACAGCTGGAAAATATTATATATCTTAGACTAAAAAAACAAACAAAAAAACACAGATACACTTGAAGCAAAGTAAGTAGCTACAGTTTTAGAATTCTCCATCCTGAATTATGACAAACATCTCAAGGTTACAAAATATTATGTATCTGAGTAATAAACAGACCGTGCTACTCCTCCATAGTCCAGTCCCTCCTCCCCTGGAAAGATGATCCACAGTCTTCGCCTTAGATCATGTGGGTGAATGCTCATGATCTGTGAAATAAATGTTTGGACTCTGAACTATTCATCTTAATCATCAGCTGTAAATAACACATTCTTACGTAACTGATTAACCAGGTGAACTGTGTAATGGTGTCCGTGCAGACCTGCTGAAAGGAATCCTCAAACAGGGTCTTGCGACTGACGTGGATTTTGATGTGCTGAGGCCTTGCTAGTTGCTAAAGTAGGCAAAAAAAATTATGAATTGTTTATTATAAGGAATAAATCTGTCCTTGTATATGCCATGTACAAATTGCTTGTATGAAATTAGTTTATTAGCATATTACAGATTTTGAACATACCTGACACCAGAAGCGGAAATAATGCACTTTAGCTTTAAAGTCACGCACATAGGTTATCTGAGGGCCATTCTCTCTGTGTAACATAGAGACACGGTTAAAACTGACAAGGTGCATAGACCAATATGCTCCAATAAACTGAAATGGCCTTAAGGAACATCTATTAGCGTGATAATGATACAAAGATTTGGCCAGGTTTGTAATAAAGCTCTTAATTTAAGCTGCACAAATGAAACAAAAGACTAGTAAAGGGCTCACAGTGAGGATTTGCCAGTGCGAGGGTCGATGTAGGTGGTCGTTCTCCTGTTGTGGTCAACAAAATATGGAATCCCGTCCACTGTGAACCGCATCTCCCAGCCTTCTGGCAGGGGCTTTTCGTTCAACAACCTGAACCACATATCCACACGTTTGACATATTTACATACAATTTATACCAATAATTAGAGTAAAGTTGTGCCTTTGTCACAATCTACTGACGTTTTTAAAAAATCTAAAGTACAACATTTTGGCATCAAAACTGAGCACAGCAACATAAAGTATAGATGCAAGCAACGATGAACGGACCCAAACACTTTTAAAATAGCACTATCAGAGTGATGGGGATGACGTCATAGTCATTTGTATTTATCGTGTTAATGTCATAGGACTTGGGCCCTAATTAAATCTATTAGTTGATTTAATGATGATTATTTTCCTACCCCTGAGTACGAGGATCTTCCCACTGTGTTGAACGTGTAGGATGATGAACAAAGTACATTCTTCCGTTTGTGTCAGTTCGCTTCTCTGTAAGCATAAAAGGAAGTTATTCAAGCTCAAGCTTGAATAACACTAAAACATTCAGGATTTAGTATTTCATTCTTTATACAATTAACATGGTTGAGATGTCAGATTGAAGAAATGGGTAAGTGAATGAGTTGAGGATGTGGTAGTGATTGTCTCACCCCATCCCTGTGGTAAAGGGCCCAGTGGATCAAACTCCTTATTAGGAGCTGGCCCTAGCTGATCCTGTAGCTAAACAGAGGAAAAAAGAGGACAAAAAGCAGGAAGAAACAAAAATCACTTAACAGCTTAACTAGGCAGGTGACAAAAAACTTTTAGCTGGAGCAATTAAAACACATAGAAATTAGCAAATGTGTGTGTTCCTACCCCAAAGATAAATCTCTGGTTAAACTGATGCATGGCTCCCTGTAACTGGCTCTGCTGGTTCTGCCACTCCTCATAATTCCTGACAGATTCTGCGGTGGGCCGCTGCCACGTGGTGCTCCGGCTAATGTGATCCACATAATACACTCTTCCCATCGGGTCCACACGACGCTCCCAGCTAACCAAAACCAACACCTTTCATTTAATACCCTTTCATTTAGTACAGTAAACATAGATCTGTTAAATATTATTTTAGTGCAGATTGTTCTTGGTTTTATTCTTTTAACTAAGCTCTGCCGCCATCATTGATCATTTAAGGACAAAAAAAAAAAAACTCAAAATATCAATGCATTAAAAAAAACATTACCCAGGAGGCAAAGGTTCAGGTCTCTCCCAGGTGGTCTTTTTCTCAATGTGATCCACATAGTAGATACGACCGTTCTGATCCACCCTCTGCTCCCAGCTACAATATCCAAAACACACACAAGGATACCAACTCAAAGAAATAAACTGTTCACTGTTCAGACATTTTCTTTTCTTAGCGCCTAAAACTTAAGTGTGACTCCTTCATTAATATCTCTGAATCTGATGATGAAAGATTTTTCCATACAGAGAAAAAAACGCACCCAGGAGGAAGTGGGCCGTTGTTGATGGGGGAGACTCGGCGGGGAGTGGGGCTCACTCTAAGGGCTGACGACCCCGATCCCGAGTTTGATCCCTGGCCTGCTGCCTCTCCGTTCACACATAAGCGTGGTGATGAGTCTGGACTTGGACCACCACTGCCATGGGTGGGAGTAGAGCCAGTAGAAGAGGCTGAACAGATTGACAGTTGAATAATTATACCAAAAAGAATTATAATGAATAAAGATAAAAATCAATTATTTGTTTCATTCATAAATAATACTCCTGCAAATGAGTTTTTGTCTATTGTATAAAAAATACTGTAGAATATAATATCTTTTATTGTCATTGAAACATGTAGCTTGTCCAACAAAATTAGGTACTTTACACATATTACACAATATACACAAATTACACTTTACACAAGTTGCACAAAATACAATTACTCACTCATATAGCACAAAAATGTACGCGTATTGCACAAGATTTACACATATTGCAAAAATAATTGGACCGAGCTTGTAAGTGCAGACCGGATGGTCCGCTGTGGCGACCCATTGCTGGGAGCAGCCCAGACCAAAAACAAAGACCAAAAACAAACTGTACTGAAGATTTGACTGAGCATTTAATGATTATAACGCTTTTAATTCGATCAATTAAGCACACTTCTGAAAGAGCAACAATAAAGGGAGAGAGATACCTGTGGAGTGTGGTCTCTGAGGAGAGGGAGGAGGTGGTCTCTGGGGTCTGGGGGGCCTTGGGGGTCTGAGTGCACCTGTAGAATTTAAGGGGGACCCTTTACTTCCGACAGCATGACCATTGGGCAGAGAAGAATCATCAGCAATCTCACTGGAGGGTGAAGAATCTCGGCTTGATCTGAGACACAAAAAACAAACTTGCTAGGTATTTTTTTTACAGGATGAAAATATTGTCTTAAAATGATGGTACATTGGTTTCAGGAAAGAGGTAAAATGTTCAACTTAAATAGGAATTAAATAAGACATGTCTCCTGATTGTTGGATTTCCATGTCCATGACCATGTCAGATATAATAAAGACAGAAATTTACATAAACATTAACATATGGTTATTGAAGAACAAGATGATGAAAGAGAAAAGTGTTTTACCTTCCAGGTGCCTCTTGGTGGGACTCCCTATTTGGTAGACCATCTGAGGAAAAAAAGAAGCATAGTTAATTAATAATGAAGCTACAAAGAGCATTAAAAATGCATTTCTGTCATTTATTATTTTTATTTTTTTTTATGTGCAATGCATCATACTAGTATGTTTGTTAGCGAAAATATGCAAAATCCATTTCATGCCTTTTTGTCTTAAATAGCATTTTTTTAAGCAAGGCCTTACTGATTGCTTGCAGTAAAGGTTTTGCTTTACAGTAAGGCACATTTTACAAATACTATAAAGACTTGTTTGTTGCATTTCACATTATCATCACAGGTGCAACTATATTTTACTCTGGCACTGAATCTTCTGCTCAACGCAGCATAAAGGTTAAACCTGTACAGAGCTGATCTTATGTTATGAACAAAGACGTCTTACTGTGCTTCTGTTCCTCAGAAGCAAATGTTTCAGGATCCATCTGCATTCCATCCAAACACACAGACAGATCTCCAACCACGTCACTGCTATCTACAGCTGTACTCAGAGGCAGAGTCCGTATCACCTCGTGAACTACAGGAAGGAAAGAGAGCCGTTAGAGCGGAGTAAAAATGTGGTAATAAAAGCTAATAATAATCAAATTCCATTGTTTTTCTATTTGTAGGGTGATTTAACGATACACACTGTCACTAAGGAGGATTACAGAAATCCTCCTGTAGGTTTAAATGCCCACTGAGAAAGCCAGAGGGGTTAGATACTATAAAATCACTCAATACTTGAAGGAAGGAAAATGTTTACAATGTCCATGTGTGAATATTAAACGTAAGCAAAATGTTTCCACGCCAACAAACATCAAGAACAAAAAGCTTCTACAACAAAAAAAATCCATCATGACATACTTTAGACTAAAAGGTCTAAAGCTGTTTGCTATGTTGTATTGTTAACAAATTCACCTACAACACATTTACAGTACGTGACATCAAGCACAGGCCCATACACTGCATAGGATGTGTTCTGTTTTTTCCCCGTCAGATACCTAATAAAACACTTGCTATCTAAAAAGGATGCTCAGGATAAATAATTTATTCATCACCACCACCAGCAGCAGCAGAAGGTACTGATCTACCTTTTGCTATCTGAGGAAAGATTTCATGCTTGTGCATCACATTTACATACCTAAAGCTTATCAAGTTTCTATAAAGATCTTGAGAAATCATGTGCTAATCAAGCTAATCTTCCTCAACAGTAAAGCAGGAATTAAATTACATACACACAGTGTGTAGCCAACTCACAGGATATTGGGAATAAACTTCAAACGTGAGGGACAACAGGACTTACTCTTCATGTCGTTCGATTTAAGGGTCTCACTGACTTCTAAAGTCGCCATTCCCAACAAAATGTCTGCTTTGAGGGTCTGATGACTCCAGACACGGAAAATTAGCTTGCTGAAGGGGGTAACAATTCTACGGGTAATTAAAAAAGAAGCACAAAATAAGCCAAAGAGGGAAAAAACACAATAAAGTAAGTGCAGTGTGGGATGCCATCGTGTTAAACTTACACTGTAAGGGGTTGCTTCCATTTAGGGCTGTGTGTGTTGGTGCACTTCTCAGTTTTTTTGGACTGACCGTCTACGGCTACCTCCACGTATGGACTAGGCCCGAACCAGTTCTTCTTATTCTCTTTCAGCTTAGCTGACAAAACTAATAACCAAGTGACAAAACAATACATAATACAATTACTGGAAAGCAATGAGATTATGTCGAAAAATTATGTTGTAATTTTATAAAAGTTAAACGTTAACAGAGTGTGGAAAATTTTTACCCTTGTTCGTATCATATAATTGATTTTATCAAAAATGTGGTACATGCATGTTTTTAAGAAATACTCACCTATTATCTGTAATTGGGCCTTCATTTTGTAGCCATTAACAGAAGCTGTCGTGGGTTTAGATGCATCTGTGGTGGGGGAGGGACAAAAAAATAAGCAAAATTAAAACTGACATGCACTGAAATTTGAAAAAAAAAAGTGTCTACTTCTTTACAGGACAATGTGGATGGAAGACAGAGGTAAAGGAGCTTGGAAGTAAAAATCAGATCATACATTTACATTTTAATCCTAAATATACACGTTAATCACGTCTTAGTGAAATGCAGCAATGCAGTTGTTCACTTGTTGGTCACTGTTTAAAACATTTTATTTCATTTTAGCATTAGTAATTTTAATATTGCCTTTCAGTTTCTTCTTGGGCTCTCATGTGTCCGTAAGTATTGGCTTATTTAAAGCAACAACAGTGATGTAAAAGTCATGCATGGTGCATGCTTAACAGAACTATGGCAAGAGAATGTAGGATTATTTGTCATAAAAACCTTAATTGAAGTGTGAGGAATCTCCTCCTAAAGACGCACAGTCTCATCTATAATAGAAGTCACATTATTTGCTCACAAAAGACATTATGAATTTTTAGAATAAAATTCACACTTATTATAGCGTAAGATGATTCTTTGCCTGCAAGAAAATCACTTTACATCCTAACATTTCCCCATCAGGTCAGGTCATGCGGACAAACCAGAATGTTCTGGGCCCTGACGAGTCAGGGGAAAATCCTGTCAAGAATAGTTTCCCCATTTCCTACATGTGAGCGCTGACGAGGAGGAGTACACTCATGGTCATGTTCCCTGTCTTTTACAGTTCACACAGGATATGCAGTACTCACTGGAACTGGTTCACTAAACTGAAATGTAACTGAAGTAGCTATGAATACAAAAGAGTATGAAACTAAGTTTATGCTCACAATTAATGCAGTTGTAATAAAACGTAAATTGTAAGAAAAATAAGGGGAAAATGTTGTTTTTTGTTTGAGCACAAATCCATCAAATGCATCCAAAATACAAAATAAATTGCATCTTGCTTCATTTGTATAACATGTTGTGTTTCTCTATGTGCAATGAGAACAGTAGGCTTTCAAAAAAAAATCTTTCAGTTTATTCTTAATGCAGAGAAAAGCTGAAATATTTCAATATCGAAGGACACAAACAGGCTTTGTTTCTACTGTAATAAACCTTGTCTGATAACTAGGACTCATATCCCTGGTGTAACCATTTGTAATACCAAAGTGTCACTGAGCATGACTGTACTGACTGACACCACTTTATACATTACATACTTTGCTTCCACAAACATCCGTGTCAGACGAGTGCCATAGATGAGAATACGAGACAGATCATACCCTTCGGAATCCACACAGAGATCTTTACTTCACTGATCTCCCAAAACCATTTCACCTGGAAGTAGTTTGTCAAGGAACTCTTGGTTGTCTTTGACATCTTGAGTTACTGCTTCAATTCCTTAGGAATTAAAATGAGATATACTTGTGATGTCCTTGCGAAGTTTCACTATAGCCGTGTTTATTGCTGGAAAATTATCCATCCTATGACTTCAGATTGCATAGTATAACATGTTTCTGGCTCAGCAAACTGTCATGGCTGCTAATTCACCAAAAGAGAGTTTACTAAGCACAGGGTGTTTGTTGTTGGCAGCTCGTTTACCAACTGAGAGTTTACAAAACACACAGTGTGCTTAAATACATGAACCTAAGTTTCTAGGTATGCACTGAAGAGATCTCCACCTGGTCATCACAATCTTTATTTCATTGCATTCAGGCTTTCTTTCTTTGTTTTAACGTTACAAACTGCACTCTTCTACTGTCACTTCAAACTGCTGTGCCATCTCCTTCACACATCATTGGTCCCCTCCGGCCGCATGCTACGCTGCACTTCTCTTATTGCAATTTTATTTCTCGCTGCACATTTACTCTCCTTCTTCTTCACATGCTGCTGGTCTCTATATGCCCGCTGAGGAAATCACCCCTCTTCATTGCACCACAAATGTAAAGACAACTTCCAATATGGACGAGTCTCAGGCGTCTCTCGTGCTGCTCGTCCTGTCAAGAGATGATTTATGATTATAAACTGTGATGCAATTTTAAAGTGCATTTTAATACCTCCTTAGTATAGGAATAAAGCAAGTCATTAAAGTGCTTCAGAACAGAACTAAGAACCCATCTCTTCCCAAAGATGTACCTTGAATATTTACAGTAGTAGCACTGTTGCCAAGTCTTCCTAGATAACTAGGTACATGCCCTAACAGCCATGGGAATATGTCTCTCATATATATGCTCACCTGGTGTTTTCGATTCTCAACATGACCTCTGTGCCGTACAATAAAATGTATTACAATGTTTATTCACACATCCTGAGTAACTGCTTTATCCTAGCCAGGGATGGATTGAATCTGAAGCTTATCCCGTGGCGGTAGGTCAGTCTAGCGCAGTGTATTATGATATGTTTAAGTAAATTAGCCTTCTTATTCATATCTATTCTTTATTTCTGATAATACAATAAACTGAAAATAAGACCACAGGTTATTTAGGGCAAAAAATGCTTGCTTAAACAAACATTCGACTGTTTTAAGCCTTACCATTGAGTCTTAAAAAAAGGTCGTAAAAAGACCTTACTGGTTAACACACTGGTGTCCAGTTTTTAATTAAATCAAATGTCTTTGTTTCATATTATGAAAAGTAGTGGTTAACTAGCCTTGCACCTCCAATCTTGAGTGTTCGACTCCCATCTTGGTTCTGTGTACATGTTTGTATGTTCTTCCCATGTTTGGTGGGTTTCCTACCATAGTCCAATAAAAGGCAGATTAGGCTAACTGGCATTTCCACATTGCTCATAGTGAGTGAGTGAGTGCATGAGATTGACTGCCACCCCAGCCACGGTGTACCCCACCTAATGCCCAAAGTCCTGGGACAGGCGCCAGGTCACCCACGATGAGGAGGATAAGCGGTATAGAAAATGAGTGAGTGATTTATGTTATTTCACTCTATGTAAGAATTTCACTTTCTGTGTATTAGGTGTAGCCAGCAACAGTGAAACTGCTGGCTATAAACAACAAAATGAGTTTGAATTGTTTTAAGGTTTAAACCTGCTTTACTAGGAACTGTAGGCCTACAAGTTTTAAGGAATAAAATAAGGCAACGATAACTCAGTACTTAAGGCACTGGGCTACTGATCAGAAGCTAGTGAGGTGGGCAATTTATTTCCAGTTAGGTATTAGTTCTGTTAAAGTAGACACTCTGTGGTCTTTACAGCATCACTGCATCTCTGTTCTTTCCCAACACAAGTGATTCATTTTCTTTACTTTAAATCCAGGCTGATAAGTGAATGTCAGTTTGTCAGCGCAGAACATCTCTTTCTGTCAAGCCTTAAATCTGTTAAAGAACTATTGCTGCCAAATAGCCGAAGGAGACCAAGTAGAAAATCATACTGTATGTATAACCCAAATGCGAGTAGGAATCTGTCCAAGGTTTTTTACATGTTGCCAAAGGGTATGTGAAGCAGGAGATGCTATTAAAAAATAAAAACAACTCAAAGACATTCGGCTTGACGCTGTAAACAACAAACCCCATGCTTTTATACCATTTTGAATGCGTTTCCTGATCATGGAAAAAAATGTTGACAATTACAGAATTTAGTTCTGTGTGTTAAAATGATGATGTCTTCTTTCATTTAAGAAATGTTTGAATAATATGCAATATACACTAACTGAACACTTTAATAGGAACGCTCTATGACACAGGATAGGGTCTAGCACTGCCCTCAATACTTTTATGGCACGGCTTACACAAGATGTTGGAAACACTCCTTTGAGATCCTGCTTCATGTTGACATGATTGCATAATGCAACTCAGGCAGATTTTTCAAGTGCATGTTCATGCTGCAACTCTCCTAAAGATGGTCTACTCGTTTCGGATGTGTTGCCTGGGAGGCCCGTGAAGAACGCTGAACTCATCATGTGCATATATATCAGTTTGAGACAAAGTTTGTTTTGTGACATGCTGCAATATCATGCTGGAAATAGCCATTGGATGATGGGGATATTGAGGCCTTGAGGGGATGCACATGTTCAGAAACGATACTCAAAGAGGCTGTGATGACTGATTGGTATTGGAAGTGATACCAATATCATTGTTAAAGTAATGTGTGCAAGAAAACATTCCACACATTACTTTACCTCCACCAGCCTGTGCTGTTACCACAAGGCATGTTAGGTCGATAGATCTACGCTGTTGCTGCCAATTTTGATCCTACCATCTGTGTGCCTCAGTAGAAATTGACTTATCAGACCAGGCTACATATTACTAGTCTAAAACTGTACAGTTTCAGTGAGCCTGTGCCCACTGCAGCCTCAGCTTTCTGTTTCTGGCTTACAGAAAAGAAACCTGATGTGATCTGGTACTGTTGTTACTGCATCTGCATCAACGTTCATTCTGAGACGCTTTTCTGCTCTCTATAAATGTACTGAGTGGCTATCTGAGTTACTGTAGCCTTTCTGTTGGCACAAACCAGTGGCTATTTTCCATTGACCTTTCTCATCAATAAGGTGCTTCAGTCTATAAACTGATGATTAATGTATGTAATCATTATCTGAAGTTGCGAACGTGGAGTTGCATCGCGGCGTGACGTCAGCGCTACTATTTCTAAAGTCAAATATCAAACAGTCGACTGTAAACCCATATCTTTACATAACGCACAAGAGGTTATGTTTCCAAGTTACGTCCTGTTTTTCTTTTCTTCTTTTTTCAAACAAACAGGAAAAGGTAGTCCCAAAAGCTGGTGTGTTTGTTGTTTCTATCGGTTAACTCCTGACACTTAGAGGCAGCTCGTCATAGCGTTTCCCTGACAGGAACTAAACAGTTATAACTCCGTAGTAAGCCAGCTTTGACGCCGAACACCGGGACACGCCTTTAATCTTTCAATCTGTTGTTGTATTTTACGCGCTGCAGTTAAACCCGGTATTAACGCCAATGTTAGCCACCAAGTTAGACAGTATTGTCCTGCGTTAAATTAAATAAGCTTCAAAATGCACCGCAAATATTTTAGCGTTAAACAGTCTTAGACCCACTAGCACAAGTTCGCGCTTCTAGTGTCAGTAGTAACTGCTGGTGTTCAGGGTGAGGGGCAGGCAGAATAAACAGCGCTGGGTGAAGTTCAGTGCTGAACCCACTAGCCTCCGCGCGCGCCACCAAAACCGCAACTACTCGCAGGAAACTGCTAGCTAACCGGCTAACGCTAGCGGAAAACAAGGCTGGTTTTCCAGCCTGTCGTTGTTCTTTCTAGTCACAAAATATGCATTACCTGATTTTTTATGAATGTACGTGGCATCTGACGTTCACCAGCTGAACAGTAAACAGACTTCCACGTAGCGGTTCGGTTGGTACATTTTGCCGTTTAATTCCATTGACCAAAGGTCCTCCACACGGCCTCGTTTGCCGGTCACGTGACTCGTTGAACCATGACGTTGGTGACGGTCTCCGGTCTAAACAGAGCACATAGCAACCGCGTGGGTTACTAAGAGCAACATTAATTTACAATAATAAAAAATAATAACAACAACAAAAAAAATTATAACAATGAAGAGAATGATGCAGAGAAAATTCCCAGAACTGTAAATTAAGTTACTTTCATCAAAGCCCACCAGATAGCACTGTTGATTTCTTGTGTGTTTTACGACTCTGAAAGCAGTTCACATTCAGTTAAAGCATCTGAGCTCTTTAACACAGCCTAGTGGCTGTTACTAATTAATTAAGAGAATAAATCATGCTCAGTACCGGAAATTAATGCAAAGGAAACCAGGCAGCTGTATTTTTTAGGACCGAAATATATATATATATATATAAATTTGTTGTTGTTGTTTGTTTGTTTGTTTGTTTCTGTTTAAATAAACAATAGTAGGTGGTACAGCTGTAGTGGTTAACAATGTGGCCTCACACCTCCATGGTCGAGAGTTTGATTCCCACCTTGGGTCTGTGTGCATTGGGTCTCCGAATGCTCTGATTTCCTCCCACAGTCCAAACACTTGCAGATTAGGTTATTTGGTGTTCCTAAATTGCCCATAGTGTGTGTATCTGTGCATCCCCTGTGATGGATTAACACCCCATTCAGGGGGTGCCCCGCCTCATGCCCAAAGTCTTCTGTGATAGGCTCCAGGCCTGCCATGACCCTATTTACAGGATAAGCAGTATAGAGAATTAATGAATAGCAATAATAGGCAGCATGGTGACATAGTGGTTAGCACTGTGGCCTCGCACCTTCTGGGTCTGGGTTTGATTCCCGCCTTGGGTCTGTGTGTCTTGAGTGCATGTTCTCCCTGTGATGGGTTCCTCCTTATACTCCGGTTTCCTCTCATAATCCAGTGACATGAAGATTTCCCAAATGAGTGTGTGCCCTGCAATGGATTGGCACCCTGTCCAGGGTGTACCCTGCCTCATGCTTAAAGTTTCCTGGGATAGGCTCCTGCGACTCTGTATAGTAGATGAATGAATAATAATAAAATGTACCTTAGATTTATTTTAATCATGCTGTAAGACCGTTGTAGTATTCTACATTGATCGAGTCACATCGCAGTTTCAGCGTCTTTCCGGAAAAGTCTGAAATAAGATGCGGGCCAATCAGCGTACAGGTGGGCGGAGCTTCTGTTCAGCGAAGGTTCTTCAGCCTCATTGGTTGAGGAGGACCGCTAGCTGGAGCAGGGTAGTGTACCGCAGCGCCGAGGTCTGAAGCGAGCATCCTCAAATCTGTTCCAGGTACTGCAACCGAAAGATCCAGTCTAGTTGACCTCTTCTTGTTAGTCGTATAAAAATCACAGGAGAAGATGCTGGCATGCACGGAGATGATCACAATGTGTCTTCAGTCAGCGAAGCGAGAATATCTCCGCTCCGAGCGCGACCAGCAGCTGCAGCACAACCACGGACTTTCCATTTTTCACGACGTAAGTCCATCCTTAGTAGTTTCTGCACCGGCATTACACGACATTGCATGGAGAGTAAGGGCTCAGAGCTTGTCCTCAAAATTCATGACAGGATGGGTGAAATGACGAGTCTGCTGTGAGTGTGTAGAAATGACCCGCACGCTGAGGACTTCTGCATTTGCTGCATAAACATAAACGTGTGAATGAAGTGTGCTATAATTCTCCACAATATTCCTCTACTGTCCCATGTGAAGTCAGTAACCTGGAAGATACACGATATAAAATTCTTTAACCACACTCAGCTTAAATGTTGATTTTATTTATAGAATGTTATTATTGGTTTTTAACTATAAAATATATTAGATCTTATATATTTTTTCTCATCCAGAGTGATTGTGAATTTGCTGAGCTGAATTACAGACACATCATGTACCAGAAAGACAGTGCAGATTATCATGAGTGACAGAGACAGGTTTTGACATTTACGTTAGCAATCCATGATGGTTTTCTAATGCTTTCATTGAAAATCGCAGAGCCATTTAGTAGATTGTCTATACAGGACAAAATTCTATGTGTGCTTTTTTCAAAATATATTTTTATTATATATCCAATTTCATTTAACTTTTTTTTGTCTTGCCACTGTATACAGAATGATGTTTGTACAGTGATGATGGGGTTGAAGCTTCTCGCTGGAAAAAGGTGCAGATGTTCTCTCTGCATGGTTAAATAAGCTCCTGTAGAGGGGTCTGAAATCTGTACACCTCTCTCTCTCTCTCTCTCTCTCTCTCTCTCTCTCTTTCACACACTCTCACTATCTCTCTCTGTCTCTGTGTTTGTGTGTGTGTGCGTGTGCGCGTGTCACGCTGTCAGGTGATTTGGGAAGAACAGATCTGGGGGATGAGGTTGCAAACACATGAGACACACAAAGCACAAAATCTAGTTTCTCCTCTGCAGTTGCAGCCCTTCAATTTCTCACTTCTCTGATTTGTCTTAATCAGCATCGCATGCTGTTCCATGCTCGGACAGGCAGTCGAATTTGTTTTATGTTAACATAATGAAATGTCTGATGAGTCAGATGGTTGTAATATGCATATCGTGACTTGGAGCAAAGTGGATTCTGCTCCATTTAAACCATTGCATGTTACATATTTCATGCAATGGTACATTAATCCTTATTGTCCTTAAGCTTTAACAGGTTTCTTTTGTTTGTACGTCAGGCTCCAAACACCTGAGAATAATAGTGGAAATGCTTGTATTTTGCAGTCTATTACAATTTAATACACTTATTTTAATGACAAATTATATTACTGACAACAGTGTGAGTAGAAATAGAATGTTTGAAATATTTACATGCATTTCAGAGTTTCTTAACGTTTGGTATATTTGCTGGTTTGGAGCATTCAGGTGTGAGGAAAAGACATATGCAATGGCCTTAGAAAGTAAATTGTTGCTGCGCATCAATCTGGAAAGGGTTATAAAATGATTTCCAAACAATGTGGAGTTCAACATTTTACAGTAAGAAAAGCATTCAAGACAGCTGTCAATCTTCCGAGGAGTGGGTCACCCTACACATTTACCCAAGGTCAGAGCATGCAATGCTTAGAGAAATAAAAAAAAAACACAAGAGGTTCATCTAAGACCATGACAGACCATCCATCAAAGTCCATGAGAGAACAGACTGAACGACAGAGGTTTTCAAAACTGCTTCTGAACAAAGCACAAGGCTTCTTGAACAATGGACAAATGAGATCAAAGTGGAGTTGTTTGGCATTAATGCCCAGCGTCATGTTTGGGGAAAACCATCATACCCACTCATACACATGGACCACCGCATACCTTCTGTCAGGCACAGCAGACGAGGGGTGATGATTTGAGCTTGTTATTGCAGCCACAGGCCCTGAGCACCTTGCAGTCATTGAGTCAACCATGAATTTCTCTGTAGACTAGGGTATTCTAGAGACAGACATGAGGCCATTGGTCCAACAGCTAAGGCTTGGTTGAAACTGGGTCATTTAACAGGACAATGATCCAGGGCACACCACTGAATCTACATCAGAATGGCTGAAAAATAAATGAATCAAGGTTTTGGAATGGCCTAGTCATGTGGTGGGACTTTAAGAGAGATGTGCATAAATTGAATGCTTGAAAACCTCAATGAACTGAAGCAGTATTGTAAAAAAGAATGGACTGAAATGATGTGAGAGACTGATAAAGTCATACAGAAAATGATCACTTCAAGTTATTGCTGCTAAGCGTGGATCTATAATCTTCTGAATTGTGTAGGTACTTACGTAGTACTGCCCTCATGTTTTTTCTTTTTGGATTTACGATTTGTATTATGTTTTACACAAAAAAAAACATTAAAAATGAAAATAGGGGGCACTAATTGTTCCACATGACTGTATTTTCAGAATTCTAAAAGCTTCTGTTTATTAGATTATTATTATTTTTTATTTATTTATTTATTTATTTTTCATTTTAACCCCCAATTTCAGTGTGGTTTCAGACTCTCCCCACTGTATGCCAATGTGTTTGTTTCAGACTTGGGGAGTTAGTCCATATCTCAAGAGTTAAATAAAGTCCTGGGTGATGTCAGGTGGCTTTGGAATCAACCGCAGGTTTGAAAGAAAGCTTAAATATGAATTTCTGAATTGCACAGTTGTCCCTGTCGCACCATTGCACCATCATGAGCACAGGTCAAATATATTAATTGCTTATTTACATTATTATAATGAATAGATGAGATTATGCACGCTATTTAACAACCTTGCTCCCTATTCATTCCTTACAAACCTCCAGTTTATATCACACTTCCCAGTAAAAAACACAACCAGATGAAATGAAGGCATGGACCAAAAAATCAGGAATGCAGTATAAACTGAAAATTGATTTCAGAATGTCATCCAAATGAATGACAGACAAGCTGTTTTAAGGGAAATTATGAATATAATCGGATAATAAAACATGTAATTAAATTAATGACCTCACAAATGCAGTGAGAGCTTATTACTGTTTTTTTTTAAATAAATTTGACCCTCTTTTTTTAAAAGAGAAGATATCACCTTTTACTGCTTTGTACTAAATGTAAATTAATAATGTAAAAATGTAAAAGTTAATTGGTGGTTGTATACTACAATGATCAATCTATAAATATGATTGATGATTTAGACAGTTCTATATACAGTTCTATGTAATGTAACCCAAATGTAGACAGATGATGATGATGATGATGATGATGATGATGATGATGATGCACGAGCCATTTAAAAGAGAATTGCAAAACCTTTAAAAATAGCTTTTGAACAAAACTGGGTGTGTTGTTATTAGTGTGTGGGAAAATAACCAATAATGGAGCAGCGTGATTAAGAGTTGATTATTTTTCTTTCACACTGTGTCTTTCACAGTGTTTTATTCCTCTTATACAGCAGCAATTTTGTAAAAATCTATCCACAGAAGACACATGCAACACATTAACTGTTTAAAATTGTAACATTGCTTTCCCTGATATGGTTATTATGCTGTGCCCCCTCATCAGAAGCTTTTTACATCACATCACTTACATTTAGCAAACAGCCTTTTCAACTGTTTATCTCATTATACACGTGTTTAATTAGGGTCTTGCTCAAAGCCCAACAGTTGCAACTTGATAGTGCTGGGGTTTGAACCTGTGACCCTCTGATTAGTAGTCCAACACTGAGTGCTAATCACTGAGCTACTCTGAGTGCTAAGTGAGTGCCAACTCTGCAAGAGTTCCCAGGCTCTCTAGACTGGTTAGTAGTAAGATAAAAAGAATAAGATCGTCCTTCCCACCCAGAGAGAAGAGTCAGTTTTGCTCATTTGGACTCCTGGCTAAGGACAGTTATGGCATCGTCAGGATTCAGACTTGCAATCTGTTGATTAATCATTTCTGATTTTCTACTCTGGAACCTGAACACTTTCTTAATACCAAATCCTCTTTGAGGAATGTGACAAAAAGCTTAAAGCACCGTTGAGCTCTGACACTGGAAACTCCTTCCATAAATGTTAAGTAAACACCAAGCACCAAAAACCTTCATCATATTAAAAAATATGCTTTTTATTTTTATCGACTACCTTAGGTTACGTTGAGTGTCTGAGTACCTGTGAACGAACATATAAGAACAAGCGAATCAACAAAATGAATCAACATCTTCTGAACTGTCAGCATGAATAAATTAACAGTGCAGTGGTAATAATGCTGTATACATATGCATTATAATATATGAGGATAGAACACTATACACTCTTTCTCTTTTCATGCTCTATCACTTCGTCTCTTATTCTCAGAGGAAAACAGGCAGTAGGAACTGAGTCTCCCTACGGTCTCAACACCTGCCAGAGCGCTTCCAGATGCAATATCTCTCTCTCTAGGAAGCTTGGATTGACCTTTAAAGTGAATAGTTAATGATGTATTATCCTGCGCTTAGCTGCTAACACTGAGTTACAGCCAACTAGCAGGGACAGAGAATAAAGTTTATGTGATTAGGACCGAGGGTTTGTTGTTGCTGTTACGCTGGTCGATGGAAATAAATCAGTTTTATTAGTCTGTGTCAAAAGGTCAAAGAGAGCTGAAATGTTATTTGTTGAGTCTATTCGGATCCACGTTTATTTCAATGATAATCATGAGTCACTGCAGTCCATTTCAGTATCAACCAACTGACTTAATGTGATTTCTTGCTTTTATTAATCCCAAGCGAAACCAGATTCAGCTCTGGTGCTTTATCATGCACGTATCTCTGTGAGTCTATAATTTTGTAGGTGTTTGTACAAGGCTGCTTGCTATGCCTCCGCAGTTGGCCCGTGCATGTTCACACACAATGCTGTGCGAGCAGGACACGCAGAAGATATTTACTCAGCAGCTGTAGCCTGGCTACAGGCTCCATCTGTCCTTGAGAATGTGGCTATCAGTTTCCTCACGTGTAGGAAGTATCAAGATGTGTCATTATGTGCTTGCAGAGAAATCTTTCAACATGTGTGTGTGTCCTTTGTGCATATTAATGCGGTTAGGTACATTTGAGGAAGAAGGACAAATAATGGGTTTTATTTGCATGACTATAGCAGATAACGAAAAAACAACAACAACAACAATGAATTAGATTGATAGATGTCCTCTGGCGCAGGTGGTCATGTGAGACGATCAGACTACTGCACATGGAAAGAGCCATAAGCTTTGAATGAATTTATTTTTAAGAACACAATGATATCAGCTACGGACCACGCCTTTAACAACAGATTTGTTTCATTTACAGATTTTATACAGATTTCTGTAGAAATAAACCACCTGTAAAACAGCCCTGACTGGAGTTCATGCCAAATGTGTAGTTTGCATTATTACCAATGGAACTGAATGTTATTTGGTTACTGCACAATAATTATTAGGGATGGGAATCACCAGAGAGCAATCCCGATACAATGTTGAATCTCATTTTTTTATTTAGATTTTGTTACAGTTCTGCACAAGCTTAACAAATAATTTGCTTCTACCACATGGTAACTGTGCTGCCTGGCATTGTGTAAATAGGTTAGAATGTGTCTGCTGTAGGATTATAGAGGAATAGCAACATTTTATTGCGTACATATATAAATTCAAAATCAATGATTTGTAGTTGAATCGCATTATAAGCAAACTTGAAAGACAAGTGCCTGAGAGATTTATCTAGTTAAACAGTTTCACATGGCCACCAGTGGTTTAACAATTGTAAAGTTTTATATATCTTGGCACAAAATTCAACCAAAGCAAGTTGTATAAGGAGCGTAGTTGATGATTGTAAAATGCAGTTGAGGAAAGAGGCAAGTGCATGTAAAACTACACCCTAATAGACTTGTGCAATATTGCAAGTTATTACACCACCTGAAAATTCACCATCCACCAGTTTTCACAATTGCCGCAGATGCTAAATGAACAGGTGATAATATTATCTCATTCCATGCTCCCGTGCTCTCTTCACACCCGAAATAGAAACGATAATTTTCTGCCAATATTTTAGGCTATGTTCACATCAAATTCAATTCAATTTTATTTGTATAGCGCATTTAACGATTGTCGCAAAGCAGCTTTACACAAGCAAAATAATTATTGAAGTTTGTATGAAATGTGCATGAATCAAAATGATAAGATTGAAATAACGTTAAAGCCAGTTCCATTTTTTTGGACAGATTGGAATTCCATGTCATAAATGCACATTCATAATTACAAGTGACTTTCATCTGTCTCGAATGTGGACGCATCTGTCCATTATGTCATATGTCAAATTTGTGCGTCCACTTATTAATTTTAAACAATGGATGCTGTTTTAGTAAAAATATTTTTGCGATTTAGTCGGCTGTATTTGTTGCGGTCCAGATGAAGGAAGAAAGCCAGATGTTTTATCTCCATACTGCCAACATGCTGACTGACATCAGCACCCTACGCGTGCACAAAGGCAAACCTTTGCATGAATTCCAATCTGGCCATTCTCATTCAAGTCACATGACCGTGAAGTGGATTTATATCCAATATCAAAAGTGACACAACTCGACTGAAAAAAAAATCATATTTGTGCGTTCAGACAGCTCTACAAAATCAGATCTGTGCCAGATTAGGGTAAAAAATCTGAATTGAGTTACTTCAGGCAGGTAATGTGAAAATAGCCTTAGGCTGTCAGTTCTGTACGATGACACTGATTATAACAATGTTAAAAATTGTAAACTGCAACATTACAATCCGGGGAAAAAACATCTATCTTTATCATAATCGTGAAGACAGGCAAAATTCAAAACCAGGACATATAACAAGGAAGAATGAAACATTGGAAAATCACCCGATAACATGAACAAGACAGGCACAGAGGGGTATAAATATATAAACCTATTTAACCCAGAACACAATGGAAACAATCAGAAAAACACATCAATTTCAGAGCTGGGTGAAAGTGAGACCAGAATCATAACAGATCCTTGTGGCTAGACACAAGCATTTGACATAAAACCAAAATGAAACATGAGAAATGATCTCACAGTGCTCTAAAAGGCATGCAGTACCAATCTGGGGAATCCATAACAATAATTCAACTTGTATTCAAATGCACTGGTATAGTACTGCTGAATATTATGTAAATAGGCTGGATAATATGATACAGTAATATTATTATGTATTTATGCGAACATGTGCATAAAAAATAGGAGGACAGTTGTCATGCAATTTAGTGTGTATTTAGAACATTAACAGAAAAGTGTGTTTGTTACTTAAATATGTTTCATAAAAGCTTTTTTGTATAAATTAGCCTTTAAAAGCCAGGTCCTGTTTCGAGTATGTTATGTTTGTATGTCAGTATTTGGCTGATGATGCCTATTTATATTCATTTATATTATGAGTGATATAAATGATTAATATCCATGATATCAGATGTTTAAAAAATTGCACATACATTATAAGACTGTGCCTAAAGACAGAAAAATCCTGCGCTAATCACACAGTGTGTTAATGCACACACTGTCTTGAACCAAAAATAGTTTTGAAATTCCAACTACCTTGTCATATTTTGAATGTCACACCCCTTTTTTTACACAAATGTCAGCCCATTCTTTTCTGACCCGAACAAAAATAGCAATAGAGAACAAACACAAATAAAAATAGCACCATGCCAGCATTAACAAACATAATGGCAGTCAGTGTTTTTATTCATCAAAATGTCTGCCATTATCTAAGGGAAAAAATAAAACATAACTACATTATGAAAGCTTCTAGTCCATCCTTTTTTGAATTAGTGGTGCACCAAATATATTTATAGTCTAATTTAAAGGTCCATATTTTTCTATTTTTTCAACAAATGTCTCAGAACTCACCCAAAGTGTGTGTTTTACTGCTCCAGTTGGAGTACTCCTCAGATAATCAGATAATCAGATAATAATGATCTCAGATAATGGAATTATCATTCCTCAAACTCCATCTGTGTCACTCCTCCTCCAAATACGCCGCTTCAGTGTCTATGTAAATGAGCTAATGCCGAGCCACGCCCTACAAGTGAACTGAACAACAAGCTGGGGAAGGGGTATCTTCTTTTATGAGGTCACATTATGGGGAAAATCTGTTTGGCTTGTTCAAAAATTAGGGGGAAACCCCAAAAGCATGAAATGCAATTTTTAATGTTTTTTTTCCCCCTCATATACCGGAGACCAATCTGAACGTTTAAAAAATGAAAGAGTGGATTTGTCATTATAGGTCCCCTTTATGTCTGATCATCTCTAGCTCTTCCAGGCAAAACCCTGCTGTGATTAGTTTTCATATCATATGCACTTTCCATTTATCGCCCTTACCCTTTTTTTCCTCTCTCCCTTCAGATTTTCCGGCGTGCGGACAAAAATGGTAAGTCTGACTTACTCTGTTATTAAAAGAAAGTTCTAGAAAATGACTGATTTTCTTTGACATTGCAAAATAATATTTAAGTAACTTCGCATTTATAGTTTATTTCAGTGCCACATTCTCACACCAGTTTGTATTATTAATACTGTAAGACTCAGTTTAGTTGCAAAGTGTTAGAAAAAAGCAAAACCATATTGGATTTTGATCACTTTTCAGGTTCTCTCTTGTTAAACATTGTTTAATAATTTGCATAAATGTATTTTGTGGATACAGGCTGAGCCTTGGATAAAAACATTTATTGTTAAAAAGGCTGATTCACCACTCCAGAGCATCTCAGGAAGTTTACGTGTCATTGCCTTCTGTCAGTACTTTGATTAATTAGCTAACTAATATTCAATGAGGAGAAAGGTTTTGGGCTGAAATTTAATACTAAGGCTATTTTTGGAGCATGTCAAGCAAAAAAACAGCCTAAGTAGTGCACAAGAAAGCACTGATCTAGTTTGTGAGCTCACTTGAGATTAGTGAAGGGAAATATATGCGATTCTATATAAATGAATGTTTACTAATTTCATATAATGCACGTACAGCATCATTGTACAGGGAGCTGAAAAATCGTTTAAGACATATAGTATGTTTATTCATTTGGAGACTTTTTCATTGTAAAGTACAGAATAATGAGAAAGAATAAGGGAGACGGAAGAAATTACATGCTGTCCAAACAAATCAGGAAGGAGTGGAGTCGCTGAGCTGAGCCGTCATTGCACAAATGATAATCGCCGCTCCCAAAAATGACAATTACCTCTCCACTTCAATCATCCCTCCATCAGAGCAGGAGAGAGAGGAGGATGAGAGGATGTGTGAGTCAGACAGATGATGTGTAAACGATTTTAACTCACTGACTTTACGCCTTTCATTAAACATAGACGGGTAGCAAGTGGCTGATTGGTTACTGATAAGTGGTGGTCAAACCAGACACTCTACATTTTTATTGTATTGCTGTGCTGTGTGAAGGGGTGGGTGCTGGTTGGAGAAGGCCTGATTTAGAGAACGTGGCTGAGGAGTGCAGCTAGAGCATTGTGGAGAGCCACAACATTATTATATTTGATTTTAACCCTTTAGCTTAACACTTGATTTGACTGCTGGAAGCGGGGACAAATTTGCTTGAGTAAATTCAAGCCATGGATAAAACTGATAACTGGCAAAAATAAATGAATGAATGAATGAATGAATGAATAAACTTACAAACAAATAAATCAATCAGTAACTATAGCTGGTGTATTTTCTAGCTTTACATATTACCAAGATTTGTTGTGTTTTACCTAAACGTAATTTAAGATTGTTTTCACAATTTTTCTTTAATTCTGCGTAAAATTCAGGGTAATTAACTATAAAAAAAAACATAAAAGATAAGACAGTATATACAAAATTTAAAATCCCATCAATGAAATGACTGAATGAATGGAATGAACATAAGTTGGTTCTAAAAAGTTGCAGACAGGAAATCGAAAACTGACAATAATCAGAGCCTTATGTTATTTAACTCGGATGTCGACAAGGATGTCAAAAGCCTCAATGACCCAAGAAAACATCCATTCATATACTCTGTAAACCCTAATTCTCAAAGTAATTAAACATATTCAGTAGTGTTAACTTAAATAATTACAATTAGTTCAAATTAATAGACCTTGATGAGTATTTAGAACTTTTTGGTATATATGAGTTTGTAGAAATGTCACTTTTAGATGGACAAATTTGATATTTTAAGTAATTGTAAGTACTTAAGTAACAGTAACTGTCACCTTGAAGTTCCACCAACTTAAAATTTTTCAGACTAGCGATGATTTTGTGTCTGACGTCGTCGGGGCAATAGGGCACTGGTGGCTCAGTGGTAGGTGTTTTGTCTGCCATGCGAAAGCCCGGGTCCGATTCCCAACAACTGGATGAAGTGCCTGTCCCAAGCACAGATAAAATGGGAGGGTTGTGTCAGGAAGGGCATCTGGTGTAAAACCTGTGCTAAGCTTGTGTGCGGACCGGATTGTCTGCTGTGGCGACCAACTGCCGGGAGCAGCTGAAAGACCAACAACAATTTATTTGATTTGCAACAACTAAAAAAAAAAGATAAATAGTATGAGTTAGGCTACTCAATAATGCAAGTAAAGGATGATGAATATGAACGAGTACAACAAACTCAAAAACATCATTACTTAAAAATTATGATGCAACTGTAACCTCAAATTTTTTGAGTTTTGCCAACTTATTCGGGTTTACAGTGTACTGTATACTACTGTACAATAGTCTTTTTAGAGTTTTTTTTTGGTACAAACCTTGATATACATGTTTATTTCATGACTTTATTATTAAGTCAGTACAAAAAAAACCTTTCTGATTTACCAACATTAGTATTCCAGCAAAAAAATAATAAAAAATCAGTCTAACAAAAACATATCTGTATGCCAGAAAAGAAAGCAGCATATTATGTAAAAGACAACTTTTCAGAAAAAGAAAGGCTTCTAGGTTTTGCATGCATGAGAAAAGAAGCAGATGTAACAAAGTCATTAGAAGCACTGCGGTTAGTTCTGTAGGATGTTCAGTCAAATTAAGCAGCTAATTTCCTTATAAAACTGCACACACTGTTGTCACACAAATTATTAACTTTGTTTCATTAGTTACTGTCTGTTGTTTTTATAGCATTCTTTGGAATGTAAAAATGTTTTTTTTTTTTAAGGCTTCCTTGCTCTACATTAGTTACCTGCAGGTGTCTGAGACTTTAGGACAGTACCGAATTTTCCATGCTGCTTATCCTGTAAGCCAACTCATCGCATGGCACAAGCACAAGCATGCAATCTTTTACTATAAGCAGTTAGGAAACATGAGTACACAAAGGAAACTCAGCAAGCGCAGGAAGGACATGCAAACTTCAGGCATACAGACTAGAGCGCAGATTTGAATCTGGAACCCTGAAGGTGTGCTAACCACGAACCATGAACAGCAACAGTGACCAAACAAAATGAAAGATCCAGACCTACATGAGGTTCACAACCTGGGGTTGCAGTATAGGTTGCATCATCGTAAATCAAACACACTGAAGAAGTGGTACAAGGAAAAATGTTGTCATAAAAGTTGGAGACCAAGGCCACAGGGCTCACAAGTGTGAAAGAGGATGGGGAACATTCCATTTTTGGTTGAGACATTAAAATAATTTTTGTGTCAAAACATACAGATGCTAATTTACAGCACCTTTGTATAAATCAGCACATACAAGCAGCCCATCCTTACAGTAAAGTCTGTAAGCCTAGTACTAATGAAACTGGTTTTGATTTGAGTCATAAAGAGGCAGATACCCAGTGGAAAGATAGAATATAAAATATTGGTATGAAGCTGTTTATAGCTGGCTGTTTATAGAACTTACCCACATGGGGTTAACTGTGAGTCCAGCTCTCCTACTGTATGTGAAGATGTTCTGCATCACTCTTTCCGATCACTATCAGCTATTTTACTGAGGCGTACTACTGTATATAAAAAGGTTAGCTTCAGCCTCGGCACAGTTCTGCCAGCCTGTCAAATGATAAAAATCATGCATGTCTGATGGTTTCATGGACATGGTGTCCTTTAGTTCTGTTCAGAAGGCTAAAGATGATAAGCTTTGATAGAGAACAAAAGAGAGAGACATATTAAGCTATTTGCAGCATTTTCTATGCATAATTGGAGTGTTTTCTTAGGAAAAAAACTTTTGCCTGTTACTTATGAAACTGCCGTGAGGACCGAAATGCACAAATTAAGCACTGATTTTGTTTGAATCATCATCATGAAACTCCCTTGCTCTGAGATTCAGAGGCAACATTCTATGGTGCATGAAATCAGGTTTCAGTTTGAAATGTCAGTGTGGGCGGTTTCTTCATCTCTTTTCTATAAATTAGGCCTAAAAAATACAATGCTGTTAAGGACCTTGGTGAAAAAAACTATTTAGGTGTTGAGAAACTACACTGATCAGCCACAGCATTACAATGCAAAAAACGATATTCAGTATTGTGTAGGTTCCACTTGTGTTCCCTGGGCAGGTCTCGCCCCACAGGGTATGATTCCACAAGACATTGGGGGTGTGCTGTGGGTTCTGGCACCAGAACATGGGCAGCAGATTCTTTGGGTTCGGTGGGTTGCTGGGTGGGGCATCATGGATCAGACTCGTTTGTCCAGCTCATCCCATGGCTGTTTGATTGGATAAGGATCTGAGGAGTTTGGAGGCCAGGTCTTTGGCTTTGAGCTCTTTGCCTGCTGGGCGCCATGTGCGGTGGGCTGTGGTGCACTGGGTGTTCTAGTGCCTTTCTGTCATGGCCAGCATTCACTTTTTTTAGTGATTTGTTCTGCATTGGCTTTTCTGTGAGATTTATCACCAATCATATATCATGAACACATACATCAATAATAGAGTTATAATACAAATTAGAGTTTTATTAGGCTAATCATTCGGCTTATCATGAATCCTTTCATAAATGTTAAATAACTGTTCCCTAAAAATAAAAACACCACATTCACGATTAAAGGTTTTATAAGGGGCGTTCAAGTCAAGAAATTTCTCGTGAATGAAATCTAATTCAAATTCAAATTTTATTTGTCACATACACAATCATACACAGTACGATATGCAGTGAAATGCTTAGGCAACTGCCCTGACCTTAGAACAAGGAAGAAACAAAAAAACAAAAAAGTTACTTATCTAAGAAGGAATAAGAAAGAATATCTATAAAGGAAAAAAATATTTGAACAAAAGTAAATTTGAGAAAAATATATATAAGTAAAATTTGACTAAAATTTGAAGGTGCGATTGACATGAAAGAAGACTTCAAGCACAGTACAGTACTCTTCGCTGCAGAATTTAAATGGTGTAAATGAGTATGAGAAATAAAGGTAGCTTTTACTCCCATACCTGTGTTCTGTTATTCTGCATATTCAAAAGTCCCGGTTTGGCTCGAACACCCTTTGTACTTTGTTAAATAACGTAATAACAGTCTTTTTTTTATTATCATACATTACAAGTCTGTGTGTGTGAGCCGTTACTACAGTATAAACAGTATGAATTGCATGTACTGTATTAGAATGAGTGCATTAATGTAAATCTATCATTCATGTTATAACCAGTGCTGTTATACAGAAATAATGCTCCTCCTGACCATTGAATGAATCTCCTGACCCTTCAGATTTAAGCTGTCAGCTGTGCTGTGTTAATGTCTTCCAATCTATTTACTTGTTTAAACACAAGGGTCCTTATCTAATAAGAATGTGATATATTCATTGTCTTTTTTTAAGCACTTTTTTAGTCTCAGGTTTTTAATGAGACATGTTTTAATGAGATCTGCTCAGATGCTGACTTAATCTGATAATGCTGTTGGCCAGACATCTTAGAATCTTTTAGAATCTTAGAAGGACTAGTCTTCCTGGCCATTCTGTCGGCAGATCTAGAGATACATATCAGGTTGCACTCTATAGCCTTGCGTGTGTAAAACTTTTCATAAATATGCTCCTATTTTGGAATTTAGTCCATATAAAATGTGTTAATTTAAACTTGATCTGTAACTATTAGTGACAGTTTAATATAGCAGAGCTTACATTATTTTCTGCATTGTGCTTTGGTTATTCAGTTAAAGAGGTAATAAAAGGCTGGACTAATAACAACAACAACAACATAATAACCAGTTTAAGTTGCAGCAGAATTACTTCCAGTTTGTGCACAGAGTTGAGAAGTGCAGTAGCAGTGAGAAGTTAGGCTCTGTGCTGAATAATTAGAGTACAGAAATAAACTTAAAATCAAATCTGTATGCTTATTTTTTATTATAAGGTAATAATCACCCAAACAAAGAATAATCCTAGCTGAAACAAGTTTGTATTTAGATAATGCTCAAACTTGGAAAATTAAAGATTTAGACTGAAATAGCTAATTTGAGAGGGCTGGGTGCTTGGGGGATGAGCGACGGGAGAAGAGCAGACGAGATTGATGGGTGTTGCAAGAACACAGCAGAAGGAATCTGGAAATAGGCAGCGTGAACAGAAGAAGGGATAAAGACCAGGACAGATGGGTGGGATAGGCAGATCAGATCTGAGATTTGAAAGCTCCATATCCACTGATTATCCTTTTGTGAATACACTAAAGCTTTATGAATGCTTCAGGCTTATATCTGAGGTGTTTTCATTCTGGCGTTGAATGGCTATTTTCATTACAGACTTTAAATAGGCAAAAAAAGATGGTTAATTCAAGGATAACTTCAACATCGCTTCGGTAATTCTAACATCCTTCATGGTACTCTATATAATGTAATCTTATTCACCTTACAGTTTTTCTCAGTTGCTTTAACAGACTTTACTAAATATCACTGCCCAAATGTCCATCCAATATGAGCACCTAAAATTATTCACTGTTCCATTTATACCGAGCTTTGGTGAATAATAACAACTAAGAGGGAGGGGGAGAGAGAGAGAGACTACACGTAAAATGTTATTACATGATGTCTGGGTTGGGGGGGGGGGGGGGGGTCACGTGACCTCATCCACATCACAAAAGCTATTCGTCCTGCCAAGGCAGCGAGGAAAAAGCTATGCTCAGAATATCTCATAGATGAATAATAGTCACATGACCATGTTTCTATGTTTGCAGTCACTGATTGTTCCAGTCATCATTTGCAGTCATGTAAAATCATGAGTGCTGATACTTGATCAGGAGGACTTTTATAGCAGCTAGGTCTAATTATATGATACAGTAAGTGCACTTATTTCAGAGTTAAAATACATTACTGTTTGCTGTTAAATACATGTCCTTACTGTTTCTCCATAAAGTACTTTGAGGTAAAGGATTACTATTTGTTCTGAGGCCGAAGATACGGTCAGTCTTAGTGGCTTTAATGTGTCAATTCTTTTAAGAACAGAATTGATGCTTATTGAAGTTTTTTCTTGTTGTTTGTTCCTGTTCTAGTGTCTGTGGAGAAGAGAACAATCTGGAAACCCAGTTTAGTGATGAATCAGTCCGGGCTTTATTCTTTCTTTAAATAAATGTTATTGGATTTCTTTCCTATTGATCGTTCAAGAAAGAAGACAAGCTGAATACCATATGAACAAACCCTGTATAAGCCAATGTAATTTCTTTACAGAAAGTACGGTTTATTTAACAAGAGCTTGTTCTTGCGAATGAAGAAGGATTACAGCAGTGCTGTTCTAGCATGGTGAAAGCGTCACAAACCTTGGATGACTTCCAACACTGTCATTAGCACACACCTGTTGCCTGTGTCTGATGATTTCCCATTGGGGAATCCCTGTTGCGACTTGTGGTTGATTAGCTCAAATGAAATTTGTTAGCTGATCTCTTAGGGATTAAGTCAAACAGCAAGTTTAAGTTTTAGCAGCCGTAAACGTAATCGTTTACGATTAAGTTTTGTGTCACCAGCTAGTTCGTTGAGACATGCAAGTTGACACGTCATTACTTGGTTCCCGTAAAACGTTTGCAAACTAAGTGATGCTGCCTCACAGCTCCAGGCCCCGGTTCAATACTGAGTTCAGCTTTCTGATTGTGTTCGAGTTTCACATGTTGTTTCTAGAGATGGACCGATTGCAATGTTCTTGGATGTTTCCAATCTCTGGCCTGCCATTTTAAAAATATTTTGGAGGATTCCAATGTTTTTTCTTTGAGTGCATTAATGTAAATCTATCGTTCATGTTAGAACCTGAACAACCTGCGCTGTTATACAGAAATAATGCATCTCCTAATCTCCTTATCAATCAGATTTAAGCCTTCAGCCGTTGTAATGCTGTATTAATGTTTCCCAAACCATTTGAACTTATTTTAACACAAAAGTCATTATTTAATAAGAATGTGATTTTTGTATTAGCACTTTTTCAGTCTTGGGTTTTTAATGACATGTTTGATGAGACCTGCTTATATACCGACTAAATCTGACAGTGTTGTTGGCCAAGTTTCTTTAAAGAAAGAAAGCTTGTTAGTATTGAAGAAGGGTTACATCAGTGTTGTTTTAGCACACAAACCTTGGATGCCTTCCAAAACTGTTATTAGCACACCTCACCTGTTGACTGTGTCTTATGATTTGCCATTTTATTCATTTAAGATTAGGTTCTGTGTCACTAGCTACTGCGTTGAGACATTCAAGCTGACACAATACAGTACAATACAATACAAACTGTCATACAGTAACTCGATTCTTATAAATAGTTTGCAAACTCAGTGATGCTGCCTGACACCTCCAATCCCTGGTTCAATCCTGAGCTCAGCTTTCTGAATGTGTCTGAGTTTCACATGCTGTTACTAGGGGTGCACCAACTGCAATGTTCTTGGACAGTTCCAATCGCTGACCTGCCATGTCCAATTTTTCTTTCTAAGAACTATAATTGACAGCATGCACAAACATCTTTGTAACTACTCCAAAACTCCACAGGTTACAGGCTTTTCATTCAAGCAAATAACAACAACAACAAAAGGTTCTTGCTCAGAGCTCATTTGTTTAAATAAATTCCATTGGAGATGAGGATGTTTGATTTGATTGGATGTTTTTGAACTGAAATGTTAATAAAGATGCTGATTTACTCTCGCAGACGGAGGTCTAGAGAGAGCTGATTGGGCGAGCTCTCTCAGAGGGGAGGGATGAGAGGTACTTAGTGCTCCCATATTAATCACGCCTCTACAGCCTGTGAGCTGTGAGCTCGCGCAAGCGGAAGGAGCAGATAGCGCTGTCCTCCGAGTGTCTTAAGCCGCCCTCAACAATGCGTGAGCAAGCAGTTCAAAAAGATGCGGTCGGCTGGTGTCACGTGGTTCGGAGGAAACACATGATAGTCTTCGGCCCTCCCGACTGAGTGGTAGTAGTAGCCTTAATGTGGGAGCCCCCTAGTGACGGGGAGGAATTGGACACGACTAAATTAAGGAGAAAATCTGCGGGGGAAAAATGCTGATTTAAATAAATTAAATGAGTCATTGACTGGATGAGAGAACAGTAAACCTTGTTTGAAGTATTTCGGTGGTCAAAAATGACAAATGGAAAATGGAATTTTATGCAGTACAAGCATTCAATTTCAATATCACTCACAAATGCCAAGTCCATTCAATTTTGCCTAAGTAAGCCAAAGTAAGTATGGCAAATTTTTAACACATTTTTACACTTGTAGTGTATACCTCAAACACCATCCTACAGCCTGAGGTGTGCAATGTGAAGCTTTTGCACTACACAAGAATTTTGCTTGACAGCACACCTGCTCTGCTGAGACCTCTTAGGCCTGACCTTGCAATAATGTTCCAGGAGAGTGTGTCCTTGCTGGTAAGCACTTTCCTGTTTAGGTATTGTATTTACCTTTCACACCTCTGTGTGGGAGTCTGCTCTAATATTGTCAAAGATATCCCCATAGCATGGCCAAGCCAATGCACAAGAACAATAAAGCAGAAAACCTCCAAATATTGCACATTGGTGGCTTCTTGTGTCTATTTTTCTAAAGCCCTCAGTGATGCTACAGACATGTCA
Source organism: Clarias fuscus (assembly GCA_030347435.1). Taxonomy (NCBI): domain Eukaryota; kingdom Metazoa; phylum Chordata; class Actinopteri; order Siluriformes; family Clariidae; genus Clarias; species Clarias fuscus. The sequence goes on along the minus strand of CM059206.1, from coordinate 23,267,640 downwards.
AGTGAGAAAAATGAGCCTGGTAGGCTCTTTTATTTCAGATGAGTGGATTTCCAGCCAAAGATATATGAGTTCTTTCTCTTTTTTTCTTGGACTGTATACTGCAAATTGTCTTAGTTCCTTTTTCCTGATCCCCTCAACGATGAGCATGGGGAGAATGTGAAAGAGAAAGATGGAGACCTTGACTTAAGTCAGAAATAAATCAGAAGGGGAGCAGATTTAATATGCTGATTAGGGATGTCTTCTTCCGCAAAGCTGCTTGGGACCAGATGGCTGCCAAGTTTGTCCTTGAAATAACCAAGCAGAGGCAAAGTTCTTGGAAGTGGTTCTGACAGACCATAATAAGGACCTGTTCACCCTCCTGGGTAATTATAAGTCTGATCAGTTAGCCAGCATGTCAGTCTCCTGGAGTGTCTCCAAAGATTTTTCTCCTCTTTTCAGGATCATTTCATAGCTAATTTGAAGTTAGGTCTTGTCATTGTTTGCGTTTTTGCACTAAGGTACAAATAATTCTTTGCACAAGAATAGATGTTATTATTATATATGAATTATTACTAATTAATTAATAATTATTATTATATTATATAAATATTATGTAATCAGTGATTAGTGTTGGATTCAATGGTTATCAGTGATTAATGTTTTGGAACAGTGGTGATCAGTGATTCGTTTTTGGGGACAATGGTTATCAGTAATTAGTGTTTGGGAAACATGGTGATCAGTGATTAGTGTTTGGGAACGGTGGTGATTAGTGACTAGGGCTTGGGAACAATGCTCATCAGTGATTGGTGTTTAGGAACAGTGGAGATCACTGATTAGTTTTTGGGTTCAGTGGTGATCTGTAATTAGTGTTCGGCAAGAATGGTGATCAGTGATCCGTGTTTGGGAACAATGGTGATTAGTGATTCGTGTTTGGGAGCAATGGGGATTAGTGACTAGGTCCTGGGAACAATGGTCATCAGTGACTGGTGTTTTGGAACAATGGTAATCAGTGATACATTTTGGGGACTATTGAGATCAGTGATTAGTGTTTGTGTTCAATGGTTAATTAGTAATTAGTTTTTGTGAAGAATGGTGATCAGTGATTGGTGTTTGGGAAAAATGGTGATTAGTGTTTGGGAACAACGGTTATCAGTAACTAGTGTTTGGGAACAATGGTGATCAGTGAGTAGTGTTTGGGAACAGAGTTGATTAGTGAGTAGGGTTTGGGAACAATGGTCATCAGTAATTAGTATTTGTGAAAAATGGTGATCAGTAACTAGTGTTTGGGAACGATGGTGTTCAGTGATTGGTGTTTGGAAACAGTGTTGATTAGTGAGTAGGGTTTGGAAACAATGGTGTTCAGTGATTAATTTTTGGAAACAATGTTAAACAACAATGTGAAAATAATGTTAGATATTTTTGCTGGGGTCTGTTTTGAAATAAAGCTTCTAAACTAACATAAAAAAAGTCACAAAACCTAACACCAACTTTTGCAACTTTTGTCGCCATTTTACTGAATTTTTAAACTTATAGTTTTGGATGGGCAGTGAAGACGGAATTAGCATTCAGATTATGGGATTACCTTGCTTGGGTGTGACAATCATATTCATTATTCACTGCGATACTTCAAAGTTACTTTAATCTATAAGGAAGCCACCATACAATGTGAATAAATGAGAAACCTTAAACGATACTGCATTGTAATAAATGTGAAGGTAATAAATATTACCCGAGTCATCCTTTACTCAAGTAGACTTTGCTTCTCATTTTTGAATGCATTCCACTTCTTTTTAAGCAGTGTTACAGTTAGATAACTTGGCTGAGATGAATTAGATTTTCTCTGCTCTGGCTCTGCATGTTGACTCAGTCGTACCTCTTCCTTGGAGTCTTCCTCCCAGCTCTCTCACCTAATTTATGACTAAAACTTTCCTAAACTAAAAGAAGGCAGCCAGGAAGCCCAGACCCAGACAAGAAACTTCATACATCATTACACACTCTGCAGCTCAAGAAGTCTGTCTTCCATTGAGGCGTGAACTTCAAATGATTTCTTTTTTTTTTCTTTTGTGCTCCAGTATTGAAGTGCAACATGCACTTGATGTTGGGTCACCATGATTGTGTAGCCCATTGCAGCTCTTGAACACAAAAAAGTGGAAAAGAATTAATGAAAGTACCCGGAGGAGAGAGATGCTCAGTGTTCAGCCCTGCTGTGATTCAGGTCACATGTGGCACCATCAAGCTGTGCACTAAGGGCTCAAACTGATGATTTGATATTTGAGTTCTTCCAGTGTGTGTGCTGTGTCTGTTAGGCTCCATATGAGTGTGATTGATGAAGGATACTATGCAATCGGAACTTCAGTGGTACAGAAGCCAGTTGCTACCAGTGATCAGTGAAGTTATAAAAAATAAGCATTTGTGTTCTTTCCATTCATTATAGTCATGTTAAGTGTGAATTTATTTGAAATATAGTTAAAAAAAAACTGTAGTCCTTAAATCATTTTTTTCTCTTTGTCATAGATGATGGCAAGCTCTCCTTTGAGGAATTCAAGGCTTACTTTTCTGATGGGATTCTCACGACTGAAGAGCTTCAGGAGCTTTTCTACTCAATCGATGGGAGACAGACGAAGTATGTACAATCTGAAATGTATCCCTCATCTTAAATCTGCAATATATACGAAATCCTTCATGTTCCCCTTAATTAATGTTTCCTGTGACAAGCTGTAGCGGAACTTGGCTTTACAGTCTTTCGTACAAGAAATAAATAATACAAAAAGATGAAAACTGTCAAGGATAAAAAGAAGAAAAAAAATCGTTCCAAAAGAGAACGTTCTGTCTTTAGCTCTTCTTCTAAGACGTAGGTTTGACAGAACATATGAAAGACTGACTTTTAATACTTGAAAAAATAAATCGCTCCGAAGCCACATGGACCACATGGAAATGGTTCCAGTTTGGGGTTTTCATTGTACGATCAAAACACTTTGCAGACTCTTTATATAAGGGTGCACAATCTGCAATCATGGCAACCAATTGCTTGGTAATTACTGTATTCAGAAATCTACATTTCCTTCATAGATCTATTCCATGCTCAGCGTGCTCCTGGTTCTCTAGAGCAGAAACCCAACTTGCCTATCCTCATTAAAGCATTAATCCAGACATTAGACGTGTAGCATCTGGGGCAATTTTCACCATGGTTAATATTCCTCCTTTGACGCATACTGTAGGGTCAGAATAAACTCCTTGCATCTTTGCTACCCAAAACAACATGCTTAGAGTAGATGTTAGTAACTTTATACGTTGTGATAAACAAGCCTTGTATATGATTAAACAGAAACATAGGACATGCTTAAATGATCTACACTACGTCTGTAAAGAGCAATTATCCATAACCTCATGTCATCTACTGTATATCACAAAAGAACACAGAGCTGTCCCATAGGAGTGCATGATCGGAGACAAATCGCCATCACTCTGAGCAAACAAGGTCAAACGTGTGTCATTTCAAAGCATAGTGGTTTGGCCGCAACTTGTATGTGTGTGTTTGTATTCACACTATTTAATTACTTATATCATTAAAGAGCCCTATTTTTGCTTTTAATTTAGCCCACCGAGTCTCACCTCTATTAAAATTCCATTACTGCCTCCAGGGAGCACTTGAGACAAGTCCAAGCAATTATTTAGTTCAAGCTTCTCTGCTCAAGATTACATTCTGTTTTTATGTTTAATTTAATCTGGCATTTTTTTAAAGACAAAAATATAATATTATCTGATGTTTATTTGTTAATTATGAACAGCTATACAGTTGCATACTTGACATCATCTAAACATCTACAGTAAATATCTGTCCAAGATACACTGCTTATATTTAAGTGCACTACAGTATGTGAGTCTTTTCAATATTGTGAAAAATCTAGTCACTTCCATGAGTATTTGGACAGTGAGACATTTTTCATAGTTTTCCTCTGTACACCGCCACATTGGATCTGAAGTGAAGCAATTAAAATGCAATTGACTTTCTGCTTAAATTCAATGGGCTTTCGAAATTGCATTAATTGTTTAAAAAACTAATTTGTTTTTGCAGTCTCAAAAGGAATTAGACAGTTGTCTGATGAGCAGTTTGATGGTTAGGCATGGCCAGTTTCCTCATTATTTCATGAGAAAATAAGGGGGGATGAATTGGTCTGGAACTGATTCCATGTTGCATCACTGTCCAAATACTAACGATGTGGACTGACAGACAGTTATATCACTGTCATCATGATGGATGAGTCATAGTCCAAAACTATGAATATGTCTAAACTACCAGCAACTGTCTCAACCAGAACAGTTAAAAATCACTCTCTTTTGATTAAAGTACCAATTTTACTACTTTCATTTTTCTGCTTTCCCTTTACAGCAACCTTGACACAGACAAGTTATCAGGTGCGTTTCAATCATTCCTCTCTCATTACTTCACAAAACATTATACTCATCTAATAGATTATTGATAAGGGTGAACAGTAGTGCTAATGAACTAATCGAGAACTTTATGATCTACACAAGAAAGTTAGTTCCACTGGAATTGTCTTCGTTGTCCTCTAACCATTTTCCTCGTGGCTTCTTTAGCAGCTCCTCTTGGTAGTCCTGAGAGTTGTCCCGGCCTTGAGGAGGCACAAAGCTGAAACCTGGTGGGATTAGCAAATTGTTTTCGGGTGAGCCTGTGGAGTTAGCAGAGTTAGAGTGCTGAAACAAAGTCGCAGCAATATAGACGGCTCATGAGTCATCCACACAGGGCAACAGATTGCCGTCAGACTTAGATGCCAGCCTCTAGAAGTCATTTCAAACTCTGCTTGAAACACTGATGATGGGCTGCGGCTTTTACTTTCCAATCGCAACCTAATGAATTGTTTGAAAGATATTTATTCTTATGATGTTGGTGCTCGTGGAGATGTGTAATGATGTAGCTTTAGCGGTTCTTGGTATCCGAAAACAAAGGGATATGCAACCATATATACAAGTAATTTCCTGTAAACCTGTCTGTTCCTATACTTTTACTTACCTAAAGAACAGGGGTGGAGCGGACTGCAATTAAGGTGCCAAGTTGTTTAAAACATCTACATATAAATTCCAAGAGTTAAAAGATAAAATGGCCGTGCAATTCCAGTACTTTCAGTGGGGAATCTATATACAGTAGTGCGTGATGTCTCTGTACAACTGCCAGATAAACTAGCTCATATAGTGCACAAGGGCACGCTTCCTCCTGACAGAATATCCCCTCAGGTACTTGTGCAATGTACTGTACACCTTGCTGAAAAAAAGAGTTCCAGACTTGCTCTTACTTTTCTATCAGTAGGGTGGCCTCTGGCACAAATCAGGGTTGCTGCATTATTAACACTAACCTGCAGCATGAACACAACTAAATACCTGGGTTTTTAAACCCCCTTGTCTCTGTCTCTCAATACAATCAAATACAGCTGAATTCAGACATCTCACTCCACTCGTGTTGTACTAGCTCATAAACATCCGTTATCCGTTTCTTCTTCCTTCATCTGCTTTTCTTTTATCGGAGGTGCGACATTGTTCTGTGACAGAAGGGCTGAATGATTCATCACATTATCATTGATGTAATTTTCTGCAGTGAGCATGTCGTAAATGAATGTGCCTTAAAAACTGGAAATAATAGCATCGCTCAAGCTCCAGCTGAGTGACTCTAACACTGCAGAGCTGTGTGTACGCAGGGGTAGGACAACACTGTGAAAACACACTAATGTGAACATGAACATACTCACTTTTATTAGCTGTTGCACAAAAAAAAGAAGAGTGTTTTTTAATTTGATGAACCCTTTCATACCTTTTAATTCTGCTTGAGCAGATTTGTACAGATGTAATCCGATGTGATAATATGTGATAATATTTTCCTGTAGTTGAAACTCAAATAGATGACATTATATATGGTATAGAGCACAACATAGAATGTAAATGCCAGTGTGTAATATAAATGCCGTTATATTATATTATTCCTTACATAGTGTGGATATGTAAACAGTCATTTAGAATTAGGCTTAATTGCATGTTGGCAGTGCTTAAATAAATAAGTCATTTCTTCAGCAAACCGTGTTGATTGTTGTGCATGTTGAGTCATTCCATATATTTGTAGAAACAATGAATACAATGTTTGCATATTTGTTTGAAAAAATAAATTAATGAGACAGGCATCCTGGCTGAAACATCCCTACCATACAAAATGTTCTATATTATCGTCTAATAAGTACGAAATAACACACAACAGACCATGCTGTTATGCAAAAATAATGCACAACGGGGGATATGACGCGGAACGAGATGGAACCTGGGTGAAGCCACCCACCCCCTTCCCCATCCAAGTGCATTGTTTTTTATAACAGCATGGTCTGAAGGTGACATCGCAGTTACACTACAGCGATATGCCAATGAATTTGTTAAGGAATTTCATGCATTTGATCAGTTTGTTAGATTTATTGTTGATGAATATCTGAGAGACAACTTAGTTTCTGTTCTCACCTACATTATAGCTGTGATAAACAGTCTCTCCCTCAGCAGCCTCTCAGCAGCGCAGCCTGTCATTTTACTAAGAAAACAGAAGAAATGAAAAGCAGTACAAAAACTGAGAGTTCTTTAATCCACGACTCTTTCCATAAATGTTAAATAAGCATTTCTTGTTGCAGCAACTTCCCCAGCTGAATGGTCTGAATATGCATGCAGACAATTCTATCTTTCATTATCAGCTCATGCCATATATATGTACAAACCCGTGATACACTCAGTACCCAGAAACACTATGTGGCTTGTAGAAGTTCCTGAGTTTTGCTTTTTCCCAGACTGCTTTGTCAGTTATTCTGATCTGTACATTGTTCATTGTTCAGTAGGTTCCTCTGGTTTATATTTAAGGGTATTAGCGTAAAGGGGGTTGAATGCAAATCTACGCCACAGACTTTTTTTTCTTCAGATTTTTATTTGTAAAAGATTTTTAAAACTACTGATCATTTTCCTTCCACTTCACAATTATGTGCCACTTTGTGTTGGTCTGAAAAATGCATTTATTTCTATGGTTGTAAAGTGACAAAAAGTGGAAAAGTTCAAGGGATATGAATACTTTCGCAAGGCGCCGTATCACGGAATAGGAGGATTTTTTTTTTTTTGATACATATGATGTGCGTGACACAATGATGAGAGATTTAAACAACAGTAAACAATTACCAGCTAACACACAGATATCTTATGTAGAGTAACTCAGGTGTACTCACTGCACTTAGTTAGCGCTAAAGCTGTAAAACTTGAGAGACACTGATCAGCAGTGTCAGGCTTTTATTTTTGCATCACATTCAAATATTGACAAGACCGGGCAGATTCTAGCTTTAAGAGATTCAGCAAGATTTAACAAAAATAGCCTATTTTTTCTGACAAATCCCACCAGATGACCTACTGTATGATTAATTACAAGAATGAAGAAAGCTTCATTTAACATCAATTTGTTTTCAGATTATCTCTAAAATGGGAGCCAATGCTAGAGCCTGAAGGCAGGACGTAAAAGCAGCTCAGTTAAGAGCATGTTGAGTGAAAAATGGCAGTGAATTCAGGAGTAATTTAAATGTCCACGGGTAGCACCTTAACACTTAGTTCACCTGACCATTTTTTTTAAAAAACAATAGTGTGAATGTTGGTTCAAACACATGAGGTACATTTCACACAGACACTTCACACAGCAAAAGCGCAATATACAGTAGAGGGGTTCTTATTATATCCTTTATAATGCAGTTTCTCCATGGGGGCTAATGATTCTCTGGATAATGCTGTTCTCTTGTTTTATGCGGCATCAAGAAAGGCATTCACTCAACTGTAGACATCTTGCTAAACCTGTTTCCAAAAAAGAAATGTATCTGTGATACAACAAAGAAGGCAGAAACAGTGTCGTTACTATCAGGGCTGAGAACGCATGAGGAGTATTAAGGCATTTAATGTCGCTTTCTATGGAATACTGTGTCAGATAACTGCTCTGATGTGAATGATTAATGACGGCTGAGATTAATCCCACTGAAGTGTGCAGTAGGTTTTGACTCTTAGAAACTAAATCACACAAGTCATTAGAAAAAAACAATGGAACAATAGTTTGCGTTCTTTAAAAGCAATTTCCGGTCTACATTTGGCAAGATATACATCCAGAAATGTCTTTTAGAAATATTAAGCTCGGATATTTCAGAACATTATGACCTAAATATTCTGCATCAAATACTTACATTATTCAAACTCAGAAATGTACTGGTAAAGGAAAAAAAAACCCTTCACTGCAGTTATTCAGATAAAGAACATTCTCAAGAATGTACAATGATGGTTGAGACCCTATCTGTCTCAAAGTCAACAATTGAGATAAGATGTAAACCAGAGTACTGTAAATGATGTGCGAGATGTAAACCATTAGTAAGCCTCAAATAAGCATTTAAAAAAATAACCCACATATTTCTAGAGCAACATCCTATGGACAGATGCGACATCAGAGAAGCATGGAGACGAGAAAGAACTGTTTATGATCTGAGGCAAGATGAATGATGTTTATGATCTGAAGCAAGCTGATGAATGATGAACTGTGTAGGGTTATACTAACTGCTCAAACTTAGCCAAATACTTTACAACGCACCGGATGGTGCAAATAAGAGTTTTCCCCAAAAAATCACCTACCTTTTAAATTTTTTATCACATTGTCTTTTAGCTGAAAGAAAGAGTGGCTGGGAGGAAAGGTGGTGCCTCTCACTAGCGCGGCACTGTATGGCACCGCTAATCTAAAAATAGACGGGTGTTTTGTTCATTTCTGGACAGTAACACTATGTTATTCTGGAGCATTTTGTAGCTGTTTTCTTTTTCTAATGAACTTATGGACATGAACATGCAGTGTTTTCAAGTGCGGTCGCATTCCTCTGCGCAAAGAAACAGATGTTTTTGGAGTATGATTTAGGGGAGTGCAGAGAAACAGTGTTGTAATTGTTTTTTTCTGCTTTCGGAAGTTGCAGCTGGATTTAAAGGGGATGATAGAGAGTGCTAGCTGAAATCACTTTGTCATTGTATAAACATAAAAAATGGATATAACATTTTTTTGGTCTTTTCGTAAACCCTACACAACATCGATGCTGGTCAGTACATTCTCTATGCTATTTTGTTCTCTCTCCTTTGCCTCTTTCCAGATTATTTTTCTCAACATCTTGGCGAGTACCTGAACGTCCTGTCAGCTCTAGAGAAGCTCAATGTTGCTATCCTAAACGCAATGGACAAGACTAAAGAGGTAAGAAAAATATTTACAAAATATGGATGTTTAGATAATGGTTTGTATCATTAAAATGCTGCAAAAATATGCAATCACAATGGTGACTCACAGAATGCCAATGTGGTTCTATAGGTGTATGTGTGTGTGTGTGTGTGTGTGTGTGCGATTCTGCCCCAAAGCAGGCAGGAAGAGCCAATTCACAGATGGAGACATTCAGTGCATTAAAAATAATGTCTCTCTTTAAGCAGTGAAAAATCCAGGCTGCTTGTTTGCATGAATTAGCATGTTAAAGTGCTTGCGCACTGCCGGGTTGTTATTCTGGAGAAATAGAACAGCACTTTGGTGGAGTTAAGCTGTTGAGATACAGGCTCTGAGCATCTGTAGCAGTTTGTCAACATATTAGGAAAGCCCTGCGGTGAGACTCTTTAGTTGTGTGTGCCTAGAAAAGTTTACAGAACACTACCGTTACTTCACTTACAGAACTTTTGCTTTAGGCCATGTCTGATAAGCCGAGCTGGAAGTACAGGGAAGAAACGCAATAGAAATATGCTGCAGTTCTGTGGTGTTGAAGCAAGGTACTGTAGCAATGATAGATAGATAGATAGATAGATAGATAGATAGATAGATAGATAGATAGATAGATAGATAGATGGAATTTTATGGTGGTAATTTCTATGTACTGTAAGTTATTATTAATATTACCTATCTAAGTCTAAGACTACCATGGGTTACCATTAACTTCCATTATTTACAGCATGAATTAACATCCTGACACTATCACAGCCTTGGTATTCCTATGGCTAAAAGCCTAAGACAGCCTTACAAGCTCTTCTCTCTGAGAAGAGGTGGGGCACATGACATTACTCTCTCCTCTGTTGCATAGGGTTGCAATGGTGTGTGTCTTTGAACTTTGTAGAATGAATTGTGTAGTTACAGGTGAACATTCTCTGAATATAGACATCCTGATAACCTGCTGCATGCATGCCATAGAGGAAGTAGGAGCAAGGCTTCACCCTCTCAATCAATCAGTCAAGCAAACAAGCAAGCAATCGATAAGAACAAATCAATCCAACTAATTTATAGAATTTTATATAACTAGAACTTAAACTATTGTGCACCTATTATTAATGTTTATTCCACCTATAATTATAATCCTGATTAATGTCTACAATGATGATCACATACTAATGTATACTTAATATGCATGGTGTGGTTGATTCATAATTAAGAATTCATGATTGGTTCTAGGGCTGCAGCACATAACCAGTGTATAAAAAGCGAGCAAATAGTATGATGGCCATACACACTTTTATGACCATATACCTTCACTTTTTCACTTTTAACATGGCTAAAAACTACACTATTTACAAAGACTGCATGCATGGGAGCACATCAGTAACAGAGTTTCTCGGTTAATTAGTTCTAATGAGCTTGCGTGAAGCAAGTACTTCAGAAACTGCAAAAACTATCATGCAGTTGTTCAAATGGGTAAGTGAAAAATTCTGTCAACCAATAAGATGCTATGTATACTAGCTGAATAGCTGATTGGACTATCAAAATAGTCATGAGTTGCAACCCTAGTTGGTTCCAAAATTTGCATAGGAATTGTGTAACATCATTGACGTTGGTGTTGAATTTATGCTGATGCTGTATACTGATGTACATTTTAGTTAAATGTCGTCTTTAAATGTTCAGTTCATATTTACATAAATATGACAACTTTCTTTATATAAAGTGTAAGCATACTGTCTTTTAACTCTTGTGATCATTTGTTGTAGTGTATTAATGCTGACATGAACTGTTTGGTAATAATAATATCCACTAAGACAGTAAGATTAGTTAAAGTTGGCATCCATCCATATTCCTGCATTTGTATTACCATTTCAACCTAAACTACATTTCGCGATTTCCAGGACATTTCCCACACTATCCATCATTTATGACACCTGATATTAGACTATGATTGATGTCTCAATACAGGTGCAGTACTTACTGGAACCGAAGGGATATCTCTTCTGTTTTATCGAGAATGTCTTCCAGCTTTTATCAGAATGATCCAATTTGCAAAAGCTGAGGAAAAACATTGACACATTAAATGGCAAGAATTGATTAGCATGAATAAGGAAGTCGCCACACTCCGACAAAGACCATGATGTTCCCCCTGCATCATGAAAATATAAAAGAACACATTTTAAACGGAGTCAAAACGGGAAAATGCACATTTATCAAGTTCATACTACTTGTCAGGTTCTCAACATGTTTATCTTCTTGTCACTAATTTCTATTAATGCACTCACCACTTCCATTCATATTGAAACAAGTTATTACTATGTGCAACCTGATTGCTCTATGCTCTTATCAGGTGCTTGTCTTACGCCTGATGGGCTAGTATACATACAGCATCGTGCACAGTGCTTTTCATCACAAAGTGATGGTGCGAAGGATTGCATCCAGTATTTATATTAAATTCTCTGAAGACGACGTAGACGTGCTGATAACCTTCTGCATACATGCCATAAACGTGATAAAGTATCATAATGACAAGTCAGAACACCATCCAGTCTTTCCCATCGCGCTATGCTTGCAGTTTCTTATTGAAGTCCCTATGAGGTGTCAGTTACACCGTTAACTGGCCAATGCCATCATTACTATTTCCTTATTAAGTACATAATGTGTCTTGCTTCTTCCGCGTCCTCACCAGGCTTTTTTTTGAAGATTTCCAAAAAAGCACAGCAGTTGTACAAGTTTTTACTACATTCACACAATTTATTAGGAACGTGGCCCAGCGTGACAGACAATGTCCTGCCATGTGTAAAGAATTAAAGGACTTCAATAGCAGAACTACACATGGTTCTTGCGAGATGTTGTGTATGTAGTGTACATTCATGGATTTTTCATACACCTGCCTTTTAAAAAAAATATGTTTATGATAAATTATTTACCAAAGTGGAAATGGAAATGTGATTAATATTTGAAGCTGAACAGCGGTAAAACTAAGTTGTCTTGCTAACATGTTGTGCATCATATCTGAATCAACAAAACACTTCTCTTGTTCTTTCAAAACACTTGCTTCTCTTGTTCTTTCAAAACATTCAAAACATTAAACGAAATGTTTAATGTGAAACTAATGAGAAAGCAAGGGTGAGTAAATTAAAATATATTGGTACTGGAGCTGGAGAAAAGTGTAGTTTTTCATATTGTAATATTTTATTCATTTATTCATGTGTGTGCAAATAGTTTATACTCATTTTTTGCTTTGTAACAAATCCACATACAGGAACAGATGAAATGTCAGTTTAAATGCTGTGATCTGACATAAAGTGCTTGGACTGCACTATAATCAAAAATCTGTTCCGCTCCATTTGTCATGTTAGTTTTTTTGCAGCTGATTGATGTTGAAAGACTAAATGACTTAAGAGTTCGCAGCAAGATCTTTCACAGTAAAGGAAGGCAATTATTCATGTATAATTTCTAGCCTCAGGCTCTCCGTCTATTATTGAACAGTTTTGTCTAGTAAGGAAAATGATTTCCTAATTATTTTTAAATAACTCGTGAGACGTTTGACTTAACCTTGTGGCATCACCCAAAATGGACCAAGCCAGATTTCAAATGGAGAATGTTTACAGGTTTACACATTGCACTTTTCATTGGTCCTGACACTGAGTTACTTTTTTCATCACCATTTATATTGATTCTGTAAGTAGAACACACATGCAATATGCTTGTGTAAAAACAAGAAATTGATTCTGTTTTTGTGTCAAGTATAGTATTCTTCACGTCTACTGGCCTGCATTTCTATTTGGCCAATTTATCTATCTATCTCTCCATCCTTCCATTCATCTATCCATCCCCAATCTTCAACCCGAAATTAATATGCATATCACTGCTTATCGTGTAAAACTGATTTTTCTTTTTGTGGCAATAAAAAAATACTACTTCTAAATATCTCCTTTTGGGATGTGGTAGGGAGAAAACAGGTGACAAACAGCACATTATTGCATTCTAGACAACAAGCACCAAAGGCATATGTAATGTCCATTGTTGTGGTGACTAATAAGCCCTAACAAAAAGCATAAGAATGAGAAAAAATATTTGTTAGTGTTTTTGTGGCTTATTAGTCACAAAAGTCATATCTCATGTCCATGACTAATAAGCCACAAAGACACTAACACAGATACATTAATCAGTTTATTTTCAGCGGATTGACCTAGATATACGGTTTTTCACACTACACTGCTGTTGGCCAGAACAATTACACAATAATATACTTGGCAGTACTGGTGTGGTAACAGCTGATGAGGAAGCTGCATAAGGTACTGAAGGCTGTTTGAAGAAGGCTGAAAATGAGCTAATGAAATAAGAAAAAAGTATTAAATATAGTTAATTTCTTCAAGTCCCCTAGGTCATTGGAGATTATTCCAAATCATAAAATAGATTAATTGTATTAATATTCCCAGTTTAGTAGTATTACTAAAAAGCAGTTTAATTATAAGCCAAATAAAGTCTGCTACTGTACGCCCCTGGGTCAGTCATCGCTAAGGCGGGTGAGGCTCAGTGTTTCTGATCATATTGTCAAGGGTTTGAGCTCCATCACCGTCGGGTTGCCACTAGTGAGTCCTTAAACCATAAGTTGTTGGTCCCAAAGCAAAAGGATTAAAAAGGCTAGTAAACTGGCCCTGGAAAAATTATCACTGCTATAGAAACGATGGAACTCATTGCCGGATGTGGTAACAGTACAGGAGAAACATTTTCAATCTTTCTCTGTCCCGCTCATCCTATACAAGGTTGTGGGAGGCCTGAAGCATGTCCCAGGGAACTCGGGGCACAAGGCAAGGTACACCCTGGATGTAGTGCCAATCCATCACAGTGCACACAAACACACACACACACTCACACACCCACTATGGATGAACATGAACGTTAACCTCTGCCATGGAGGTTGTAAGACCACAGTGCTATACAGAACAATGCCGCCTATAGGAGAAACAAACAAACAAACTACACGGCTAAGAAATCCTATAAACTATAAATCGTCACTTTCTATTTTCTACACTGATATCATGTTAAATATATTTTATATTCCATGATCTTTATGATAACAGGGAGTTTTCTAGTTAGAAATTCTTCATAATTTGCGCTTGAGCATATTAAACATTTTATATGTCAGAATTTTTTTTTTTTTTTTCAAACTGAAAACCTGTCACTGCTGTTCGAACCACTGAGGCAAATGAGCGAATGCAGCCAGCACTCAGCACATCACTTTCAGCTGGTTTGTTTCCTGAAACCTCATAGGACTGTAAACGAGACAAATGTTCCTGGTTCAGTTCCCTTGGTGCCGTAGTTGAGTCACATCATCATTGTACTGGATGCAGTCTGTAAACAACTGGACATTGATACAGATTGTTTTTTTGCTCAACGTTTCTCTCTCTGCAGGAGTATCAGGGCTCTTCCGTGTTGGGGCAGTTTGTGACACGCTTTATGTTGAGGGAGACGTCCAGCCAGCTGCTCTCTCTTCAAATGTCTCTGCAGTGTGCCATGGAGGCCGTAGAGGAACAGAGCAGCCCTGCACCGTGAGACACAGACAAACAAACAAGTGCCATGACTGCTTTCTAACCATAATCTTCGAACTGAAGCCACGTTCATATACTAAATTAAAATCACTGCACAATCTATATAATTCAATTGACATGATTTGTGTGACATGTTTATGCATTTTAGTTGTGGGAGCAGTGAAACAAAATAAGTGTAATAAATGGCATTTTACATTCAGGTTCATAAGTATTGGAACATTGTACAATTTTTGGTATTTTTGTCTCAGTACACAATGGAGACAAGAGGGGAAAAAAATATTCAATATCGCAATTCTTTTGTCTCTGTGCACTCAATAATTGATTTTTTTAAATTAGTTTTTTATATCTGTTTGCAGTTCATCTACAATCCATTCGCGCATTGGCAGGCAGCACAGCATCTTTTGTGGTATGAGCAAATTATTTGCTGTTTGCTCAGAAACTTTAACGAAATATGAAAATAAAGGATTTTTTTTATTTTTAATTAGTATTTATAAATAATGATTTTACCGAATTGCATTAAAAATCGAATAGGCAGCTAGGTATCGTGATATTGTACTCACGTGATTCCTGATGATTCCTGTCTCTAATACACAAACACAGTAGATTTAAAATTAAGCAATCAAGATGTTGTTGAAGTGAAGTATAGACTTTCTTACTTTATTTAAGGGGTTTCACAAAATATGCTGTTTAAAATTGGCCAATTCATTTAAGCTGGCAGCTCAAAGTGTGAAAAGGACAAACGAATATAATTATAATTATAAAGGATTAATCTTAATTCTTGGATACAAAGACTTTGGAGTTAATGACTGTCTGAGGTCTGGAACCCAAATGCTTCACCAAATAGAGCGTTAGCTTCCTTGAATTGCTTTGCCAGGCCTTTTTTTTGCAACCACCTTTAGATGCTCATTATTTATGGATTTTTTTTGTACAGCATTTTTGCCAAGTCAGAGTAGAAAATTTGGCCCTATATACTTAAAAATTCATCCTGCTACTTATATCTAGAGTCACATTATCATTAAACAGCAGCGGCCAGTTTCGTTGGCAGTCAAACCTGTCCATGCCATAACACTGCCTTTCCCATGTTTAATAAAGATGTGGTATGCTTCGGAACATGCACCCTTCCTTTCCTTCTCCATATTTTATTTCTTCAATAATTTTGGTAAAAGATCATTTTGTTTCATCTGTTTAAAAAACTCTTGTGTCAGAATTGGCAGGGTGTTTTAGATGGTTTCTAATAACATCGAATCTAGCTTTTTTGTTCTTGAGTACTATCAGTGGTTTGCATCTTAAAGTTCCTGCCTATGTATTTATATTCATTAAAGTGGTTTTTATTGTAGACTTTAACAATAAAATTCCTACCTTCTCCAGGCTGTTCTTGGTTTGGATAGATTTTTTTAACAGAATGGGCTTTTCTTTTTTCAGCCTAATGATGACCTCCTTCACTTGCACCACAGACTAAGCTACCAAATGCAAATTCAACAAGTGAAATCAACTCCAGACCTTTTCTTTCCATATATTGTCATGAAAAACTAAGAAACAGGGCGCAAGCGGCAGTCAAACAGCTTATCAGACAGTTGTTCAATTCCATGTCAGTCACATGGTTTAATAAAGTTGGTTGCTTTATTAAAAATCCACTGTGGTGCTGCACAGAGGCAGTATTCGAAAAATCGTCAGTCCAAATACTTATGAGCCTGAATGTCTATACATAATTACGCTACTCATACATATTTAGCAATAGCATTAAATAAGCTGAAATGTTACACCACAATTATTCATAACACAATTAATTATAAGCCAAATATTCCATAACAATGACAAGTCTAGTGTCCTTTTTATTATCTATCTTTTCATATTTTTTTTCCATAGATTTTCTATTATTTTTGTCAACATGGAATTCATTGCTAGGTTGGCTTTTGGCATGAATACTTTTTTCTAGAGTGTTGCCAGAGCAACTGAGCATGGTGGTAATGGCCATAAAAAATTCTTTTAAGAACAGTGAAAATCAGTTTTGTTCCTTAACTGTTTTCCTTCCCCCCACTCTCTTTTTCCATCTCTCTTTCTATTCAGGGTTGAAGTGAAGGTACCAGAGCATCTCTCCTTACAGAAAAATAACAGGAGGTGTGGCCGCAGAGTGCAGAAAAATATGTGCCTCTCTCCTACAGACCCATATTCTGGCATCCTTACCACAGGTGACACACGCACGTACATACACCCACCCCCCATCCCACCCCCGCCCCACACACACACACACACTTCATCTGGGCCTTACCCTGTATGTCATTCCTGCCAACAGTTCTCCTCCTTGGTGCTGCAATTACTGTCAAAGCAGTTCTAGCCTTTATGTTAGAGCACATGTCCGGGTGTCAGTTTGATATGATGAGATCGGTCGACCTTGTCGTTAATATTTCATTGTCAGAATTGGGCACTTATAGCTGCTTTTGAAATAGCATAACCTTGTTCATTCATATATACACGGTTTACAATACAGTACCAGTCAACAGTTTGGGCAGAAGTTTTGATTTATTTTTTACATTCTTGAATAATACTGGAGACGCGTGTGAAATAGCACATATGGAATTCTGCAATCAACCAACAACAACAAGAAAAACAGTCAGTTGTTATTTTAAGACATGAAGGTTCGGTGTTTTGGAATAGTTCCTGCAAGATCAGTGTTGTCAGGTGCATTTGACAAACCCATCAATCACCATGATGAAACTGGCTCTCATGAAGACCACCTCAGGAAAGCAAGACCAAAACCTATCTCTGCTGCAGTTCATTTTTTAGAGTTACCAGCCTCAAAAATCACCAATTAACTTCACCTCAGATTAGAGCCTTTACAAAGACTTTACAGAGTATAAGTAGCAGGCACATCTCAATATCTTATTTTTGAGGCCATCAGCATTGTTTTACATTGTAGAAAGAAATAAAAATCAGAAAAGACTGTGGAATTGGAACTGTATCCAAATTGTATCCAAACCTTTGACTGGTCGTGTCAATGATGTTTAAAATACACAGTGTCTCAAAGGTCTTCATAAATAGAAGAAAATTAATGCTTTTTTTGTTGCAAACTTTAATTATATAACATCCTCTATCCTGTATGCTCTATATAACTGCACGTTGAATGGGTTCCTGTAATGATGTTTGTTCTATATATCTTTTCCTGGTTCAACGTTGCCTTTCCATGATTCCCAAATGCAATCAGGAAAAAAAGGTATTTTAGAAAACAAAAAAAGTTTGCTAAAAAAGGTTACTAATTAAAACATAATACAAGCCATTGTTGTTTATTTGTGTACTTATACCATAAATGCAATTGCTGAATTGAATTCCTGAAAGGAGAGTGAAATTTCATGCCACTACAGAGTGACTTTTTTGTGATTTTCTAATAGAAGCTTGCATTTGACAAAGTGTTCTGGAAAAAGGTCACTTGGTGTTCTTCACACTGTAATGCAGTCAGATTGCGACTTGCAGAGCCATGTTTTAATGATTATCAACATTTTCTGCAAATCAGAAACATTAATCATGGCTGGACCTTTGACTTTAAGTAACTAATAAAAGAATATGCAGGTTGGTTTACAAGGCTAAGCTGAAATCATGTCTGACTGGCTGGTATGTTGTTAACACACAGACTGAAGAGTTGTCACTGTGCCTCCCACTGACAGGCCTTGAGCCCTTTCACTGAGTCTGAACAAGCACAATGGCTTGCCAGGTTTTTGACAGATTCTTTTGCTATGCCTCAGGTGTTACTGTGGATACAGATGACCACTGGTCCTCTCAGATCAACAGATTGCAACAACTTATTGACAAACTGGAGTGCCAAGTAATCACGCATGACCACACTCTTCTATTTAATCATCTCTTTATATGTCTGCTCAGGTGCCTTTCTGTTTACATACCTTCATCATGTACAGTATACAGTATATTATTCCATCAGAGTTTCATTTAGCCAGGTGTTTAGCTACCGTGAACAGATTTATTCCCAATCAAACTGCATTAAATTATGTCTCCATGAGACATTTGAGTTTGTTCTGTTCACCTAACCTCAACTGTTTAACTGCACCCATCCACCCATCCATCCATTCAGGCCTTATCCAATCCAACATGCATAAAATGGCATCCATCCATCAGAAGACATTTAATGTGAACCATCATAAATCCATCTATCCAATCCTATCCATCTATCCACCATCTGTCCAATTCACTCCACATGCAAACCCGTGCCATCAGTCCCTTCGGAGACCTTTATCCAATCCCATCAATCCACCCATCTGTTCATTCACCATCAGTCCAATCTCACCCATCCATCCAGTACCAAACTTTGTTTTTCCCATCCATCCATTCAATTCTACTCACCTGTCTAATCCTATGTTTCCATCTATCTATCCATCCATTTAAATTATTTTTCTACATTCACCCTAAGTACTGTACTGTATATCTGTTAGTTTGTCTTATACACCTATAAATCAATTTATTTAAATAGTATAGCTTACATTTCCACATTGAGCCAAACACATTATGTCATCTATCGACCCATTCACAAGACAGCCAGTAATACAGTTTCACACTAATAGTTTGTAGCGGCCCGTTGCAAGATTTGTATTTTCTTTGTTATTTTCTAAACGTCTCTTCTTTTTTTCAGAGTCCAAAGCTGGAGCCACTGAAAGAGGACCCACTGGCCAGCACATACAAATCAGTGAGTTTTTGCATCTGCAGCAGAGCTACCTGCACCATCAAGCATCACCAAATAGCACTAACAGCTCTGAGATGCTGGCAAGGCCCACTTTCTATGCTGAGGAGATATGTAATTTGAGACTTCAGGGCTAGAAGATCAATAGACTTTGAAGTCTGACGTTGTTTTTAAGCTTCATATTATTTTTCTTAGTGCTTCCTCTCTGCCTCTCATATTAACTTTATCCTTATCCTTTTTTCCCCTGTGCATGAACCCATATATTTCCCCTCTCTCTCTCTCTCTCTCTCTCTCTCTCTCCCTCACACTCAGTTCTATATCTAGCTTCCCGTTTCTCACTGTATGTTTCATGCTCTCTCTCGTCCCTGCTCCCTCTCTTCCATCTAGAACATTTTGCTGGTGCAAAGGCAGATGGCCGTGACGGAGGACAATCTTGAGGAGTTTCAAAAGGCCCTGAAAAGCTATGCTGACTCCACCACCAACCAAAGTGACAACCTACAGTGAGAATTTACATGTCCATATGTGTATCAAATGAAGTTTTGTATTTTTTTTGTTGCTTTTAATACAATATTTTTACACATAGAAAAAAATCTAAATGTTCTTCATGGTACAATTCTGAATGTTTTTCATAATTAGCTCCCCTACAATTCATATTTGTAAAGCCTTGTTATTTCATTTATTACTAATTATATGAATTCCCTGGCAGCATGGTGGTAAAGTGGGTAGTGTAGCCACCTCACAGCATCAGAGTCCCCAGTTAAATCCTGTCTAGTTTCATGCCACCTCCCCAAAAATTCACATAGGCAAATTGTCTGTGCTAAATTGCCCTCTTGGCACGAAAGATTGTGTCTGTGTATGCTCATGGTGCTCTGGCCTGATAATTGGCATTCCCAGTAGTGTGTCTTGCAGCCTTGCAGCCAGTGTTTCTGAGACAGATTCCAGATCTACCCTAAATATGATAAAAAATGGTTCTTAAAAATGAATGAATGGATCCTGAATGAGAGGTAGGTTTGAATATAATTTTTTTTTCTAATCATAATTTTATACATCTATGGTCGCATATTGTCTTAAAGGGCTCTTGTCATTCTAGTGTTAACTCTAAATAACACAAAGTTCTTAAAGATTCATCGTAATAAACCACAATATTCCCTTCACTCCAGTTGCCAGTGGGTTGCCAAATGTGGAGTTATCTTGAGTGAAAGAACTTGAGTGCCTGACCCAGTGGCATAACCTCAACCCCTCTGAAGTCCTTTGAGATGAACCGCAATGTTGACTGTACACAAAGACTCCTTGCCCAACATCGATCAATACCTGATTCCACTGATGATCCAAAATATTCACAGAACTGTGGAGGCAGTTACAGCAGCAAATGGAGGGTGGGTGGGGGGTGGGGGGTGGATCATGAACAGAATGTTTAGCAAGCACTTTGGGAATATGGTGATTAGTTGTCCACATACTGTTGGCTCGATAGGCTATATGTCAGGATTGAAAGGTACAGAATCTCAGAAAACCACCTTGGCAGCAGCATTGTCTAGGCTAAAATCCCCTTAGGTATGAATGAGTATGTGAATATGCATGAGCATATTGCGCTCCGGTGGACTGGATGCATTCTTATTCACACAGTGTTCTCCCAGCATCCACTGTGACCCTGACCAGCATAGAGCATTTACTGAATGGGATGATTGAAAGAAGCAAGTCCCCATGACAAATCCCCATCAGGCATATGCAACCACTAAATCGGGGATTTTTAACGCCAGTCCTTGAGGGCCAGTGCCCAGGACAGTTTGTACACCCACACACAGATTAATTGAATCAGCTGTGTTTGAGCAAAAGAATAACCAGTCTGCGTTGGACACTGGCCCTCCAGGAGTGGAGCTGAAGATCCCTGCACTAGATATTAATTAGAAACTTCTCAGCCATTCTACACCTTGTTTTTTTTTTCCCCAGTGTGTCCATTCAGAAGCTGCCTGAGAAGAGCTGCTACATAATATACGAGTTCTGGCAAGATCGTTTATCCTGGATGAGGTAGGTAGGAGTGCGTGTGTGTGTGTGTGTGTGTGTGTATGTGTGTGTGAGATGCTAAATGGATGTGTGTACTCATTTTATAAGAAATGAGGTCAATGTCTATCAGCTGTGTTCCTCTTTATTTAAAAGGCACACTTAGCTGATGAGCAGATGGCAGATCTTCTTGAAAATGTTGCTTCATCCTCTACAAACATACAACTGTTTTCTTACTGACTCTGAATCCTTAGGATTATATTTGAAGCAAGTCATATTTTTAGACTATGAATTAGTCAGTCTGTTTTTTGCTCTCTTTCCCCTTAGCTATCTGCAGTCTGAAGCGAGTAAAACTTTTCAGCGCTGTATCATAGATATGCTGGAGGATCCTGAACTGGTCTCCACCATGCTCATGCCTGGTATGTGATTGTGTGTGGGTTGGAAAGGTTTGATCTTGAGAGAGGTTTGCTGTTTATATGGATGTGCTTGTTAGGCCTGTCAGTGATGGCAGCCATTAACCTGCCTTCACATTTAGTGGAATACCAGATATGTTTTGCTACCGCTTCAGTGGGAGTTACAGTAGACAGGCTTTGTGTGGTCGAAGAGACTTTCACTTTGCTTTTTGAGATTCGGTCGACTTGAGCCAACAGAACATTACGTAGCTGGAAAGAAAAGCTATATCGTCAACCCTATTAACATAGTTCAAAACGACATAAAGTACAGTGCAAAAGTCTTGAACCACCTCTCATTTCTTCATATTTTGCCAGACCTTCTTGTATTTTTAAAACACTGCTGAAGACTAGTTCTTCCTGAAGGACATTTTTGGCTCTAATTTTCAGTCCAGTCCCTCTATCTGACCAGGTTCTTTTGTTTTGTTAAGCCACACAGTGACCTATGAATCATTCAAGCATAAAAAATTAAGTTATTAAGTTAAGGTTCAGGCCAATGATTAGTATATTGCTCAATGCTGACTGCTGTGTGGTTGGAACAGACGAGAGGGGAAATGAGGTTGCTGCTGACATTGTTATATAAGCAACCGATTTTTTAATTGTATCTTTAGGCCCACAGCAGCCTCCTGCAGTAAAACATTTGTTGCCAATTCAATCTATGTCATTTAATCTGATTTAATATGAAGAAATGAGGTATGGCTTTTGCGCAGTACTATATATTGTAAGCTAAAGCTAGTTGAGATATTCAGTTATAACGCTTAGTTCAGCAAACAATGGCATTCTAAGGTGCAGACTTGTGCCTCTTCTGTACATTCGTGCGTTGACTTTATGTTTGACCCGAGGAGGCGAAAAACTGATATGTCAACTGATAATAGCTTGAACTGAACAGGGTTTAATTAGCGTCTCTTTTTTTCAGCATGTCGTACACATAGGCCACACTGGCTTTGTTAAATCTGATGAAAATGACACATTAGATGTGCTAAAAGTAACACAAAGTCTCTCTCTCTCTCTCTCTTTCTCTCTCTCAGCATCCTGGTGGATTATGACAAACAATTAACCTCCGCGACATGCTGTATGCAACTTTCGCAAATGACACAAAAGGAAGAAAAAGAAAAAAAAAAAGTACAGCATCTAAAAATGACCGTGTGTGTATGTGTCTTGCTGCTCCCTGGCTCAGACAAAAATATTGTCTTCCTTCCACTTCATTGCTCGGTTTGTGTTCCTTTATCATTCCATCTGTATGGAAATGATCAAATAAATCCAGGCATGCTTCTAATCTCTCTAAGCATGTATAGAAAATCAAAGTGACGTTTGCTTCATGCAGAGGCCGCTGCCAGAGCTTTGAGAGCTTACATGGCTTTGAGGTGGAAACCGTGTACAGATTAAGCAAGGTGCTTTTTGACCTAAAAACTGGAAAAGAAGGAATTGAATATCACTATTTGCTTTGACAAATCTAGACTCAATGTTTGCTTCCTTGGGTACCATATAACAGAATTAGCTATTTGAGACTGCATGCTTATTAGAAATTTTAGTTGACTTTAACCAATATCCATGCTTGCTTAAAGCTTCTAAAAATACAACTGAGCTGTGTGATTGTGTGAATAGAGTAGCCCATATTTGGAACTTGACTGTTCTGCCTTGTGGTTTCTCAGTCGTTACGCAAGTCCTACCCATTTACAGTAAGATAAGCTCTTATTTTATGTACCTTCTGTAACTATTTCTATTGCGTATTTTATTTTAAGTAGTACACCCTTACATCGAGTCTATTATCTTTACTGTTTGATGAATAAACATATCTTTATTGGTTTAAATAGCCTGTATATGTTAATTGCTTCGACCTAAGGTTGCTTAGATTTATTTATTTATTTATTTATTTATTTACTGCTTACTTATATCTATTGTATTTAAACAAAAGCGAAATAATAAAACTAAAATCATGATTTGCGTTCCTCTCTGGTTTCCCTGATTTTTGTTTAGTTTCCTTTCATTTTGAAGATTTTCTGAAGTTCATGACAAACATTTCAACTGATGGATCTTTGTGAATGTTTTGACAATGCGTGACATCTCGTAACAGTATGACTGAGCTGTTTCAGCTGTGTGAGTCAGTCCTGCTAAAGCTCTATGCTATATATAAAGACACATTAAGGGTTTTACGTTAAGAGTTGCACATAAATCACATAAGCCTGGGTAAAAGTGAAACAGTAGTAATGAGGAATCAGAGAGCTGTAGTGGCAAATCAATAAGACTAACCAGAGCCATTAAACACCATGTTCAGTAAGGCTGGTGAGGAAGTCTCTGTGGAGGTGAAAGCTCTGCTGATTTGTAAAATTATTTAAACTGAATTCCCCAACTTGTCAGTTATATTAACATATTCCATTTTTCATTTGACTGGAGTCAACGTTTAAAATAGCCTCATGAATAATAATGAAAAACTGGCAAATGGTCAATGTGACCTGAACTGGGGCTAATGGGTACAGCTGGGTGTTCAGCTGGGACAAAGATACAGTCTCCTACTTCTCTTATTCGTGAAAAGTTTCATATTAGAGAAAGTGTTATCTGCCTGTCACTCAGGTTAACCATGAGAATAACAAAATCTTTTTAGTCCAAATGACTGGAGAAAAAAATTTCTTTTGACAATGACAACAAAGTTTGTTTTTTGTTTTTTTTTTACCGGTAAAATATGTCCATCTTTAAGAAGTGACAATTCCAAAGAAAATTCCAACTTTACAAGAGGCAGGATTGTTGCAGTGAACTGATTGTCTCAGAGACAAGTAGCCTGGAATCTTCAAATAGCTCATTCTACCATTAACATAATTATAGTCCAATTTAAAGAAACATCAATGAAGTCACAACTTGTTCGACCTTGTCCTTCTGAAAGATGTATTTGTGCTGTTCAGGGATCTCTGTCATTCCGTACCTAAACAATTTGTTGCTCTTAAAGAAGCTAAGTCAACATTTACGGCCTCTGACATGAGCCTTAATCCAGAGTGACTTACAGAAGTCAATAAAAACTTCCTTGCTCTGGTTCAGTAGGTTATTGACCTAGTAAGTACCATCAGGTCAACACTGTTGGGAAGGTTTATTTTTAATTAACCCAAGTACTTAAGAAAAAGGTAGATCTTGCATGGTCGTTTGATGACTGATAATGACTCTTTTCCTGACATCTAGAGGAAATTCATTCCACCACCTAGGTGCCAGAACAGGAAAGAGTATCGGTGCCTTCCTTGTACCCTGAGAGATTGTGGGAGCAGTCGAGCAGTACTAGAGGATCGGCGGGAGCATGCTGCAGTGCGGCTTGTGATAAGTGCTTTACGTTAAGTGGGTGCTGGCACGTTTTTTGGCTTTGTAGGCAAGCATCAGTGTTTAAATCTGATGTGGGCAGCCTACAGCAAGCCAATGGAGGGACTGAAGTAAGAGAACTGTGTGGGAAAATTTAGGAAGATAAAAACAAGTCATGCAGCTGCAATACGGATGCAATATGGTTAAATAGCACACGGAGGCATATCTTTCAAAAGCAAGTTGCAGTACTCCAGTCCCAAAATGACAAGGAACTGAACAAGCATCTGAGCAGCCAGTGTGGATAGATTTGGTCAAATTCTGTTGTAGAGAAGAAATTGACATAAGTGTGACAGAAGGATAAAAAATGCATGAAAAAGACATCTAATTGTCTCAAGGTTGCGTGAGATTACAGAGTAGATCCTGATAAGGGGGTGGATTATCTGAGAAGAACAGAAGTTTAGTTTTGCTGGTATTGCGTTTCAGCTGCCATCCAGAGATTTGGGCAGAAGCATGAGTTTGAGGGAGGAAATTGTGTATCATCTTCACAGCAATGATATGAAAACCCATGTGAGGACATGTCCTCACCAAGAGATCAAGTATAGAAGGAAAAGAGGACTAAGTACTGATTCTTGAGGGATACCACTGGACAGTGCGAAGCAGATGTGGATCCCCTCCATTACCATATGACTAACTTTCCAAATAGGAAGTGAACTACTGCCATGTGTGCCACAGATTCCAAGACTTATGAGGATGGAAAAGAAAGTCTTTGTCGTGGTTAGCTGTCAAGCAAATGGATTGATGGTACTGGGACCAAAGTTATAGGCAAGGCCAGTAAGACCGAATGATATAATCCTTGCCCCAGCAGACAATTCAGAGTCAAGGCAAAACAAGGCAAAAATTCAACAAAATATTAATAGGCAAACTGTACCAGCTTAAAAATGTACTTTGTTCATGTATAGCTTAGTGTTTGTTTGAATTTTGTGTTTAAAAAATATTGAGCCTGCAAATAGCATAAAAAACGCACAATGAAATGATTTAAGGATTTGTATTAAATAGTTTGTATGCATCCATGCTTGTGTGTGCTTTGTTTTGTGTGGGTGGGTAACTCCACATTGATCAAGCTCCGGGGATGGAATTCATACATTTCAAATGATTCAGCTGAATTTGTCAATAACACACAAAGACTCATTCTGATCATCACTTTCATTTGAATTCCTGACTACATTTTTATTTAAAATAAAGCTTTATGTTTAAATGTATAGTGTTAGTGTTGAACCCTTGCGGTGCGAGAACTCACTGAATGGCTTAAGGATAATGATAGTCATGCTTCTTTGCTGTGGTCTTCCAGATTGTAACCTAGTTAAAGGCCTGTAGGATATTGTAGACAGTGTTTGACAATGCTGGAATATTGTGTTTAATGCTGTACAGTTCCAGACACAAAGCTCACAGAGCACCATCTTCTTACTAAGATACTGTACGTTCTGCTGTTTTTCCTTGTTTGCTTTGACATTAATTTGCAATAAATTTCTGTATGTGAAATTCTTCCTGTACCTTAATAGTCTGCATAACCATCCATGTGTTAGTTATCATAACAGATGAATATTTATTATTTGGTAGGTTTATTAATCATTTGTGTAAGGTCATTTGATAATGGAATGGTATATTTCTCAAACAGTATAAATGTAAAGATCATTCTAATTACTCATTTGGCAAAATCACTTGTTGGTGGTTACTTGAAAATGTGCCGATGTGAATTCTTCCACTTTCGATGAGTCATTAAAATTCCTGCTGTGCCGCAGTAGCTCACATTACTATATCCATTTGAAAGATATAAACAAAAAGAAATCACAGTTCCTTCAGTTAGTCACTCTTTTTTCACTTCTTTTTTTTTCTCCTATCCTCCTCCACTGCCCAGTGAGTATTGGATCAAAAACTATGCAGTCGCTCGTGCTTTTTCTCAGTTACACACATTCTCTATTTCTCTATTCTATTCTTACTCTCACTATCTGTGTGTGTAAGAGTCACTAGTAGTGAGCACATACCCTTCCTGTTTGTTGGTAAGCTGATTTCTCTTATTATTCTTTCTTTTTTTTTTTATTCTACATATGGCCAACTTTATTGACTTTATGCTCCTTTTCAGAAGAAATTAAAGTGATAAGGGTCCAAAACCTTCTGTTAGCATCAATTTAGGGACACAGACACTCAGACAGACAAACAGACAGACAGATAGATAGATAGATAGATAGATAGATAGATAGATAGATAGATAGATAGACTTGATAGATAGAGATAGATAGACTTGATAGATAGATAGATAGTAGTATTAATAAAGTGGACGGCATATACTAGAATATCTACTAAAACACACACACACACCCTGTCTCTTGGTTTTGGTCTACAGTCCTTGCAGTAAAGTGTGTGTGTTCCCATGATTAAAAGCTCAACAGGATTTTTCTAGCGTGCACACACTTGAATGCAAGATCAAAAGATGCAGAAATATCAAAGAGTCTGGCTCAAGCTGCGTTCCTCTTTCCCTAGATTATTTCCTCCTGTATTCATTTTGTACTTGCTGGGCTCAGCAATGACAAAGCACGCAGTTTCCTGAATTTGCTGAATGAATTACCTCTTCTATCTATAAGTGTCAAACAAATTCTTTACATTTAAATAACAGTGTGCAGGGTGCTACTGGGTTAACGTGTGGGCTAATGTGGCTGGATAACAGCAGCACGATCTGTTTCATAACCAAATCAAATAACATAACATGCCAAGTAAATATGGCTGAAAGTGATTGTTGCTGGAGAAAGATGTTTATTGAAGGACAACAGGCTTTTACAGAACTTTTTTTACAGAACTTACAGTTTCCTGGCTCTGTAAGTTCTGTAAAAGCCTGTTGCTGGAGAAAGATGTTTATTGAAGGACAACAGGCTTTTACAGAACTTACAGAGCCAGGAAACTCCCAGAAATAAGACAAGGCAAGAAATCCTAAAATGTTAGATTAACATCAAGTCAAAAAAAAAAAAAGAAGAGAGAGACCAAGCAGAATAATTCTCAGTAGCTTTTTGAGTATGTAGATGGTGGAGAAATATCCTAGAACTTTTTTTAGTTTGATCAAGATTTCCTGCTTTGTATCATAACAGTCAAATGACGAGAATGACAGAAATTCTATATAATGTTTCTAACATGAAGCTATGCGGTATGGTTGTATAGTGATTAGTACTAACCCTTGGTCTCTTCCTGTCCCCATTGTGTGTATGCATGAATGTGTGCATTACAATGGTGTAACCCACCAGATGGTGATAGATTCCAGTCCTCCTGGGTCCCTGTAAGCCATATAGTGAATGAATTAAATTATGTGGTTAGCTTAATTTCTCAAATTTTTTATTTCCTCTCTTGTTCATGTTTTTCATCTTAAAGGTCACTGTATACTAATAAAGACACTAATTGTGATACAGATAAACTGGACATAATCAAAATTGAAAGTATTAATTCTCCCATCATTAATAAATGCTTTATACATGTCAGGGTCACGGTGGATCCGGAGTCAATCTCAGGAAAGTACATCCGTAGGGACACCAATCTGTTGCAAGTCATCATTCAAACACATACATTCACGTTTAGACATAATTAAGTATAGTTAATCTAGTTCATGACTGAAACCGGAACTCATGATTGAACCAGGAACAGAGCCACCAATTTGTAATATGGTCATTAATGAAAGCAAGATAGACAGAAAGAAAGAAAGAAAGAACGGAAAGTTGGCATGGCTGAACAAATCACTCTTTACTATTTAGACGAAAGAGGACTACTCACTACATAATTTATTTGATCGTGAGAGTGCATTTTCTAACAGGTCTGATGCACAGGTGAAACCACAAACACAGATACGAGACGAGGTCATAGGAAAAAGAGGTAATATTATTAAAAATATTGGGGAAGGAACGGGTTAAAAGGAGGAAGGAAGGGAAAAAGGGAAGGAAAGTGTGCACATGTGGGCACAG
This sequence comes from Clarias fuscus, assembly GCA_030347435.1. Classification (NCBI taxonomy): domain Eukaryota; kingdom Metazoa; phylum Chordata; class Actinopteri; order Siluriformes; family Clariidae; genus Clarias; species Clarias fuscus. Next base: position 23,238,418 of record CM059206.1, on the reverse strand, counting down.
GCTGGTAAGTGCTGACGGGGACAGAGGCAGAGTGGACCCTCGTGGGCAACTCCTCTTGTGATTGGCCGAAACGACTCCTCCCAGCTCTCAAGGGCGCAGCGACTAGCGGGTATCTCCCAGATACCCCTCGTCTGGGCGGCTTTCCTGGCTGGGATCGGAAGCCTAGTCGTGGAACACACACACTGGCCGTTAAACCTTCAGCGACAGGGTCAGGAAATCCAGCTCCGTTTGAGAGTTTACGTACTGCGGGACATCCAGCAGTGCTTGTGGCTGTCCTCAGTGTGGCAATCAAAGGCGCCATTCCATCCATGCCCGGCTCATAGCAACGTGCCTCTCACATGTTCTTGCGACTCTGCTCTGTAGATTTTCCAGGTCCAAACAAACAGACAGTGCAACAGACCCCGAGGTACACTTCCGCAAGCCTGAGATCTTTTACCAGGGATTAATCACCAGCCTGTGCCCATTTCCGTGGCCCCACCCCCTCTTGCACACTATTACGGCCTTCCAATCAGCAGACAATAAGATAGATCAATCGGTTTATCTTTAATTCACACAGCTAGTAAAGCAAACAGACTGATCCCAAACCAACACTAACAATTAACCAAGCAGACTCAATATTTACAGACAATTAAGACTATAACAAAAACCATGCACAACATTCACACACTGAATTTAAGGCAAAGAGGAAAAAAAAGAAAGTAGGTAGGTCGATCTCCCTCACATCCACTGCAGTGTCTTTTTAAAAGTCTCCACCAATTACCACTCTCATAGATTAACAACAGGTGCGTCAACCTGAATGGGAGAGATAGAGAGAGAGCACGCGTAAGCATGAAAGAAAAAAAAGTGAGGAGCCATACACAGCGCACCAAACTCCAGAGAAAAAAGAAAAACACCACTCAGGTCATAACACTCCCCCATCTAACAGGAAAAAACCAACAACATATATGCACATCAAACAGATATATATACATCGGCAACAATGTTATCTGCCCCCTTACTATGCTGTACCTCTACATTATACTTCTGGGCACTAAACGTTGGTTATGATTGTAGATGCGCGATATGAAAACCAAAGGGTTATGATCGGTAAAAACCACCACTGGTTCAGCTGTAGATCCCAGATATACATCAAAATGTTGTAATGCTAGAACCATAGCAAGGGTTTCCTTTTCAATTGTAGAATAGTTTTGGTGACTTTTATTGAACTTGGCTGAAAAGTAAGACATAGGGTGAGCAAAACCATCAGGACCATCCTGCAAGAGAACAACTCTTGTTGCACTCGTGTCAACCTCCAACTTGCATCGTCGTGACAAATCAGGAGCCAACAGCACTGCAAAGCAAAGACTTGGCACACACAAAAGCATGCTGACAGTCATCTGACCAATAAAAAGGTGTCTTTGGACTGCAAAAGGCTGTCAAAGGTGCAACGACAGAAAAGTTCTTACAAAAACATCTGTAGTAACCTGGCATTTCTAAGAATCTCTGCAATTCACGTCGAGTGGTTGAAACAGAGTACGGTAAGATTGCAGTCACTTTAGCTTCAACTGGTCGCACTTTGCCTTGACTAACTTGCTTTCCCAAATAAGTCACGATTGCTTTTGTTCACATGTGCTCAATCCAAGTGTCATTATAGACCACAACATCATCCAGATATACATTACAGTGCCTTACATCTTTCAGCACTAACGCTGGTGCGTTTGGCAAACCAATCCTGCGCAAAATGATCAAGTGTAACAAAAGCAGCAATATATGAAGCACGCGGTGTTAACGAAACTTGCCATTATCCCTTAATAAGATCTAGCTTTGTGATATAGCGAGCAGTTCCCAAATTATCACAATCCTCAACTCTCGGCAAAGGGAACGAATCTGCAACAGTGACTGCATTCACTCTTTGAAAATCAGTGCAGAACCGGACAGAACCATCTTGCTTTAGCACCAACACATAAGGAGAACTCCAGGGACTTTTACTCAACTTGGCAAAATTATTCTGCAGCAAATATGACACCTCTGTTTTCATGACTTTCCTCTTTTCAAGAGAGCAATGGTAAGCATGTTGTTTAATCGGCCGGGCCGAGCCAACATCAATACCGTGCTGAAGAACAGATGTACATGAAGGAACATCATTAAAAAACTTAGAATACTTATTAATCAATCCAATTATGTCTTTCTTTTGAGCGTCCTCAAGATAAAACAGTTAAGCTGACAGGGAGTTTAAAATCTCAGAATTATTCAAGCAGCCTCCATAGAACATTTCATGATGTCTTTCTAACGCATCCTCCTGATCATCTTGGACGCATTAGCTATTTTCACTTATCTGTAGCACTTTTGGTCAGATCCTCAACTTCATCAGTTTTCACTGATCTTTCTAAATATGTCTTTAAAATATTCACATGACGCGTTTTCCTTCGACGGTCTGGGTTATAAATCACATAATCAGTTTTGTTCAACTTACTTTTTACAACATAAGGACCAAAAACCCGAGCAGCAAGAGCAGCACCGGGCAAAGGAAGTAAAACTAAAACCTTTTCTCCCGGTCTGAAATTTCGCACCATGGCATACTTATCACATTGTAGTTTCATATTTTCTTATTCTTGGCAACAGCACAATCTTTGTGTAAGCGTTCTCGACATTGTGAGACGAAGTCCAAGATATTATTCTTTGGTTTTTGCCCCACTCAAGGAACTGATCTTTAAGAACTTTAAGAGGTCCATATACATTATGGCCAAAGACAAGCTCAGCGGGACTAAACCCAATGATTCTTGTCTTGCATCACAAACAAAACCAATCGTGCACATCGCAATCGTGCACAGTTTCAAGGCAGTATTTGCCTAGCATATATTTTAATGTCTGATGCCAGCGCTTCAAAGCCCCTTGTGATTCAGGGGGGTAGGCACTAGAAACAACGCTTTACGAAAGAGCTTAGACATAACATTAGATCCGTGATCCAACTGAACTATTTTTGGCAAGCCAAAAGTTGTGAGGAGTTTCAGAAGAGCTTTCGTAACAGTAGCAGCCATAATCTTTCGCAAAGGTATTGCTTCAGGAAACCTTGTGGTTAAACACAAAATTGTTAAGCGATACTGATTACTGGTTTTCACCTGTGGAAGTGGACTCACACAATAACCCGCTCAAATTAACCCGCACCAGTGGAATCACCTGATTTGGCTTACCAGCCATCTGGCATGCATGACATGTTTTACAATAACGGGAAATGGCAGATATTAAACCCGGCCGAAAGAAATGTTGCAAAATCCGATTATATGTTTTTGTCACCCCAAGATGACTTGAGCACAAATGATCATGTGCCACTGCTAAAATATTTTGATGAAATTGCGTAGGAACAACAATTTGATTAACAATTGGTGCCCCAATCATAATCATCTTTGTCCTTTACAGTATGTGCATTCCATTTACGTATCAAAACTTCATTGTCCCAGTAAAACTGATGGTTTGACGATTGCTGTATAGCAACATCTGCTCTTGTGCGGCACTTCTTGAACGTAAAATCACTATGTTGAGCATCTACCAAGACTTCACGTGAGATGGGTAAAAACGCAACTGTTTCTGGTGCAAACGAGGATTCGACAACTCTATCCTTAACTGGTTATTCATCTAAGAACTTTTCCTGCAACATCTGCTAACAACGTGTTCAACCTCCTCCTGCTGAGATTCCCTTTTCAGCTGTGCTCTGGTTGTCACTGCACTGGAAAACACTTCAGGAAAATTTTTTGCAAAATTATCAGGGGACACATCATCAGATGGCACATCAACAACAAGTACAACGGGAATAACCTTCCCACCAGCTATGTCATTCCCCATGATAAAATCAACTCCCTTAACAGGCAATGAAGAGCAAACTGCCACATTAAAACATCCAGACACCAAATCAGACGTAATTCATGCCTTATGAAGTGGAACATACATAAAACCTGTCCAATTCCCTGTACAATAGTACTGGTACCACATGAGAGTTCTGCCCAAAATGGCAGCACATCTGCTAAAATGAAGGATTGAGAACCTCCGGTATCTTGCAAAATCTTTACAGTGTGCTGCTGATCATCTGCTCCTATCAGAAACACAGGACCTGGCCTCCGAGTGGCGCAGTGGTTAAAGCGCTCGCCCTATCATCCGGAGATCGCTAGTTCGAATCCCGGGTGGTGCTGTAACCTCTCGCAGCCGGAGGTCTAGAGAGAGCTGATTGGCCGAGCTCTCTCAGAGGGGAGGGATGAGAGGTACTTAGTGCTCCCACATTAATCACGGCTCTACAGTCCGGGGCGTCTGTGAGCTTGCGCAACGGAGGGAGTGGATAGCGCTGTCCTCCGAGTGTGTTACGCCGCCCCCACGGTGCGCGAGCGAGCAGTTCGAAAAAAATGCGGTCGGCTGTAGGAAACACGTGATAGTCTTCGGCCCTCCCGGCTGAGTGGTAGTAGTAGCCTTAATGTGGGAGCCCCCTAGTGACGGGGAGGAATTGGACACGACTAAATTAGGGAGAAAATCGGGGAAAAAAAAAAAAAACACAGGACCTTCAAAAACAAAAGTTTTAAAACAATCTTCATTACTCACATCATCAGATGCAACTTCGGCAGGCACAGTCTTTAATAAAACTACTGGACGTGACTATATTTTTCCTTTAAATTTTTCCTTTCAGTCAACAATCTCATTCATTCACAATCACAATCACAATACCCACATCCACCTCTGAATTTCAAATCTTATGCCTTAAAATCGGATAGACTGGTTTCATTGCCTTTCTGCGGAACAGACACAGATTCTAGTCGAATTCGAATGAACACCGTTTTATGCATCAAAGCAAATTCATCAGCAAGTAACGCGGCTTGTTGTATAGTATTCACTTTTTGTTCAATCGCACGCGTCAACATTTACTTCATTACCATCTCTAGGCTTTTCATCAACCTGATCACTCGAACCTACTTTTGTCTTTCTTGCAATTCAAGTTCTTGTAAACGAACTCGAGTTTCAGCTTCAATTCGATATGTCTCAAACTGATATTGCAACTTGTCTTTTCTTGCTTGAGCTTTACCTTGAGTTTCCAACTGTAATCTAGCTGAACGTATTGTTAAATGAGCTTCTCCTTGAAAAGTTGGTGATGCAGCCGTAGAAAACGAAAATGGATCCAATTTTGGCATAGACAGGGGTGGTGGTAGTAGATCACGCTCTATCCTGTTCTGTCCCAGCAACTGGCAACTCCCCCTTCTGAAAATCAGCAGAAACTGCTGGCAACACTCCTTTGTCTAAAAGCGCAGCCAAAACATTACCCTTAATCCTTTTGAAGTATCATTTTTGAAACCGTGATTTCATAATGTTGAGCAATTTCAAATAAATCATCATTCCTACAAATTGTCTATTTTTTTCTAGACTTTGTTCTTCCACAAAATCAGTCAAATAAAACTTTGTTGACATGACAAAATAGTTTTTGTGTTAAATAAACAAGTTAACAAGTAAACAAAAACTCTGGACCTATGCTCAACCAAGAATTCTAAACTAAGTTCTAACTAGTCTTCAGAGGGTTACCAGTTAAAAGAATAAATCTCTCCCCCGGGATCCAAAAATAACAAACTAAAACAAAAACACAAAACAAAAAAATGTGAACCGTAGGAAGAGCTGGAGCTCAGCCCAGAAAAAAACAGATTTTAAATTTTGCTTACCTGCAACAAGGCTGTTAGTCCTTTAATATCTCATACAACAAATACTCTTTAGACTAATTGGTCTACCATACGGAACAATATCAATCCCAGACGAGACCCCAATTATGTTATGCCTTCCGTAGTCAATCTCGATAAATGGAGAAACAAAGAAAGGCAACATGACATAAAAAATGAGCAGACAGTAAGATAAATCAATCTTTAATTCACACCACTTGTAAAGCAACCAGACTGATCTCAAACCAACACTAACAATTAACCAAGCAGACTCAATGTTAACAGACAATTAAGCCTATAACAAAAAAAATGCACAACATTCACACACTGGATTAAAAAAAAAAAAAGAAAAGTAGGAAAAACACATATCTGCTGCAGCATCTTTTTAAAACTCTCCACCAATGACCACTCTCATAGATTAGCAACAGGTGCGTCAACCTGAATGGAAGTGTGAGAGAGATCACAAGTAAGCATGAAAGAAAAAAAACCAAGGAGACATACACAGCGCACCAAACTCTGGAGAAATAAGAAAAACACCGTCGTAACACACACCTGCAATTTCCTTAGGAGGTTCTCCTCCATAGGAGACTCAGGTGCATGCCACATCAGGAAACATAACATACATTAAAGCATAAATCCACAATAAAGCTATGAATGTTACGTCCACTGTGGTCCTTATAACATGGAACAAAGGTTTTCAAGACTAACTTGACAAACACAACAGAGCAATAACCAGGTTGATGAGTTTTTAATTACTGTAAATTGATAACTTTATTTGAGAAATACAATATTTAAATGCATACATTCCTTATGATTATATTTGCTTGAATTTTGGAAATTTGTTCAATCCCATAGTTCAATCCCCAGCTCAGATTATTGTTTTATTGTTTTTCTCATAACGTGTCCCCCTGGGTCCCTTCAGTCTCCCACCATCCAAAAACATGCAGTTAGGAGAACTGGCTAAGCTATACTGGCATATATTTGCACATCAGGGTGTGAATGGTGTGATGTGATGGACTGTGATGTCTTGTGCCCAGTGTTAGTGGTGTTTGCACAAGTTATGCTGCAACTCTGACCTGGACCCTGAAGACGACAAAAAGCTAACTCTTTTACTGCTACACTTTTTTTTTTTTTAATAATGTTTTTACCTATTAATCTGTGTTCACAGTTGACAGATTCACCTTAGAAAGATTCTGCTGTAGGATATGTTAATGGATGAATCAGAGTGAATGAAAAACTCTTTCCAATGTTTACAATGCTGAGCCAACCAAAACTTTGGCTTAGATTTTTTATTTAAAGTTCCTTAGTCGGGGGTTTTAAAGGCTGAAATCTGCGATTCCTCTTTGAAATGGAAATTTTAAGTGCATATTCTTGTGTTCCTGCCTTGCACTTGAGATGGTCATTAATTATAGCAGATCTGACTGATTAAAGTGGAAGTGGGTGAGCATTCAGCCAGCAGAACCCTGAAGAAAATCTATTGAGCCGTGAAGCAATATGTGTGATACTCAACTCTAGGAGTGAACATTGCCATATTTACATGGCTCTCTAATCAAATCAGGTTTTCACCTGCTAATAGACATAATCTTATGTGTTTGCTTTGCAAATGAAATGACCTTTTATTTACTTACTTAGGTATATTTAATGATCTATAAAAAATATTAGGCTTGTTATTCAAATAGTGTGTGCCATTTTCCCTCTACACCAGCCACATCAGCACTTAAAGCATAAATCTGGCCGTAAATCTCACCGATTAAACATCAACTAAATGTTAATCTGTTAGGAACCTCCACTAGAGGTCACTGTTCATGTCTGTCTGTCTTGTGTAGTTCTTGTTGGTTGACTCAGTTTCCCAGAAGGCACCTCAGTCAGGTGATGAGTGCTCACCTGGACTGAGGTGCCTCATTAAAGCTTCTATAAATAGCAGTCTGTTCTGGGAAACTGGGTCGAGCATTGTTTGTCTGTAGGTTTGTTTGTTTGGTATGTTTGTCTTTTAACTACCGTCATGTGGGCATTCCTTTTTGTTTGTTTAAGTTTATATTTTAGTTATATTGTTTTACCTTTGTTTAAAGAGGGCTCTAGTTGTGTTTTCCTTAAGTTCCTTGTGTTGATGGATTCATGGAGCTGTCCTGTTTCATGTTTAGCTAGGCTGTGTCTCCTCCTGTGTACAGTGTAAGTACCGTTCTGTGTCTTCCCAGTGTTTGTCTTCCAGTTTAGTTCTTTGTCTGTTTAGTTTTGTGTAGCCACATGAGGGTTTAGCTGCTAGCAGGGTTAGCCGCTAGTAGGCCTTAATTGCTAGTAGGGTTAGCCCTTAGTAGGGTTAGCCTCCTGTAGGCTAGCCTCTAGGGGGATTGACTGCTAGTGGTTCTGGTCACTAGTAGGTTAGCTGCTAGTTTGGAGTAGCCTCATGTGTGCTTTGCCTTTTGTGTTCAGTTCCCCACTCTTAGGTCAGTACTAACCTGGTTAGCCACTAACCCCATTAGATACTAACCTGGTTAGGTCAGCATCCAGTGTCCCCAGCATTCCATGTAGCTACTAACCTCACTAACCACTAACCCAGCCACTCTAGTCTCCTGTCTCTAGTCTCCTGTCTCTAGTCTCCTGTCTCTAGTCTCTAGCCCTGTCTCTCCTGTCTAGCCCTGTCTAGTCTCTAGTTCCCCTATGTGTCTTAGTTAGCTTCAGCTCCATATTTCCTCATCCCCAGTTCTCTCTGTCGGTTCCCTGTGTCAGCTCCTGGTTCCCTGTGTCAGCTCCTGGTTCCCTGTGTCAGCTCCTGGTTCCCTGTGTCAGCTCCTGGTTCCCTGTGTCAGCTCCTGGTTCCCTGTGTCAGCTCCTGGTTCCCTGTGTCAGCTCCTGGTTCCCTGTGTCAGCTCCTGGTTCCCTGTGTCAGCTCCTGGTTCCCTGTGTCAGCTCCTGGTTCCCTGTGTCAGCTCCTGGTTCCCTGTGTCAGCTCCTGGTTCCCTGTGTCAGCTCCTGGTTCCCTGTGTCAGCTCCTGGTTCCCTGTGTCAGCTCCTGGTTCCCTGTGTCAGCTCCTGGTTCCCTGTGTCAGCTCCTGGTTCCCTGTGTCTTTCCTGAGCCCTAGTTTGAGTTTGTTGTTTCTTTGTTCGTTTGTCTGTTTTTGAGTTTGTTTAAATAAAGACTTTCTGTTTCAACAACCCCTCTGCGTTCATGCCTACCTATATGCCCACGGAAACTACATCAGCCGGGTCTAGCCAGCACCACCAGCTAGACCCATGACATAATCATTTATTCATCTATAAATAAATAAAAATAAATAAATGAAAATGTGTAGGTCAGATGTGGTATAATGGCCACCTATCAAGAGAAATGTCCAGTCAAAAATGACTCTGCCCTGGTACTGAAGGGTCAGAAAATGAACAGTATGTAAGGGTTAAATTGTAGACACACTGACTTCCTACAGAACTTTCAGATTTGCAGATTCATATTAAACCTGATGTTTACTTACTTTCTTTGATCTGCAAAATATCTTGGACCAGGGTAAGAATTCTACAGTAGCATCATCTCCTGTTTTAGTGATTAATCACCTGAATGGTATAATTTGGGAACCCACTTCTGTATGCAGTATAAACCCAGCATACATTGGTTTCACTCCTAGGTGAACATGTTCACGCAGCATGTTGCATTGCATTGACAAATTGTAGATAAATGACCAAGTTAATACACCAAGTTATGTTAATAGTGTATGCATTTAGTGTTTTCTCATATTTGTGTACATATAGGTAGACTCCAACTTCTGCTCCTTAATATCAATGTCCGGTGTGCTGGCACTATTATACGTACCGTCAGAATTCTCTCATCTGCATTTATCTCTATGCCATATCTTGCTTATGTTTAATCAAGTCTCGAGTTTTTTCCAAGTCCTTGTTCACTGCCTGCCAAATCATCAATGTTGTTAGCAAAAATTAGGAGCTTTCAGGTTGTTCTGTCTCCATTTTTGATGGTGCAAAAGTGGCCATCCAGTGGATTAATAATCATTTGTTCTTTTCAAGACACTGAAAAGACACACGGAACCACTCAACCACTCTGCCTTGCACCAGTACCACACTGGTTGTTTTGGCGTACAGTCACGTGAAAGCGCGGCTAGATCAGTCCTTCCATCTGGAATGATAGCTCTACTTGTGGCTGCAGTCTCTGCAGGATGATCTTAAGCATCATCATGCTGGTGAGGCTGATGAGACCGGATGTACAATGGTTCTGGCAATGTTGTACGTTGCCCTTCTTGCTGAGGGTAATGATCAGTGATGGTGTCCATGTTGTAGGCCACAGTCTGCCAGATCTTGTTGCAGATGAGAGTAAGAATGTCTCTCCTCCATACTTCAAACATTCTGCTGGGATGTTGTCTGTTGCCTACCCACGCTTCTCTATACTTTTTCTTTCCCCTCCACCTTCTTCTCTTGTCACATGGGTTTGAATTTGCAATTTTTTTTCAATTGAAGGAATTGTACAGTACAGGTTATGTAAAGTATTATTTTGTCCTCCATTTTTTAATTTAAAAAAAATTTGCTTCACCCACTCTCCTCAAGCAGATGCAATACAACATTTACAAATACGATTATAGCGCAATAACCCCTTTTATAGATATAGTCCTGTGCTACTACAAGAAACAGGTCTACAAATATTTGCAATATGTCAGTAGAGTCAGTCAAAAAGCAGTAAGCAGTAATCAACCTGTGAGGTAATCAATATTAACATTCATAAAAAAAGGGGGGGGGGGGGGGGGAATACAACTATTTTGTTTAAAGGACATTACATGTCCTTATGCAGAAGGCAACTCCCTAAACCAACAATAAAAAGGTTTCCATTTCAAATAAAACTTTTTCACTGATCTGCTCACTGCGAGTTTTATCTTTTCTAGCTCAAGATAAAATATCACATTCTCTTGCCAACTCAGGCATTGAAGCCGAATAAATGAGGAAGGTTGCATCAGAAAGGGGTGCCAGATGTGCCAATTAAATATGCGGATCAAGAAAAAGATTTCAATACCGGATGGGTCAAGCCTGGAAGTGAAAGGGGTGATGATAAATGTCAACAGTGCATACGCTCCACAGGTGGGATGTCATGTGAAGGAGAAAGCAGATTCTGGAGTGAGCGAGACAAAGTGGTAGTGAATGTCTCCAAAGGCAAACGATTGGTGACTGGAACTGACCTTAATGGGCATGTTGGTAAAGGGAACAGAGGTGATAAGGAGGTAATGGGGTCCAGGAGAGGAATATGGAATGACAGATCGCAAGTAGGATGGAAACGACAGTGACGAATACATAAGAAGAAAGAGGAACACAGGGCCTTCAAAACAAGGGGTGGAAGATGTACTCAGGTGGACTAGCTGCTGTGTAGGAGAGGAGACTGTAAGGTGGTTTCAGGGGATGGTGTAAAGGAGTAGCAGGCGTGATCTGTGACAGATCTGTGATTTGCTTTGGGAGTGAACACAATAATAGACAAGATTACGAAGGAGTATATTAGAGGGACAGTGCAGAGAACGGTTTGGTGACAAAGTTATAGAGGACAGATTTAGATAGTTTGGACATGTGCAGAGGAGGGATGAGGGTTATATCGGGAGGAGAGTGTTAGAGATGGAGCTGCCAGGCAGGAGGAGTAGAGGAAGGCCCAAGAGGAGGTTTAAAGATGTGGTGAGGGAGGACATGCAGAAGTTTGGAGTGACAAGGGAATGAAAGATGTGGTAGACAGAACTAGATGGAGACAAATGGTCCACTGTGGCGACCCCTAACGGGAGCAACCAAATGAAGAAGACGATCCCATTTTTTAGCCACACTTCAGCAAAAGGAGGAGTGGTAGATGTCCATCCTCCTACAGCCCAAAGGTGACCTAAACACAGTCATATCAGATTGGTTTAGATTTATCTACCACTTCAAATAGAGCTATAAGCTGACAGTGGTTACCTGTCATTCCTGTCATTTTTCAAAATCACTGCCGAAAGCAATTAAGGGTTTAAATGGCAGGGAGGGAAATACGAAAGTTCTTAGAGACAAGGATTGGCAAGAGTGCGACTCAAGCAAACACCAGTTAATATCTGGTTGATAAACAATACAAGTTTGGATAATGGATGCCCAGTAATGTACAGTATAAAGCTGGGACGGCCAGTCCACCTACCTCATGACCTCTTTGAAGAATGTCCCTAACAACTCTTTTTTCAAAGTCTGCTTTCATTTAGTTAATCTGAGGAATATAGTGGGCACCAAACGGAGATGCAAATAAGTGAGTAATACATTTGTATTGATATTTGAGACATCTGAAGATATCTTGAGATTACTGAAAAGGCAAGGATTTCTGTCTGATCTGTAGAGCTGACATATTAATGGGGAAGCTTTCACTTTTGTGAATCTACATATGTGGATCCATAACAGCGTTCAGATCTCATGAGAGGATTAACTGATGCATGTTTAGATCTGGTATTAATGAAAAGACTATTTGCAAAATGCACATCACCACAATTAGGGGCATAGACATATGCTAAGAGAACCTGAACCTATAATAAAACATCTATAAGGGTTACTGATTACCCTACATTCAACCCTACAGCAACATAGGTGATGTTGTGGTGTAAACCATATTCTCTTGGCATTTAATATCGTTACACCTTTGGACTCATTTTCTATTTTCAATTGTTTTAGATGGGAAAAAAAAACTTTAGCTCATTTAACAGGAGCATTAGACCCTTTAACATTCCAAAATATAAATCTCATAGAATGGAGGTCATCTGTATCACCTATGTTAACCATATTAACATTTCTGCATATGGTAATTGTGCTGATTAAATATGATTATTAATCAGATTCAGCAACATGACTGCTCAGTCCGATCAAATTCCACAGATAAGGCTGGAAAATTCATAGAGATGTGGACTAGAAAAGTTAGTAGGAGGCTGTGCCAATACTGCATGACCCTAAGGTCATGGCTGTTTATGATCATCTTCTCCCCAGTGTGAATGGTAAGTCTCCTTGGCCACCTCTGGTGTATCAATATAATGGTTTTTACCTTCATAGGTGACCTTGCTGAGAGCTACTTGCTTTCGACCCTCACTGAAGTCCTCATGCAAAAAAAAATCCAGATTTCCACGCAAGTACAGCTCCTGTCTCTGTCTGCTGATGATGCAATGTTTACAGTATCTTCAAGCTAACAAAATCACTTTCAGGAACTTACATTGTTAGGTTCAACTCTCTGAGAATGCAAAAGCAGGAGAAAGAAGTCGGCACCGAACACTTCCTCAAAGAATTTAGTCATAAATTTGACAGGGTCCAAACATTTTCAGGAATAAAAATCTATGACCAATTCTCAAGGTCATTTATCTTTCCCTTCAAAAATGTGTTATCACTCTGTAGCATTGCTGTGGCAGCTTCTGCACTCACCAGTTGATCACCATAATAGGATTTAAATTGTTTCAAAGTTTTCTCTTTAGGGCTGAATGTACTTCTTGCATCATGTTAATAAGAAGAACTGAATGAAGCTTCTCAAGGTCCTCTGGTTGTTTTCATTGGCAACTACCAGCATGGGTAAGGAGCAAAGATTGAACCACCATAATGTTGAATCCCTGTTCACCTCTGCCCCAATGCTTGATGGATGGGGCAGACCTGAGTGTATTCCTCATCATGTGCCTTTGGGCCGCTGTAGATTGGCAGAGGCCATTCCTCATCAGACAGAGACCACAACCGACTTCCTCTATCACTGCAGCTCAGGCTGGTGAACACATTGCTGGTGAACTCTGTGTCTAGTCCATCCATTTTGGTCATTTGCCATCTACCCGGCGATGCTGTGACGGTATTGCTGCCCTCACTGTTGTTCGGCCATCTGGCTGAAGCCATTGCTCAGGGGTTAACAATGTATGAGCCGGTTGGGATGTGGGATTTACAAGATTGATGAGAACCAGTGCGTCTGTCCATCATGCTTCTAGAGGAATGCTGCTTCTAGTCAATGAAATGTAACCGCTTTCGTTGCACTGCAGGTGTCACATAATTTACATAAAATTAATATGATCAATTTAATTGGTGATATCAGAGTCTGCATCGTTTTCGTGTTACATACTGTATATATTTTCATTGATAGGGCAAACATTTTGCTATTTGTGAAGAAAATATTTATAATCAATAAAATTATCATCAATGTACATGGACTTACCCAATATAAAAAAAAGCATGCAGATACAAGTCAATTGTTTTAATAAATGCTCACAATAATCATTAAAATGGGCCAAAAATATTTTCTGACCATGGCTTCATCTTTTGTTACTTCTTTATATACTTTAACTGGTATGAAAACCTTCAAACTGCCTACAGAAATCTAAGAAATTGGTTAGTTAGGTAATATAACTGACAGACTAAATAAGACTAGTTACTTTAATTAAAAAACAGGGTTAGGGTTAGGGTTAGATTTGAAGTGGGGGCAGAACCGCGGCGTAGTGCTTAGAACTGTTCGATTCCCGCCTCGGGGTGTGTGTGCATGTAGTTTGCATGTTCTCCCTGTGCTTGGTGGGTTTCCTCCGACCACTCCAAAGACATGTATGTGTGCTCTGCAATGGATTGGCACAACACCTTGTGCCCTTAGTCTCCTGATATAGGCTCCAGGCCCCTGCAACCCTGTATACAGGAAGAAGCAGTGTGAACGAGGTTGCAGTGTGGATAAGATGTGACCGGGCCCTGCATGTGCTACACAGGTCACTGCTGCCATCTGGTGGTTAAATCTGGTAGCTTTCAGCATCAGCAGTATACTAATCACCAGCCTGACCATCTGCCATCATCTGCACCTGTTTCTCACTGGCTCATGCTGCCAACTAGGTTTAATTTTATTTATTTATTTATTTGTTTGTTTGTTTTTTGGCTTCTCTGAAACTGCTTAGGTACCAGGACTGGACTGCGATTGAGAGCCAAAAATGAAAATCCTTGAGGAAGACTGGAGAGCTTTTCCACAGATTAAAACAGTCCAGCTGTGTTAATGTAGTAAAGCAGGCAGATATGGCAAAATATGAACAAATGAGGGATGACTCAAGACTTTTGTCTATAGTCGTAATAATTACTCGTCAGACATTTGTACATTTTTTATGAGACCCCAAAAGAGGTGTGTGTGTGTGTGTGTGTGTGTGTGTGTGTGTGTGTGAATTATTCTGCTAAAAGTGCCCATTTCCATTAGGGAACACCTTTTCCATGAAGGAATGTACTTGGTCAGCATCAATGTTCAGGTGTCAAAGTAACATTCAGGACCCATGGTTTCCCAGCAAAACATTCCCCAGAGCATCACGCTGCCCCTGCGGCCTGCTGTTTCTCCCATCGTGCATCCTGGTGCCATCTCCCCCAGGTAGGTGACACACACTCACCCAGCCGTCCACATGATGTAAACGAAAACATGATTCATCAGACCAAGCCACCTTCTTTCACTCCTCTATGGTTCACATGCCCATTGTCGGTGTCACGGGTCAGCATGAGCATCTCGGCCAGTCTGTGGTTATGCAGCCCGTACACAACAACCTGTGATGCACTGTGTTCTAACACCTTTCTATAGAACCTGGCACTAAACTTTTCAGCAATTTGAGCTTCTACTGTATCGGATTACTTAGACCAGCATTCGTTCCCCACGTTCATCGGTGAGGCTTGGATGCCCAATGACTCTGTTGGTGCTTTTGATACGGGAGGTTCTGACAACTTTACACTGGAAACATCTCAGAATCATCTAGCCATCACAATTTGGAACTTGCCTAATTTTTCTGCTTCCAATACAACAACTTAAGAGACAAAATGTTCACTTGCTACCTAATATGTCCACCTGCTTCCAGATGGGATTGTTAAGAGATATTGTAAGTGAGTTTGGGAAGTTTGGGATCACTTGCAAATTTCTTTGTTTTTGTTTAGTGATTCATTTTCTACATTCTACAACAATAGAATAGAGGCAGTGATGGTTTGGAGTGTTACTGAATGGAAGGTTGGCGGTTCGAGCCCCAGCTAAGCCAAGTTGCAGCTGTTGGGCCCTTGAGCAAGGCCATTAACCCTGTCAGCTCCAGGGATGGCGTATCATGGCTGACCCCGCACTCTGACCCCAGCTACGCTTGTATAAGAACAATACTGTCAAGTGCATTTGCAAAATGCTTCAAGCACCATGAAGACCTTCTCAGGAAAGCAAGACCAAAACCTACCTCTGCTGCGGACAAGACGTTCATCTAGAGATACCAGCTTTAAAAAATCACTAATAAACTAACAGCTGTTATGAAGGCTTTACAGAGCATAAATAGCATGAACATTAACTGTTCAAAGGAGATTATTGTATATTTTGGATGTATATTTTGTTGTTATAGAGATGCCAAAGGTCTTGAGCGCTATTTATTAATCTTCTGTAACTAATTCATCCTGGTCAGGGTTGTGTTTAATCAGGAGGTTATTGCAGGACACAGAAACATCAGGCACAGCGGTGTAGTGGTTAGCACTGTCGCCTGGCACCTCCAGGGTCCGGGTTCGATTCCCCTCTCTGTGTGCATGGAGTTTGCATGTTCTCCCCGGGCTTGGTGGGTCCAAAGACATGCAGGTTAGATTAATTGCCATTCCCAAATTGGCCGTAGTGTGTGAATGAGTGAATCCCTGAGATAGATTGGCACCCTGTGCCCTAAGTCTCCTGGGAGAGTTCAAGGAGAACTGTGTCCTTCTTTAAATAGCTTTGTGGTCTCCTAAAGGAGTTGTGATTATTTAATATAAAAATGCAGTTTGTGCAGAAAAATAAAAAATAAAGAGTCACTTTAGTTATACATTTAGAACATTTACTAAATTAGCCAAAATTGACTTGAATCTGAGCAAACTGTAAATAAGGAATGTAATCAAACTTTGTTGTGTTTGTCTTTATTACTACTTCATATCAAGATTCTCTTTGTGTCTTGTGAGAAAACAAATGTTTTAGTGACACGTGGCTCACAAAATACAGATCTTTTTGTTTATAATCATATTTTACAGGTAAGTCATTTCATAATGAAAAAATAATGGAATTTATTTTGTTACACAAAATGTGAAAAGAACGTTGACACCAATGCGGAACAAAAAACAAAACAAAACCCTAGCCTTTCTCTAAATGTGAACAAGGGAATAAATTTATTTACATATAATGTACTCCTGAGATTTAAATAGATTCGGTTGCAACACTTACAGGTAACACCAGAAAACATAACGTTCATTTCAAGGACCATTTTACACCAAGTTGATTATGCAGTGTATCAAATATGACACAATGGCATGACATTTCTGTACTGGGGTCAAACAAATGAAAAGGCGAGTTAATGCCAACCGTAACAGATCTATAAGCAAAATGATGAAATAATATCAAGGGTAATGTCACAAGCTTAGTGTTAAGGTTCTGTCCTGCATTCATTCGTAACTTAGCAGGAACCTCATAATAGCAGGAGTAAAATAATCTTCAATATTTTTTTGCGGGGGAAATGTTGTGAAAGAACAAGCTGTAAACAACCCAAACTGAACATTCGGAAGTAGATAACTTTAATTCTAGACCATTGAATTAAACCTAGACTGAGGCATTTTAAATGCTAAATTTGAATCACTCCTCTTTTTTTCCATTTTACACATTTAACCAGCAAGCTTGTGACATTTGTAAGAAAATAAAACCACAGCTGCAAATACATAATTGACAAATTCAGCTGGGAACATAATGCTATCTTATACTGCAGCCACAAGCTCGGTGTCCTAACTTTTGCACCAGATAAGGTTTCACACCATGTGTGATTATGCACTGCTCTTCACAGCAGTCTGGAAAATTTAGGCCAGAGGGGAGTATTGCACAAAGTGAGTGAACCTGATAAGCCAAGCTTATTCCAGCAAGCCTGGCTATTTTTGTAACATACTTCAACACTTTGTATAATAATAAGAAAGGCTTTTGGACAAGGCTCCTCTGTGACTGGTTATTGGACAAGTTTAACTTGGCTTAATTGATTTCACTGGACAAAGTCTCATGAGGACAACTAATTTGCTGCAAACCCAATGAGTCTTTCATTGCATGATGCATTGTGCAGCCTGGGAAGATTTATTGGAAGTATATAGTGTACATCACACACACTTTAGATCAGACAGAGTGGCCATAAGGTCTGTATCCAGAGACATTTTTTTAACGTCAAATTTGATATTTTTATTTCATTCTAAACTCTTTAGAAATAACAGATTAAATAGAACCTCACCCAAGGTCACTCAACTTTTTTCTTTGAAGAAGCCTGTTGGAATCGACCCAGAACAATCACTGCACTAAAGGAGGAAATCATCTCTGCATGTAATATCAGTTCTGACACGTTCAACGTTCTTGTATTCAGTGTATACGCAAAGTATCACAAAGTGAAGGGCCACCAGTTTGATCATTTGCTGCAATTTATACGCTCACTCGTTTTTCTATACCACTTATTCTGTACCGGGTCACGGGAGGCCTGGGGCCTATTCCATGGGACTTGGGGCAGTCCATCCTGATACTTAAATTGCAATACATCACCTCACAGCTAAGGTGGTCCACAGCTAAAGTTTAATATCATTCACTGATCACAGAATAACCTGTTGGTCTAGATTAAGCCTGACTACTACAAATAAGCCTGGATTTTATTAACTCACTTTGTAAAATACTCCCCATGGTTTGGGAGCCATGCTTAAAGTACAGAAACATGAATTCATGCAAGTTGCACAATTGTATTGTTTGTTTGCTGTCTGTTGAGTTGTTGATATATTACGTTTAGACAGCAAAAGCAGACTTGTATCAAATTCAAATATGCTGAAGTTTGACTTTTGGTAATCACAACTGTATTAAGGGATGGACAACAGTGGTGTTCCTGCTTCAATATATTGCTCTACAAGCAATCGAATTGTCCAACACATGCAGCAGAAACATACACAAACATGCACACATACACACACTCACAAAAATGACAAACAGTTTTGTGCAAGAAGAATCATTAAACACCAGTACAATGGTCAGTAATGAGATACAGCCATCATCCGATGATTTTTCTTTCCATTGAAACAAAGAGAACAAAGAGACAGAACATTGCTGTACTTTACTGCAGTAAAGTGATGTTCACATTCTTAACTTGGAAAAAAAAAAAAAAGTCCAAACAGTCTTTTGTCCAACTAAAAACAATGAGCCATTACTCCCATCATTTGTGTGAAATATCCAATAACTGCAGTCATTAATTTGGCTCCTTTTTCTTGGCTTTCTGATATTAATAGCCTTTGTCATGTCACTGAGATGTAATACGTCCATATTTCTTCTCTAGTGATTCCTCTAATGCGTGTTGGTGTCAGGGGTGGAGGCTGAGGAGGGGCTTGGGGGAGTAGAGGCTCGTGAGGTGTTGGAGTTTTTTTCCAGACTTGGGCTCTTGACTGGGCCGCTCTCAGGGGCTTTGGTCAGGACGCGCGTGTTAAGGGTGGACACTCCCTTGGGTTGAGCCTGTAGGCCCGGGCTGCAGATCAGGTGGTGACGCTCCCAGTCTTTGTGCTGGCAGAAGGAGCCGCAATAGCGAGCTGCATTACACCCACTGCACGTCTCACTCGCCTTCCGGCCACAGTTCCAGCAGCACTGAAAGAAAGCAAGAGTTTGTGTGGGTGGGAGTGAGCAGCATGCTTAGTTAGGCTGGGATACAGGAATACAGATGGGCAGATAAATTAATAGCAACTTACCTCGCTGGAGTCCTCTTGTTCGTTGATGACCTGAATTGCGTCCTCTGTGGCTTTCTTTTTGGCTTCAGCCAGAGTTTTTTCCATTTTAGCTCTCTCAGCTGCGATCATTTCAAAAGCCTTCTGCTCTGCCTCTGCCACCGCCTTCTGCACCTCATCCATCGCCTGCCGCTTCACCTCATTGACTGCTTCCTCTACAGCAGTCACACAGAATCAAGATCAATTCCTGTTATTACTTTTCTTCAGATATAAAGTGTCTATGGAGGACCATTCTAAAAATTAGACAGGTTTGGATAATGCTTATAAATGTCTAAATAAAATTAAATAAAATTTGTAGTAAACAGGTTTCCTAGGGTTGCCACCCTTACCAGCTTTCCTCCAGATCTCATCAGGCACATAGCCAGAACCAGCATGCAGAGAGATCTCCCGCTGAGGATCTGAAAGATGAAGAGAATGTTCACATTAAAACACAGCGCTCAACACCAGACGAGGCCAATACACACACACACACACACAGAGAGAGAGAGAGAGAGAGAGAGAGAGAGAGAGAGAGAGAGAGAGAGAGAAGGCAATCATATAGAAAGCAACTTGGTTTTGGGCAAGGACTGATCACAGATGGTAGGAATGAGTGAATGCCAGAAAGCAGACCTCAACCAACACACACTCCTAATGTAGCAGGCTGGACACAAGCATGCAACACCTGCTCACTCAGCAGGCATACAGACGCATGCGCACACACAAAAACACTTTCTCCGAGTCCATTAGAACACAAAGTCTGTTGAAGCTTTGTACTGTACTGTCTCAGATCACCACAAGATGGCACAAACAAGTCACTCACATTTGAAAGGTTTATGTAAGGTTATACCAAAACATTTTACAGCAGTAGTTAATGGAACAAACTTTCCAATAATTGTGTACTAGAGAGCAGACTCACCGGAACTGACTGCATCAGCAGAGAGAGGACTGTGCGATTTAGAGAAGGAGACGGCACTGGGAGTTGGAGCACTCTTGCGTGCACCATCGAGCTGACTAGATCTCCGTCGCCAGTAGTTGAGTTCTTCGCGGTCCGATTCCTGACAGCGCCTTAGGACGCTCACTGAACGCCTCGTCTTCTCCACCATGTCCACAATACAGTTCAGCACCTATAATTGTTAAATTTTTTAAAGCTCATTCGCTATTTTGTCTGTTCATTTGTAATTTTTTTTAATTGACACAAAGTCAACATGGGTAAAAACTGAACAAACACATTTCTGCTGTGTGGTATTAATTTTAGTACACATGCAGCATTATAAAGTACAACTCCAGACATTATTCTGCAGCTTAATGTTTCACACATACTTAGACTAATTGTGAATTATCAGTAATTAGTTCTTACATGGTCCAGGTGTCGCCACTCATCAGCCCACTCTCTCTCAGTCAGTCTGTGGTCAACTGGCTCCTCATGGTAGCCCCCATTAGTACCTGATCAAAAAACACAAGACTCTATAGACTATACGTACATACTGTATATAGCAGTAGTTAATGGAACAAACTTTAAGTATATATATATATATACACACACACACACACACACACACATAGTAAAGAAACACATGTTATATGTATATTAGTGTATTTGTGGTAGATCACACATACATGACTTGTCACTTGTCATCAGACTAGGAGATTTTATATAAAACAGTATAGAAGACAAAAAACAATTTGAAGAACAAATAAGTAACAGAACTAATTGAAAAAATACAAGAATTAAAAAAAACGTAGGAAAGAAAGATATAATGATGAAGAACAGATTGCAAAAAGACCACATCACTCACAACCCACATCTGGAACTCAGCTGTCAGAATGCATTCTCCACCCCATAGTGCACGCGCGCACACACACACTCACTCAACATTCCTTCAGGGAGCCGCTCTGGCTGAGTGGAACAGGCCACTTCTAAACAAATCAAGGCTTGGATATGAGGCTCTAACAGCACACTTGCACGCGTGCACTCACACAGGGCCCACCATCAGTGTTGGGATGTTTCTACTCCTATTGCAGTTCAAACGCTCTTTAATGAAGACTGAGCATTGTGCAGACGGAACTGGCAAAGGGTCAAGACAAGCATGAGGGTTTAGCTCATGCCTCTATCAATTTAATTAATTGACCTTTTCTTCCCCATTTGCCTTCCACTCTGCCACTGTCCTGTTTAGGGATTGCTTTCCAGCATGGACTTCACCCACCAAAACTTGCATTTGATTTACATGATATTTGCATGGACTACTGCCATTATTTTAATGTGTATGGGTGCACATGTAAGTACAGTAATTACCGGGTAGTCGCGGCCTGTCCTTCAGTTCTCTGAGCTCCAGGATGCGATGGGGCTCTCTGTATAGGTGTGGGGTGCTGATGTCATCCAGAGCGTAGTGCTGGAGAGGGGGTGGCGTTGGATGAATCTGGAGGGGCACAGGGTGGGCAGGGCTATGTCTGGGGGCAGGGCTAATTGTACAGATTCGCTTGGCTGGTGGCTCTAATGGTGCCGGGGGTCGCTCGTGGAAGCCATTTTCCTTGGCTCTAATTAAAAATGGTTAAAAAAAAAAAAAAAGGATGAGTGATTTTAAAGTCAAACTGAGAGAATAGCTTTGTCTGATGTGCATCATGTGAGTACCTGCTAGGACTGTGTCTCTTGCTGTTGTCACTTGGCTCTAGCAGTAGCTCAGTGGAGTCTGCAGGAGAAGGTGCCGCTGTGCTGAGCAGCAAGTGCTCGTGTTGGGAAAGATACTGTGCTGGAGTCTGCTTAGCTGCTCGTGCACAATGGAGCAGCTCTCGCTGCAGTAATGGTAGGTTTGCCTATAAAAGAGAAATTCATCAAACTCTGTTAGAAAATATGAAAACATTATGGAAAATGAAAAAAAAAAAAAAAAAAAAAAAGCTCTGAAAATTATGCTCAAACACGGCATTAAATGCGTGATAGGAAAATGCGTGATAGAAACTGTATGAAGACGCATTTTCCTATTTTCTGGGTCTTTGACGTGGTAGAGTAGGAACTCATTTAAAATTATACCTTAGGTTTCCTGTATTGCCTTAAATTTTTACAGCCTGCAGATTTGCAAGCAGTTTCATCATTTCCCTTAAGCTGGTTCAAATTAGCCACCCCCACACACTAGTCCAGAATCAGGGCTTCGAATCAATCTGTGCAAAAACCTCAAAGCAGCCTCCGTGTCTGGGACTGTGGCGTCTGCATGCAGTCTTTGATTGATGGAGGCCCTGCTCAGCATTACTAAACACTCCCTTAGCATTACGTCCCCCTCCTGACTACTGTTGGCATTAACATCTCCAGACAAAATACACACTAAATCTGTCATGTGAAAACTCCAGAGATGAGGGGAGGAGAAAAGATTTGCAAAGTTGTCAAGATGACACAAAACAGATCTATAGCATTCCATGGACAGGACTGGTATATGGACCGTGTTATTAGAACAGACATGCTGATTACTGAAAAGCTGGGTTCTGTCAATGTTGATACATTTATTCAACAAAGAAAAACAGAACCTATTTGAGCGATTTCAACTGCATATAAAATACTACACAAATGACTAACCTGAGTTTCACCCCTAACTACAGTTTGAGGTTAGGGCATGTTTAACCCTGACCTGGCCTTATCCGAGCGCGATAAACATCCCTGAAGTAGGTCAACATTTCAAGATGGACTCCCTTGCTTTTTTTTCTTTCTTTAATTAAGACCATACTGTTCACAATTACCATTCCCTTCCTCTTTCTCAATCCCCTGCCAGTACATATGCTGCCCATCATTCAGGCAAGCCATTTCCAGGATGGGCCAATCCTCTGGACGCCCGTGTTAATCTAAGCTGGAGTCCATATGTCGCTCAGCAGTCATAAAAAAAAGTGCTGGGACACTTTACAGCCATGTTTCACACTTCCGAATGTTCTGGATATGTCTTAGATCAATGCGCTAGGGGAGGAGAACAGTCTCAGAAACCCAGAGACATAATTCTGAGAAATTCCAGCTCTCAGAGCAACTGCTGTTCTGTGTATCGTTTGTCTGGAATTTCACGCCTCATGATATCTTTTCATAAATGTTTATTCACAAGAATATTCAAAACTATACAGGAAATGTACCCGGGCTCATTATTCATCCCATTTTGAACTGTGAACATTACTATAATTACGTTAAATACTTATACACACACACACACACACACACACATGTTGTGCTTTTAATGCTCCATCATCCAAGAGGTCTCGCTTGCAAAAAAGAGAAATGAACCACACATTTACTCACTACTGGACATACAGACGTGTACAGAAGAATGGATAAAGAAAGTTTATGCAATATACCTTCAAGAAAGGGATGACAAATGGTCTTAAGGGGAAGTTTGTGGCCTCTTGTAGTCTGGAATGAAACTCCTCAATAGTGACTGTGGAATTCTGTTTAAAGGAGAGAGTTAGAGTTAAATATAGAAATATGCAACAAACACAGGCATACAGATACAGACACACACAAACTGACAGACATGGCCATACACAGCAGTACTTACCACCAAGGCGAGGACCAAGCTCCGCACACTCTCACCAATCTCAGGTGAGATGTCATTCCCAAACTGCTGCAATGTCGTGAGGAACCGCTTAAGTTTACTAAGTTGCCTAGCACCGCACGTCGCTGGAAGCTGCTGATTCGCCAGTGAAGAGGAAGAGGAAGAGGATGGCCCGTTACTGTAGCGCTGAGGTGGGGAGGGGACAGCGTTGAGGGTTGGTGGTGAATGGTTCATCCCATTGGACACTTTTGAAGAAAATGGCAAAAGTTAATGGACCAATTAAATTTTATTTAATTAAATGTAAACATGTAATTAAATGTGGCATTTTTATAACCAGTATAGATAATATAACTTAAATGGTTCCAATCATATTTGAAAAATAGGATCACTGAAAGTTTCCTTTTCCTACAAGCCAGACAAATGTGTGCTGACACAGCTATAGGTGTCAAAGTGAAAAACAGATGGACTTTTCAGGTGTGTGCACAACTGTGCTCCTAAAACACTTCTCCCAATTCCTGCCTGCTCCTGCTGTTATTTCTCCTTGTACCAGATGTGATAATTTCTGGTTAAATTCAAGCAATAAAGCAGCTATTTTACTGTAGTATACATTTACACTAGGCACATTTACACTAGATAAAAATATGCAGCTATTAATGTTGTGAGAAACTGGACATGAAGAATATGTTTCCATTTAAAGCAACACCATCTTGCTGTGCTTATATATTTGGCACATCTCCAATGGCTTTTGGTATGGAAACTTTGCATTTGTGTGGAGAACCTACATGCTGTGGAAGAAAAGGCAGCAGGCCGAGGCCCACTGGGGTTGACTGAGGGAAGAGGGGGCATGGCGGAGACTGCCGGTCTGGAATGAGTCTTTACATCCACTGGAGAACCGGGCATGGCAAGAACCTTCTTCTCCCCACTGTCTGTGAAAGAGAACAGATTTCATTTTAATAATCTTTTTATTCTAAGGTCATTAAACACTTCTTTGCTATATAAACTTCTGTACTTAGGGGGAACCAATCACCTTTCTGCTAATTTTCTGTTAATAACTCACTTAGAAAATATTCCTGGCTAAAAATAAGTGAAAGCCACTGGGGATCACAGCAACAACACAAAACAAACTGAGCTCTGGCCCAACACAGAGCCTTGAGGAACCTCTCTCCCATGATTGGAAGATGCCAGATGTCTTCTGCTTATTAACTGTGGAGGCCCCACAGCTGAGGTGCAAATGAAGCAAGCTTTGTCCTTGGGAAGAATAGTCCATCATTGAGCCCCCGGTTAGAAAAGAGCGGCTTGGCTATTTCACGCTTGCTAACTAGCCTTCACAAAGGCCATTCACCACATATTTTCTGCCTTTGAATGGACCACCAAGCTCAACAGTCGTAGATCAGAGAAACTATTGTTCTTGCAAGAACCATGAGAAGAGCCATTAGCTCCATTGCGAGTATATCGGTGCTTGAAAATGCTTTTAGAATAGTGGCTAATAGACAAGCGTAGCCCGAGCTGTCAAAGGTCATGAGATGCTTCTTATGAGATGGTTCATAGATTTATGGGCGTTTCTTTGTGGACAGGATCATTTTAGGATCTGTTTATTCATTGGGGCTAATAGGGTGCCCAAGTATGGAAATTATAGCATATTTAAAAAATAAAATAAAAAAAAGACATCACCACTCTTAAAAACGCAAAATGATATGCGTCATCCATACGTTTTCCCCCCGAGTAAGAACTAGGTGGATCAAAAATAGGCTGCATAAGCAAACACTTTTTGTAGCAAAAACAAGAAATCATCTCAATGGTATCCTTATGGGCACAGATGCGACACACCACTATGTTTAACACAGATACACAGCTTAGCGCTACATGGCAAAAATCTCCCATCTGTCTACTTATCTTCTAAAAACCTTCAATATTTATTTCTTACTGCAAATAATGTGTTTTTTTTCTCTTCTGTGTGACCACCTGTTTTTCACCCAGGAGGCAGAAATGAAAGAGAACAAGTAATAGGAATGGAGGCAGATGAGGAGGAGGAGGAGGAGTGGATTGGCTCAGTGCCATAAAATGCAATACTTT
Source organism: Clarias fuscus (assembly GCA_030347435.1). Lineage (NCBI taxonomy): Eukaryota > Metazoa > Chordata > Actinopteri > Siluriformes > Clariidae > Clarias > Clarias fuscus. The sequence continues at coordinate 23,212,485 of CM059206.1, read as the reverse complement.
TTCATCCTTCTATTGAAAAATCACACAAACAACTCCTAAAATGGACTGGTGCACGTTATAGTATTAAGAAGTGGGATAGTTTAAAAAAAAAAAACATTTAACCAAAATTGTGATGTTTTTACCCTTTAGGTGGTGATTAAGCTCTTGCTGATCTCCGCTTCTCTTTTCTACACAAAGACAACCTCGTGGGTTAGAACAAATAAGCCATGTGTGACTAATTGTAGCTCTTGGAATAGGTTTGGGCTTTGCTTTGAGCTACATGATGCAATCAGGAGACGATCATGCTATATTAAAACCTCATACACGTGTGCATACACACAAGGCAGCTGGAGTACGGGACTTTCAAGTCGTACTGATCACCTGGAGAGATGGCACTGCTATTAAACATGGCACATCTTTATCTGCTCGACTAAATATTGAATCACCAACAACAAACAGTGAGTGTTCCGCTTTGACCTGAGTGCCAACTGTTACTGTAAGGCATAAAACCATACAAACTACTGTGTACGGAAGGAGTGAGAGCGACAGAGTGTGTGAGAAATGTGTGAGAAAATGAACAGGTGAAAAATATAAAAAGTAATAAATGTGCTTTAGACAGACATGGCAGCTTGAAGAGAAACCTTGTGTTATACGTGCAGGTGTGCAATTTTGTTATGCAAATAAAGCAGCGCAGCGTTCACTTGTCGTTTGTTATTTAAATCTTGTTGTTTGGCTTTGTCAGTAGTCTGAGGGAGGGTGAGCATGGAAGCACATCTGTGCATTAAGCTATGCATGCTGTGGAAATGTACTGACCTGACACTTAAAAAAATAAAAGAATAAAAGACAGGAAGTCTAATTACAAAAATGTCTAGGACATTGGACAGAATATGAAAATATATATATGAGAATATAGAAATGCACAAGCATGAATTACACCAGTTGTACACGGGCCAGAAACAACCCCTCTAATAAACATACAGCAAACATCAACAGCTTCATTGAGAGTAGTCATTTTTTTAAAAGGCGTGTCACCAAACCAGCAATCCTCTAAGCTCAGATGCACACATAAGCCCAGGTTCGTCCATAGTGCAGTGCAGAGCGTAACCAAGTCCATTAGCATGAATAAGCAGAGATATTTACTCCCCCCTCCACTGGCTAAAGCGCTTAACATTGGAGCAACTTGCACAAAGAGCTTATTTAAAAGCTCCGCTCCGCCTTTGTTTAAAACCGTATACAACTTTCCATTAAAAGCACTTGAGTGCGTCCAGACTGGAAAATCATTTAAACACGGCGCAACAAAAGACTGAAAGACTCGTAGCACCTTCGGGCACACAGCATCACTGACACAACCCCCCTCCTCCTTCGAATCCTGGACACAAAAAGGGTTAAGCTATCAAATCTTCAACAGAGAGGATGTGTTGGTGGGGAGGGGGGGGGGGGGAGGGGGGGGAGGGGGTTTAAGCCTCAGAGCATCTCTACCATATGGACCTAATGGGGCAGCATGCTGGCAGCTGGAGTCTCCAACAGTCACCTGTGTCTCAGCAGAAGGGGAGGAGAGAGAGAGAGAGAGAGAGAGAGAGGGACAGGGGGACATGGAGACGGAGAGGATAGAAGACGCGACTGACGATGGGAAGTTCGTGTGTGTGGGGGTGGGTTGTTTCAGCTGGGGGTTGGGCAAAGGCGAGCAAAACAAAGGCTGCACCTGGTGCTTGTCAGTCCTCACACACTAACAATACACACACATCTGTTCCTCTCCAGCAATGTTGGCGGGTGTGTGTATGTGTGTGTGCGCGCGCACACTCAGCAACAGGTTGCACAATTCTGTGTGTGTGTGTGTGTGTGTGTTGTATAGAGAACTACTTTGGCCTTACTAATTGCAACAAAGCAAACCCCCTGTTGACCCCACACTCATCAACCGTATTCAAATGAACTTCATTTATGGCTTTCCTTTCTGTGAAAGGACAAGCCTGGGGGCGTTTATTAAGTTCCTCTGTAACAAATCACAAGAGCGATTCACAGATCTCTCACATTAAAACACACACATGGACACAACTTGAACAAATATATACACACACACACATACACACAGGGATATATACAGATGATAGTCTTTCAATATGATGGAGAACATTTAAAAATGAATGGGTTTCCTCACGGTTTAGACTGTTACACTCTAGCTGCTGTTACTATTGTAAGGTTATTTTGGATTTGATAAAACGGACTCAAAAATAAACAGTTTAAACTCACCTCTCTACTAACATGATCAAGCAGGGTGAACAAATAAAGCTATTCCAGCTAATGAATACTTAAACTCAATTGACTAGTGTGAAAAAACGAAAAAAAAAAAAAAAAAACACTTAACTTTTCCCTCGCACACTCCCACGCACAGCTTGTGACCATTAGGTCAAGCCTTAGTTCAGTCTCTCTAATTACAGGGTCCATGTGGAGATTAACTTACGATCATATGCCCTGGGGAATCTGGTGGACAGTGCGGGTTAAAGTTCGGGGTTTGTGAATACTGCTCGGACAAATGAGATACACCGCTGTGGCTACAGATAGTGCACTTTCACCATGAGCACAGCCGATGCCCTACAGGGCCTCACTACCGACTCGACCCCGAGATGGACAGGGTCATAACGGCAAGCTTATTGAGCATGACATTTCCACATCAATGGATGGTTTCAGGACTTGTCAGCAGTTCTTGTCAGGTTAGTGCTAATAGGGTACTTCCTGTTGGCTGGTCCTGCTTCTGCCACACACGTGCGCTTGTGTGTGCGAATTATTGTGAGCTAGCATCTTTATTTTGGCCCTGAAACATGCCCACGAACATGTACTACTCAAAGCACGCATTTCCTTCTTTTTTTCCTTCACTAACCAAATAAAGAAAACAAGAAACCAGGCAAAATCTCACCATCCGAACTATCTCGCCTCATCTCTCCTTTCTAGGTCTGAATTACAGAGCATGATAATTACACACGATCCAGAATTCTACATTTACAGCAAAGCAGAGAAGCAAGAAGAGATCACACCCACCACCCCCTCCATACACACTCTCAGGACTGTCAGGCTGACAGTGTGCAGCATGCTCTGGTGTGTGTCTGTCAGGGCTTGCCGGGAGATTGTGTTCGCTAAGATTATGCAGACCTGGACTGATGAGCAGTCTACAACAAACACTGCCCTGGAGTCCCCTTTTCCAGTCTGATAAAGCAGAGCTTAAAGCAAGTCTGGGAAATGTACTGTTACTAAACAGACATTTTTGGCAAAGCCTCAAATGCCGCCTTCTATCCACATTAATTGCGCAATCCGTGCATGCATACCATGTATCTAATCATCCAATACCTCACTCACACACAAACAGACAGAAAGCTCATTTTTGAGCCAAAGTCACTTTTTTTTCTAAATAGGGAAGTGAGGTAAGGCTAAGATTTGTGTGCTGATGATGTCGACACACACATAGATACACACACACACACACACACATGGATACACACACACACATAGATACACACACACACACACACACACACACACACACACACACACCTCCAGCAAATGAGGAGTTGGTGATGACGAATTGCTCTCAGGCTTTCCCAGTGTGGCAATCTTCTGTGTTTAAAAGTATGTGCCATGTGGAAGAGGCATTGACTAGCTTTATACTCAGCTAGTAAACATTAGTACTACAACATAAACACTGGCATTTGGAATAAAAAAAAGAAAAAGAAAAAAAAGGAGTAGTCCGCCAAATAGATAATTTAATGTAACTACTGATTGTATGTTTCAAGAATGACCTATTTTTGCTCAAAGATGAAATCTAAAATGTCTTAAAAGTGAAGCCATACAACAACATATTTGTAGATATATTTACACGCATACACACACACACCCCTCACCTCTCTGTGGACGGTCCTTTTTTCCTTCACTCTTATTACAAAAACAAGTCAGTCCCTTGGTTTAGCTTGTTTACAGCTCCCTTTCGCTCCCCTTTTCTCTCCCTCATATGTGGGGCATGTGTCTAAGCCCCCTGCATATGCGAGCTGCAGCCCAAGCTCTTCTTGCAGCCAGAGAAACGCAGATGGAGTCCAGATGGGCGAGGAGATTCAAAAAGACTTCTTTATTTCTCCCTCGCTTCCTTTCTCGCTGGGGTTGTAGCTCTATTTGTCCCTCCACTTTTCTTTTTCCCCCCTTCGGTCTTTTGTTGCTCAGCTATCCAAATCCTTTCACTCCTTCTTAACAATCTCACTTTGTTTTTCTCTCCGTCTCGTCCTCACACACACACACACACACACACACACACTCCCCCAATTCACGATGCTCACTTGAAGCGTAGCCGGCTGGGCTAACAACACGCCCACTCGATGGCTCTTGGCCAATCAGCTGATAATCTATTTAATGCATTTAGTGAGGCGGGTTTGGTGATTAACATAACTAATTGTTCTGGCACTAAAAGGTCAAACAAAGTATGTGCCAGGAAGAGGGGGAAAACGATGGGTCAGTTAATGAAACACTCTGAATAACCACGCCATAGTGCTGTGCACTTAAAACGACCTACATTTAAGAAAAATATTGTGTTTATTGTTGGATTTAATCATCAAGCCGACCCTAGATGGGCATGTCTAAGTACAGTCATAAAGGAAACATTAGATCAACTGATATGAAATTTTAAACAACCAAAAACAGATAAATAAACAAATTAAAACAACAATGGTTTGTACTAATATACTTGACAGAATAACATGATTTTTACTGAAGCCCTGCCAGCAGCCAGGAGAGCTAAATAAACAGTGGATGTGTGAAAGAAAGACAAGCAGTCCATTATTAGGTGTTAGATATCTCTCTTTTGCAGACTTGGTTTCAAGGGTCAGACTGGAGCAATGATGTCCAACACAGCTGCTAGACAATCAAAGTCTAGTTGTGAAAAGAGAAACTGTTAAACACTGAGGTGTGTGAGTCTCTGCGAAGCTCTTAAACCTAGCTATGTCAGGTTCAGGGAATGTATTAAGTGATTTTAAGAGGACCAAAATGACCCTGTATTGCTCAGAAAAGGCAATTATTTGAAGATCATACACTCTTTTATATGGTTCTATAAACAAACTAGTTTTTAAAAAACTACAATCCAAATGTTTAAGATATAAACATTACTATTTTGCTACAGTACATATAGCACACATGTATTTTTAAAACACTCTTACTTCATAAAAAAAAAAAAGAATATAAAAAGAATAATAATTAAAAAAAAAAGCATATGCACAGAAAGTCTGACGAAAATATCCTCAACTTGCTATGTATATTTCCATCATGACCATGTTAGGATGTGTGTGCTTAAAGTTTAAATCACACACACACACACGGTGGAAACAGCTGTGCAGCCAGCTTACACACAGCTGCACATGGGAAGTGTTCCTCTTCCCAGGCTGATGTGGAAACGCATGTGAGGATGCATGTGAAAACTACGGCATCCTAAAAATTCCATTTACTGCTCATTTAAATCTGCAGCGATGATTAGCTACTCAACGTCTTACTGATTATTTACACTAGATTTTAATCTACTGCGCTTCATGTTCGAAGCCCCGAACCAGTCTAGATGACGTCAGTGTGTTTGGAGAAAGCTAAAATTCATTTGAATACATTCATTTGAAATGGAATAAATGGGTGCAAGTAATTCAAACTCAATCAACTGAGGTCAATGCTCACAGCCCCGAGTTAATCCAAGTTTACGCCAACTGGTTTCATTTGCATGCGAATAAAGAGCTATAGGCCTCACCCCAGAAAAGTTTAGGACCCGTAAAAGCAAGGTGATGTGTGTGCTTGAGTGTGCACATATGACGTTACACAATATGAAGGGGATGGGACTGAATGGAATTTGCATACAAAATGTAAAGACAGCATAAGACACAGGAGTGTGAGAAAACAGAAAACAAATGTATTCAGAGTAGTCATTCGGCACAATTACTTTTAAGACAGTTCAAGTTGCTAAAAGTGTGATTACTGCAAAGTATCTCATCACTCCCTTCTGAACAATGCAGTTTGTTGATTTAAACAGTTTTCAGGTACTCTCTGTTATTCTGCACTGTGTAACTTTAAAGCAATGCAGTTGTCTATAGATAAGCGAAGCAGAAAAATAATTCAGAACATGAGAGATAAGCAGAGAACGGAATTCAGAAGGATCACCAATAATATCTGGTTTATCTGGCACCTCAAGTCTTCCCATCAAAGTCTTTTTCTCAAAACAAAAAAAGAAAAAAAAAACAATGTTTCCATTAGCTATGGCTATGATCTGGAGTTCAAAACTTTTACTTGAACTTGAGAGTGAAAACAAAGAAATCCCACTGGCTTCCATTTGGAAAGAATAATAAACATCTACTCATCCAATTAGCAGGGGAAAAAAACATTTTAGAGAACCTAGGTTGCTTCTGCACTCTGTTTTAATATGGTATGAGGATCGATAGAAGGCAGTTTACACAGATGTTCGACACATAGAGGGAGGAATTCAAAAAGGTAGGTAGACATTCCAGTCTTACCTACCCAAAACCGCTGTCCTCCCTGCCAACAAAATTCTTCACAACCTTCTCCCAGCCACGCACTCCCCATTACCTCCCTCCCTCCCTTTCTCTCTCTATCTCTCCCCTCTCACGCTGGGTTTTGGAGTGGCATTCCTTCTCTCTGCTCTCGGCTCCAGTATGTCTGGCCATGCTGCACGCCTGGGAGCCATTAGTTCAAGTAAAGCCTGACGCACCCAGCCTACCCCCATTATAGGCACATGAGAGTGTGCGCACACACTCAAACACACGCTTACTTTGTGCAGAGAGATTGTGTATACATAGAAGATTTTAAAAAGACTGAAAAATGAGAAAAGTGTTGTGTGATGAACGATTGAGAATGCGGAGTGTCTAAAAAATAAATAAATAGACATTTGTCTGCATGTGTATGTATGTGTGTGTAAGAGAGAGAGAGAGAAACAGAGAAAGAAAGTGAGAAACCATGGGTAATGAGAATGTGTTTGTATGTGCATGAGTCTGCACTAAAATTTATGAGAGGTGGGTCACACGCTCTCTTGGCAGTAGCACCCCAGAGTTTCCACAGCTTGCAGCCAAGAGCATAGATGAAGCACGTGTGCACGCTCACACAACACACACACACACACACACAAAATCAAGCTACAAAGTCATTTTGTCTTCCAAGTCTCAAATCAGTATGATTCTTCTATGATATGCGCATGTACAACAATCAGCCATAACGTTATAACCAACTGCCTGCCCGTTTCCCCCCAAAATAGCCCAAACCATTATTGACTCCACTTGATGTCTGACACCAAGCCAGGAGCAGATCCTTTAGGTTCATGTTGTGAAGTGAGGCCTGTTATTGAGCTGTTTTTGCAGTGTGGCAGGGCACATTATCCTGATGAAAGGGACCACTGTCATGTACTTGGCACTTGACATGGTCTACAACAATGTTTAGGTAGGTGGTATGTATCAAAGTAAAATCCACATAAATGGCAAAACTCAGGATTTCCTTGCAGAGCATTGCCCAAACCATCACACTGCCTTCACCAGCTTCATCCTATAGTGCATTCTGGTGCAGACTCTTCCCCAATTAAGTGACCCCAATCAGGCCATCCACGTGATGCAAAAGGAAAGCACGATTTATCCGACCAGGCCACCTTCTTCCACGCCTCTGTGGTTTATCTCCAATATTCATGCGCCCAAAGTAGCTGTTTTTGGTGGTGGAAACGGGGTCAGCGTGAGCACCTTGACCGGTCTGCGGCTACATGGATATTCTGTATCCATATTCTGTTGGAACCAGCATTGGTTTTGGACTTGCTCTGACCCAGATATGAAGCAATCACTATTTTACTTGTTGCAGTCATTTAAATCATTACACTTGTAATTTTTTGTTTTTTTGCTTCCAATACATCAACTTAAGTATAATATGTTGTCTAACATATCCCACCCATTTCCAAGATACACAGTAAAGAAATAAATTTTAATCACTACACCCGTCAGTGGTTATAATGTGACGACTGATCAATGATGTTGTTGGTCTTGCTCCAGTCAAGGGGTCGCCACAGCGCATCATCTGATTGGCACAAAATTTTATTTACAAAAATTTATCCGGGCTCCTCACACTGCTCCAATGTTTCGCCAGCCCTTAATCTTGCCTGTTATATGCGCTGTCGCTGTAGACGCTCCGCAGTCTGATCCAGGGCTTCAGTAGTTAGGAGCTGAGCCTGACGTACCCGTTTTCAATGCTGGCTACTATTACAGTCGGCGAGGAATGCCTGTGATAGGCCTGCGATTACAGTATGACATAAGACAACACTGCCTACCTGAACAAAACACCGCCTGCCTGCCCACGCAAATAAAGAAAAACAGACCCAACGGGTCTTGTTGCACCTAGAGGTCCAGAAACCAAAACCTAGTAGCTGTTAATGCTATGGGTGATCGGTGTAAATAACTATATCAATAAATAAATTATAGCAATATCAAAGGCAGCTTTAGGAATGAAATCTCCTTACCAGAACAAGAACATGCAAGGCACAGTGTGTGCTAAAATAAAACAAAAAAGACGAGAAAAAGCAAGGAAAAAAGAGGGAAAGAAGGTGAAAGTGTTCCATTGCTCAAAAACAGTCGTTTTGCTAAAAGCCTTTTTTCAAAGGGTATGGTTGTGCGTGTCCATCACCTGAAATTTATCCTTTAAACCGTCTTTCGGCCTCTTGCTAGCCTCTGGGCGAGAGACGCAGCTGTGTTATTACCACACACACACACACACACACACACACACACACACACACACACACACACACACACACACACACACACACAGACCTGTGCTTTGCAGGTGGCCCAGCTGTTGTGTGCTGGGAACACCTGGCAGTAAGGGGAGCCTGTGTGGTAGCATGCCTTTCCCCAGGTTGGATTGCAGGACCTGTTCTCACTTGTCAAGGGCACCCTCTGCATCTCCAGCTCTTTCCAAAGCTGTTTATAATCATATATCATTGAAAGAAGTCTTCTGCATGCAAAACATATTTACTGCACAAAATAACAGAGGTTAAGACACCTGCTTTCAAGTATTTTGACATGTTTGTGTGCTATAACTCTGATGAACGAGACATACTCTAGGTGGTCAAGGGAATATTACAGTAATACTCAACCAAATTTTTAATTGTAACATCTAGACTATAGACAAAAAAGCCACTAGCTCTACTTGTGCCAGTATTCAAAAACCGGGTGAACCATCTGAGGTGCAGAGAATTTAAATAGTGAAATTAGTATTCTGGCTGGTGTTTGTTATGCTCTTCATGACGTCAGTGAGGAAATAAATAAATAAATAAAAACTCACACATGCATGCGAGTGTGTGTGTATGCGTGTGCGCGCATGCGAGTGTGTGTGTATGCGTGTGCGCGCATGCGAGTGTGTGTGTATGCGTGTGCGCGCATGCGAGTGTGTGTGTATGCGTGTTTTTAAAGATTTTGAAACCAACCTGGCCTTGTGTGAAAAAGCAATTGCCCGATTATTGCCCAATTATTTTTACCCATTTAGACATGGATTTTCTGGTGTGTTTTGCATCATTGTCCTTCTGCATAACAAGTCTGAGGTGGGATCACAAACTGATGGCCAGACATTCTCCTTCAGGATTTTCTGGTTGGGCACAGAATTCACGGTTCCATCAAGTATGGAAAGTTGTCCAGGTCCTGAAGCTGCAAAGCAGCCCCAGACCATCACACTACCAGTACCATGTTTGACTGTTGGTATGATGTTCTTTCTATAAAATACTGTGTTACTTTTATGCCAGAAGGAAACAGGATGTACAATTTCCAAAAAGTTCCAGAGAATATTTGGTCAGCAATGGCTTTCGCCTTGGACTTTTCTTATGGATGCCATTTTTGCCCAGTCTATTTCTTATTGCTGAATCATGAACACTGACCTTAACTTTCTCCATTTGTGGATAATGGCTCACACCGTTGTTCGCTAGAGTCCCAAAGCCTCAGAAATGGCTTTGTAACCTTTTCCAGCCTGATACATGCCAATTACTTGGTTTCTCATCTGTTCTTGAATTTCTAGCTCTTGTTGCTTTTTTAAAAGCTTTTAGCATGATTCACTTTGTCAAACAGATTCTATTTAAGTAATTTCTTGATATAACAGTGGGTAAAAATTAAATTTTACTCAAAAAAATCACAGTTGAGGCATGATTTAGCAAGGTGGGAATTACTTTTTCACACAGAGCCCGGAAGGTTTGGACATCCTTTTTCCCTTAAAAAAAAAAAAAAATTAATTTAAAAATGCATTTTTTAAAATTTATTTGACAATTATTTATGAGACCAATATGCCAAAAAAGAGAGAAATTTGGCAAGAGGGTAAATACTTTTTTACGACACTGTATATTTATATGTGTGCAGCAATCTGGTCTTTAAAAACGTCTCAGCAGTGCCACAGGCTGATCACCTCCAAGCTATGCCACGCCACATTGACGCAGTAATTTGTGCTAAAGAAGCCCTAATCAAGTATTGAGTGCATAAGTTATCATACTTTTTGATGATGTGAGTATTGTTATTCCTTTTTTAAAAATTGATCTTATAAAATACTGTAATAAGTTATTGGATTGTAGATTTTTATAGTAGAGCTATAACCCATAATCATCGAAGAAAATGCTTGAAATATTTCACCTGACATGCAATGAATTTTGAATAAATGAGTTGTACTTTTAAAATTAAATTACAAAAAATAAATAAATTTTGAGATGCTCTTGTGTAGTCTGTCAACACACAGTAAGAGTTCTCACAGTCTCGAGTGAGGGAACTTTTCCTTTCCTTCCCCCCCCTCAATAATCCATTGACATCCGCTGACAACCATGGAACAGCTGGCTTTCCTATTGAAAGTGGAAGGAGAGCGGGAGTGGAGGGGTGTAAGACAGAGGCAGACAGCAGGACGGAGACCTTAAGAGTGTGAGAGTGTGTGTGTTTAAGACGGAGAAGCTTAAAGTGCTGATAAGCCTCTTTCACAAGGTTTAGAACACTCTCCCTATGATAGTCTACTGACTGACTGGTGGCTTTGTCCCATCCAGAACAAAAAAAAAATTGGAGGGAGGAAGAAAAAAGAGAGAGAGCGAGAGAGAGATGGACCTGAATCGGACAGTGTGAGATGAAAAAGAGAAAGAGAAATCCAAGCCTCTCACTACTGCAAAGGCTTTTCAAAGCTCATTAGTGCCAAAGAAAGTGAGATACTGAATGAGCTGCTAGTAGGTGATGCAGATGCGCTAGAACACTCTAGAGGAACCAAGGAACACCACTGTTAGTATCATGCAGCACTCATGATAATTCAAAACATTCTAACAAAACAAATGCTGGTTAAGAAGTCATTTGTCGTTCCTTCTATTTCAGTTAACTAAATCTGTCATTACTCAGTTTGAATCAACTTGAAATCAACCAGGCTGCTCCAGAAAAAAGCCAAAGCCAGTTCAGTGTTATCAGCTTGGAATCAAGACTTGGTCAGCGCTGGACAACTTAAAGAAAGACAGAAGGCAGCAATCAGCATTAAAGACAAGCTCATATCCGCAGTTCTAAACTCGAGGCAAAGGCCTGACTCCAGGAGGTCCGGTCCCACTAATAACCCTGTCTCCAGTGGAGCGCCATTCTGGGCAACAGGCGCTGGTGGAAGGAGCCGAGACATCTGGATCCCATCTTTCCCAGCCTGTCCGCACAGCGCCACGTAACAAGAAACATCTGGTGAAGCTGATGTCAATTACTTCATCACATCTCCCTTCATGGATAATCTGTTCTTAAACACTCTCCTCTTTTTCTTTCTCTCTCACACACAGAGCAACAAAATGATACCAGGAACATCTACAGCTGTTAGACCAAAGAATTATTGCACCCCACACACAGACAAACACACACACATTGCATAGGGTAAACTTGCTACATACAATTTTGGTTTGACAGTAAAGCTGTTGCATGTATAATTTACATTTTTATTATAAATTTTTGCAAATAAATTCCACCAAAAATGGGTCCAGTTTCTAGCAACAGCCTACTGCAAGAATGAAAGAAACGTCACCATTTTCCCCCCAAAAAGAACTCATAGTTTCCAAAAAGTCTGAGAAACTAGCCTCTAGCGGCACATACATGCCTGACGGTTCACGGGAGGTCAACATATTCGGGAAGGCTCCAAGGCAAAATCTTAACCTAAGACTGTCCTAGCCTAGAGCTTCTTTAAACACATACAGCTGCAGAGACTGGAGGGGAGATCCAAACTCCTGCCTCTCTTCTCTCCGGCTTACTTCTTGACATTCACAAACTCTCCCGTGCGACCAAAATGATGGACTGCTAGCACTGGAGCCCCACAGCAGCAAGAGCCAAAACCAATTAGAGCTCCAATTCAAACCTGAAGGGCCTCATTGTACACAGTTCAAGTAAGAGGAAAGAAATCTGATTCACACATGTAGACACAGAGCTAGAATGGAGGTGGAACACTAGCCTACTGTCCAAGTGTGCACATAAAACAAACAAAGAGTAATGTGAAAACTGAATTGCACTTATTGTGTATATCGGGTGCTAAAAGAGCAACCTGTATGCATGTGCAGTAACATACTGTTTGGAGGCATTGCGCATTTCACTGCTTGTAAGATGGTTGAGCACAGAGAGATTCTGGTGACCTGTTTTGCTGCCTAATAGCACCATGATCCTTGTTTCAACCCTGATCTCAGCTCTTACTATGTGCTCACAGATTTTATTCTACTTAAAGAGATTTAAAAGAAAAATTGAGAATAAAAAATCTAATTGGTGGATGAATGCAGTGTGTGTGTGTGTGTGCGTGCTTGTGTCCCATCCAGGGTACATTCCTTCCTCATGCCCAGCATTCCTAAGACAGACTCTAGATCCACAACAACCCTGAATACAATAAAATCGTCTGTTGAATATAAACAAATGAAAGGCAGTTCAGTTACCATCATCAATTGAGAATTTAAGCACTGCCCTCTTGTGGTGCAATCATTCATAACACTATCTTATCATCAGCATCATCATGTGCATCCTTGCCTTCATCACCAAGTTTTGTTATTTATGCTTCAACTACACACAAACTGTTCAAGAACAGCCGGTCTCAGCTCTGGGTTTTGGCACCAATGTGCTGGGAGACAGACAGACGCACCGGCACGCTGAGGCCTCCTGCGGTTCTGTCCTTTAGCAGCGCTAAGGTCCAGATGGTGTGAAACTTCACTGAGTGGATTAGCTCCAAATCCCCTGTATGAGCAATGGGAATAGTTTTCTTCGAAACATTTCTCACGTAAACATGACTATTCTGGGAACCTTCGGTCCCCATAAATTTTCAAAATACATAAAGCTGTAAATGAAGCAGGACAAACTAGTGAACTAACTCCTAGGGTCTGTTGAGGCTTTTAACAACGTGAGAGCAAAGTAAGCAGAAATACACAGTTTAAGAATCTGTATATGGAGAACCCTGATGTTCACACAGGTATTGGAAGATAGTTATATACGATAAAGTAAATAAAAATGTACTACATTTCGCTGACACTGGGGAAGACATTTATGTGTAAAGTTAAATAAAATGGGTCCTTAAAGTATAATTATATACCGATAATCCTATTTAATAAATGATACAATCATTCACATTACAACACAGTGTAGAAAATAAAGCCTTCTCCGTAATAACCAGGAACAATATGCTTAGCCAAAGTTTTTATTCCTTAAACGTAAATTTATATTTGTGAATATACAAATAATGTTTTTTTGTCAGTTTAAACGATATAAATCAAAAGATTGTAACTACATTAAGCAGCACAAATTTCCTTAGATCCTGTACAGTTTTCAGTAAGGACGTTTTTCCTGTTTTTTTCCCCCACAATTTAATTCATACTAAACCCTACAGTCTTTAAATTTGAGTAAGCAAAGTGCAAACAGCCACTAAAATCCAAAACACATCTAAAATATATCAATATAAGTCAAACTGCTAGTGTGTCTGCAGCGCTCCCCTAATGAACGTTACTGTAAGAACTGAGCCGAAACGCAACTTCATACAGTTCAAACCGGACTAAAGCGCCGATATTTAAACCGAAATGAATAATAAATAACTTGACTTACATTGGAAAGTGCCCGAAATTCCGACCATTACTCCTGGCGGGTGTGAAACCTCAGTGAAGTGTCCGTTATCGCACAACCAAAGGCTCTCCGACCTACTCGCGAATACCAGCCCCACGCGTCTAAAGCGCGCGCGCTGAACAACTGACAGAAAAGAGGAATAAGCAGCGCCGAGGGGCGGGGCTAACGTCGAAGTCACACGCGAGCTCGCGCTGCCTCGTCACGTGTCCCAGCACGTGCGCAATCTCGCTCGTAATTGATAAACGCCCCATAAACACCTGCGTCTAATTAGCTACCTGATCAGCCTAGAGGCACGGCGTCTGGCTTAGTAGTATAACTCGATTTAAATAAATATGTACGGCTTTAATTGGCTTAAAGCTTTTATCTTAAAATTAACAATAACTGATTGTGGTGAAAGTCAGATTGGGCAAACAGTACATCTACATCTAGGCATTTGGCAGACCTTTTGGGACCTTCCGAACCGTAGTCCAATGCCTTAACCACTGACCTATGACCTATACCTACAGTATTTACACTCTTAAGCAGAAAGCAAGCCTAAAGTTAAATTTATCTACCTAGTCACTAACTTGATCGTAACACTACTATTGAGCTTGATTTACGTCCTGTTCTAGCCATGATAATAAAATAGACAGGTAGATAAGCACATAAAAGTGGATGTTGAGGTCAATATCATATTGCTCAAATAAGAGGAGAAAGGTATAGTGTGGATAAATGGAAAACAACAATGGCAACAGAACTGGGATAATGAACCAAAAGCCGGACATTTGCATTTGATACAGGAAAAAGTAGTTGTGATAAGCAGGGAGAAAATCAGAAAGAGGAAATATTAATTAGCAGCCTAAGAATTATACAAAGCAACCCAAATAGCCCTCTGTTTATAGTAGGTAAACACCCAACAGGACTGTGAGGCATGCCAGGAAAGTGAGCCTGTCGAGGATGCATTGCTCTCATGCAGGGAATATATACAGAGGAGGCTAGATATAGTGACAGCACCAAGAACTAGAGAGAGTAGAAAGCAATGTTAAGAGTCTTTGAGAACAAGTAGTCACTGATCAGAGAAGGAAGAATTTAATGGTGTTTTTGAGAAAGACTGAACTGGAAAATCAGCTTTAAAGGACAGTGTAGCTGGGTCCTTTAGATGAGAGAGATCTATTCGTGGCCATGATGCAACCTAGAGAACTCTAACTAGCTGCTGAGTGGTACTGAAATTGAAATGTATCAAGAACAAAGAGTGTGTAAAAGTAACAGATAAAACAGACAGAGGTTTCAAGACACAGAACAAGTCAAGACAATATCAGGGAAGGATGCGTAAGATGTTTTAAGGAAGCTTGGTCTGGAACATCGGATTTAAGAAGCAACACAGTTGAGGGAGAATGAGCTTTACAGTTGTTAAATAACTAAGAAGAAGACGATGAAGAAGTCGCTAGACACATACACACGTGGACAAAATTGTTGGTACCCTTCGGTCAATGAAAGAAAAACTCACAATGGTCACAGAAATAACTTTAATCTGACAAAAGTAATAATATAAAAAAATTCTATGAATGTTAACCAATGAAAGTCAGACATTGCTTTTCAACCATGCTTCAACAGAATTATAAAAAAATAATAAACTCATGGAACAGGCCTGGACAAAAGTGATGGTACCCCTAGAAAATACTGAAAATAATGTGACCAAAGGGACATGTTAATTCAAGGTGTGTCCACTAATTAGCATCACAGGTGTCTACAATCTTGTAATCAGTCAGTGGGCCTATATATAGGGCTCCAGGTAGTCACTGTGTTGTTTGGTGACATGGTATGTACCACACTCAACATGAACCAGAGGAAGCGAAGGAAAGAGTTGTCTCAGGAGATTCGAAAGAAAATTATAGGCAAGCATGTTAAAGGTAAAGGCTATAAGACCATTTCCAAGCAGCTAGATGTTCCTGTGACTACAGTTGCACATATTATTCAGAAATTTTAAGATCCATGGGACTGTAGCCAACCTCCCTGGACGTGGACGCAGGAGGAAAATTGATGACAAATCAAAGAGACGGATAATCCGAATGGTAACAAAAGAGCCCAGAAAGACTTCTAAAGAGATCCAAGGTGAACTTCATGCTCAAGGAACATCAGTGTCAGATCGCACCATCCGTCATTGTTTGAGCCAAAGTGGACTACATGGGAGACGACCAAGGAGGACACCATTGTTGAAAACAATTCATAAAAAAGCCAGACTGGAATATGCCAAACTACATGTTGACAAGCCACAAAGCTTCTGGGAGAATGTCCTATGGACAGATGAGACAAAAATGGAACTTTTTGCCAAGGCACATCAGCTCTATCTTCACAGACGGAAAAATGAAGCATATCAAGAAAAGAACACTGTCCCTACTGTGAAACATGGAGGAGGCTCTGTTATGTTCTGGGGCTGCTTTGCTGCATCTGGCACAGGGTGTCTTGAATCTGTGCAGGGTACAATGAAATCTCAAGACTATCAAGGGATTCTAGAGAGAAATGTGCTGGCCAGTGTCAAAGCTGGGTCTCGGTCTTGCAACAGGACAATGACCCAAAACACACAGCTAAAAACACCCAAGAATGGCTAAGAGGAAAACATTGGACTATTCTAAAGTGGCCTTCTATGAGCCCTGACCTCAATCCTATTGAGCATCTTTGGAAGGAGCTGAAACATGCTGTCTGGAAAAGGCGCCCTTCAAACCGGAAACAACTGGAGCAGCTTGCTCATGAGGAGTGGGCCAAAATACCTGCAGAGAGGTGCAGAAGTCTCATTGACAGTTACACGAATCGTTTGATTGCAGTGATTGCCTCAAAAGGTTGTGCAACAAACTATTAAGTTAGGGGTACCATCATTTTTGTCCAGGCCTGTTCTATGAGTTCATTTTTTTAATAATTCTGTTGAAGCATGGTTGAAAAGCAATGTCTGACTTTCATTGGTTAACATTCATAGAATTCTTATTTATTATTACTTTTGTCAGATTAAAGTTATTTCTGTGACCATTGTGAGTTTTTCTTTCATTGACCGAAGGGTACCAACAATTTTGTCCACGTGTGTATGTAGATAATTAATTTTTTTTGTAACTTCATAATGCCTACAACAAAAATACAAAGACGAGATTATTGGATCAGGATGTTGCTTTTCTGAAAGTTGCTCTCTTTTAGGCTCGCCACAGCAGATCATCTGATTCACACATTTTGATTTTTGGCATAGATTTTATGCTGGATAGCCTGCCTGACACAACATTTCTCTTTTTTTTTTTTGGGCCTGGGACTGGCACTAAGGGTGCCCTGCAAAGCCAGTGGGTGGGTGGGTGGGGGCATTGGCTTGAATGAAACTCAGGCCTTCTGCATAGCAGTGATAGGCCTACTGCTCAGCCACCAATGCCAGGTTTTTGCTGATCAGAATATGAAAACAAAAACATAAATATTTTACCTGTTCATTCATTCATTAATATATTTATTTATTTATTCCTTTGTTCATTAGTTCATTCATTTGTTCATTCATTCATATTCAGTAACTGTTTTCCCCTGGTAAAAGTGCTGGTTGATTTGGAGCCTAATCCAGGAACACTGGAGGCGACACCACAGCCAAAGAAGATGCCATGCACCTGTTCTTTCACACTAAGTACAATTTAGAGTCAATCTAACTATTGACATGTTTTTTGGGGGGAATCACAGGACTTAAAAATAAGGGGAACGTACAAATTATGTTATAATGTTAGCAAACTATTCAACTACATAGATTACAGTATTATTTGTAAGAAAAAGACACAAGGATAGCTAGAAACTAGGGCTGCACAATTATTTAAAATAATTTTGTGATAATTTTGACACATATTACAATTGTGATTTAAACTGCAACATATAACTATTAAATGCACCATTTTCAAACATATTTATCTAGTCTGACAGCAAATGAATAAACGATCTTATAAAGTTTGCTAATATGTATTTAGAGCCTCAAAAGTATTTAAACAAATAAACAAATGCTTAATTTTTTTTGACAAAATACATAAAGGCTGACTATGTATAAATATTTCCTATAATAAATTGCAGCCTTTTGCAATTAAATAATTGCACAGTTGAATTTTATGCGATTAATTGTGCAGCACTGCTAGAAACCTAGGTAAAGTTAGGAAACTTTATCAACATTTAAATTGGGTGCATGTATAATACATTGCAGTTTTACTCGACCTCCAATATCATTGGCAATTGATTATCCACTGACTCAAAAAGCAAAATGTGTGGATAAACCCAGAAATAAACACTGGACTAGTCTTAGTAGTGAAATAGATGTTTTGAATTTTTATTTAAATATGATTTATATAAATATATACCCTAAATAATTTTAAAATGTGGCACACATTATATTGTCATGTATGAAAAAAAATCATTTGGTATAAAATGATGTGTATATTCTGACAGTTTAGGTTTTATTTTTTGTGATTCTCATAATATTTATTGCCCTATTCTCACTTGCTCTGGCTCACACATCACTCACTGTCAAATGCTGAGTATTAAACCTCACCTGGGAATAGGATGTACCACAGTAGCCCCAAGGGAAATCAAATGAACAACACAAGGCTGTCAGGGAAGATGAAACAAATGAAGGTGTCTGATATTCTGACAATATATGAAAATATTCTGTGCACTGCAGCTCTCCGATTCAAACTTCATCTCAGGAAGCCAATTTTATACTGTACAAGTTTTAACCCAGCACTTCTGTCAAAGAAAAAATATAAAAAATTTAATTAAAAAAGATAAAAGGTAAATGTAAAAAATATAACAATGAACACGCAGAGCTGAGTAACAAGCCAGGGAGGGGCTCTTCTTACAGTCATGTTCAAAAGTTAGAAGCTCCTCTTTTAATTCTGTGTTTTTGTGTAAAGACAAATGAACCTCAGATAAACAACATATACATTTTATACCTTTATACCTTTTAAACCTCAAGACAGTTAATCGTTCCAGAAGCGGACATCCAAGCACATTCAGCCCAAGGGTAGACCATGCATTGTGCAGAGAAATATAAAAAAATAAAAACTTCAAAGGTACGTCTCAGACCTTACAGGCCTCAATGAGTATGCTACATGTTACAGTTTGTTGGAAGCGTCGCCAGGAGAAAGCCTCTTCTGTATAAAAACAACACAAAAACATGACTGAGGTTTGCAAAATTTAATCTGAACAAACCACAAGATATCTGGAACAATGTTCTGTGGACAAATGAGATCAAAGTGGAGTTGTTTGGCCTTAATGCCCAGCATAATTTTTAGGGAAAACCAATCAGCAGAAACACTTCATACCCACTGTATGTGGGAGGGGTACTGATTTAGGCTTATTTTACAGCCACAGGACCTGGGTACCTTGCAGATCACAAGCTTCTCTGTATACCAAAGAGGCAAATGAGAGGCCAACTGTTCTCGAGCTACAGCTTGGTTGAAATTGGGTCATGCAACAGGACAATGATCCAAAACAAATACATCAAAATGACAAAAAAAAAAAAAAAAAAGAAACAATCAAGGTTTTTGCATGGCCTGGTCAAAGTCCAGACCTCATCCCAATTGAAATGCTGTGGATCTTAAGAGAGCTGGGCATTAGCAAATGCCCTTTTTTATTATTATTTAAACTGAAGCACTGTTGTAACAAAGAATGGCCCAAAATTCTTCCAAAATGATGTGAGAGACAAGTCATACAGAAAATGATTACTTCATGTTATTGCTGCTAAAGGTGTATCTACAAGCTTTTGAATTAAGGGGGCATTTGGTATTGTCTAATTGTCACATGTTTTTTTTTCCTTCTGTTAAATGAATAATAGCACCGTGAAAAAAAGTTATATGTAGGTTGTATTTGCATAATACTAAACCCTGTTACGATTAGAAGTTTTTGTCATGTTTTTACACATGAAACATTATTAAAGAATTAAAATGAGTTATAATAGAGGGAAAATCTAATTAGCGGCCCCTTCAAATGAAAAAAAAAAAAACAATACAAAAAGCAGTATTTAAAAAAAAAAATTTTTTTTGTTGATACACACACACTGAAGATCTATCTGAATGTCGAAAAGTGAATTCGTATGGTGCCCTTCAAGGTATTGTGAGGCATCGTGACCTGCCACAGCTGGCAATAAAATCTATTAAATTCTTAGTTGATTGTGTTAGTCTGGAGCAGAACATGTGATAAAAATTAGGACAAGAAAAAACAGAAAAATATCCTCAAGCTCCCTTTGAAACATATGTTATATGTTATACAAATATAAGCTTACAATACAATATGGGGTGATGCAACCCCACCTTCTGCATGAACTCAGATCCTGCTGATTTATAACTTAAGTGTATCTAATAATTGGTTTTAAACGCAGGTCTATCGTTAGAGCATCACCATTGTATAATCTGACCTGAAGAACATGTTATTGCACATTCTGTTGGCGAAATCAGCCAAGGCTTTTACTGACATCATCTCACAAAGTGTGACAAGCAATAATCTTACAAGACTTCTGTGATTACACAGTGCAAAATTGGCTTGACTCATGAAGACAGCATACTGCATATTTTTCACCAAGGCTCTCAGGGCACAGTAAATATTTCTGTTCTTGCAACAAAAACACTGACCTGGAAAATATGGTACATGATGTTTTCTCTTTTAAAAGCATGACTCTAATGTTCGCCTGCGAGCAAGTGGGAAGAACGTGAATCAGGTAAAATATATATTAGCATCGTTATTGATTTTCAATAACGGCTTTAACGTTCAAAAGGTTGAGAGAGGTGGAAATACAGTAGATCCTGTATGGGATTCTAGGCCCTTGCATTTGGAATCAGATATTAAGCTTAAAGAATTTTGTGTATGCAAATTATGTCCCCCCCATCTGCAACCAGTTTGCATCACCTTTGGATGAATCTATAGCTTTAAACAATCAACAAATAAACGAATGAAGTGGTAGATATTATTTTCACCCGAAAATTTATCCTTTAAATGAACCGTGTCTGCACGCTCCACAAGTGGCACTAAAACTGTCAGGATCAGTCTACTCTAGATTATTTACATGGCTGGTCGGATGATGCTTTATGGCCAGTGATGACAGCTGAACACTCATAGATTTTTCGCATCTCAAAACAGGATATATGGATGCTGAGACTTGTCTCTATCCCCACCCTCTGTCGATCCACCGCCTACGCAAACACATGCCACTTGTTTTTTTCCCTGTCCACCCTGCGAGCCGGCCACCTGCTCTAGAACATGCTGCACAGCTGCCAGCCTGCAACCACAAATGAACACGAGCGTGAACTAGGAAAAGAGGGAGAGAAAGCAAATGAGATGTCTTCCTCATAACTGCTGTCGCTTCAGTCTTTTTAGATGCACTAAAGATCCATCCACGAGTAGTGCAAAGCAAGACAATTTAATTCAGAGAATAATTCAGTTACATACATACATACATAAATACTATGTATTATACTGCTACTTCCCATATGACATTACTATTATTCTCTTTTGTCACAGATTCCTAGCATGAAATTGAGGCTTTGGTTATACAATATGTAGTGAATAATAGCTTCGCTAATGTTACCAGCAAGTGTTGGTATGATGTCATAAGCTAACCCAGTTCACTAGGAAAATGCTAAGCTAATTATATTTTGTAATAGAAAGCAGACGGATTCCCGTATTAGAATGTTCCATGATAATGGTATTATAATAATAATAATTATTATTACTATTATATTACACTATATTATATTTATTATTTATATTGGCACTAAACACTAGAATGAAGAATAAAAATTCATCTTTCAAACAAATTTGGAAAAAAAGGAAGTTGTTCGTCATTCTGCCTATGAATATAACATATGACACTTGGGGTTGCCTTTTGTGATGATAATTTTTAACGGACAAATTAAACAGAAAGCTTACCCGACAGAGAGAGAGAGAGAGAAATGTGTGTGTGTGTGTGTGTGTGTGTGTGTGTGTGTGTGTATGTGTGTGTGTTATATTAACAAAGAGGGCCATAAATTGGACAGCATGGCAGAAGTCACCCTGGTGATGTGACTCGTGGCAGTGTGCAAGTGTGTGTGTGTAGGTGTGTGTAGGTCTGCGTGTTTGTGTGCATGCACATGCTTGTGTTTATTTGACAGCTGCGATTGCCTCTCTGAATGTGAGTCTTTTGTAACTGGCCTTTGTAGTGTACCAGCAGGTCTGTCACTGAGCAACAGCTTGAGTGTGACCCAGGCATGCACCACACACACTCACACGTTCTCAGTGACCTGACTGTGCCTGTACTGTTCCTCCATGATAACAATGCCAAAGGCCTCCATCCATCCTCCCCCACTCCTCTTGCTCTCCTGCTGTTCATTATACCCGAAGCTCATCAGTGCGTGTCCGTGTGTGTCCATGTGTGTGTGTTATATGTGTACCTGCTGTTCTTTCGACCACTTCAGTACGAAGCAAAAGGTCCGGGGTCAACGAGGTCAGCCGGCAGACGCCTGGTTAAACCTCCAGAGTAAAGCCATCTACACACACATACGCACACGCATATACACACACACCCGGCATGTTGCCATGTCCAGACAGATAAACAGAAAGATTATATATGGCCAGATGGAAACTGAAAATTGCTTATCATCTGTTAGCATAATGCAGGCCACAGCCCCATCAATCAAACACAGACATATATTTACATTTATATTACGCCCCCTATATATGCAAAGTAAAGCAGAAATGCGACTGTTCTTTTTTTTTAAACAATGGAATAAAATTGTGCAAACAACAAATAACAAAAACTAATAGTATTCTCTTTTTCTAAATTGCAAATAGGTGTGGAAGTTGAAGAACACATCACAGGAATATAAAATTCATTATACTTATGACCAGAAAGTCTGTGTAAGCCCTTGGTTGGATGCAAAATAACAGGAAAGGAAATATAGTAAGTGCAAAGAAACACCAGTCAAGCTGGATCATCATTAGCAAAAAAAAAAAAAAAAAAAAAATCCTAATCCTAATTTATCCTAGTCCATAGTTATAGATAAATCTAATCCATAGTTGACTTTCTGATATTTTTTTGCTAGATGACCATATACATATTTTTGCGGTAACACATTTGATTATAGCTTTATACAGTATATATTTATAAATGGAAGGACATAATACATACATAATATGAAATTATACATTATAAGGATACAAAAAAGAAAAATATCAGGAATTTTCATTTTTATCTGCTGCTTAACTACGTTATAAGTTTATCTCAGTGCACTGTGTGTGTGTGTGTGTATGTGTGTGTGTGTAAATGTCAGACAGAAACATTATACAGGATCCACATAGTTCCTGTTCCATATGGGAACTCAGTAGAAGCCAGGATTAGATTCAACAGTAGACCAACTGGCTATTGTTTTTGTGGAGATAAGCTCTCGGTATGGGTTCAACAGCCAATTAGGACTCTTTTACAGTCTTTGTAGTGACATCTACAGGGCACCATGGCAAAGCAACCATGCAAGCAGTACAGAAGGGTACATTTTTTCCCATACAGTTTAGTTAATATTTTATGTTTCAATCTCCTCCATTGTTAATCCTAATAGAATCTTTTAACACAGAGTGCTAATTGGCTATTTGTAGTATTAGAATCAAATTAGACGAACCCTGTAATCACTCTTCATAGATCAATATGAGAACAGAGTTTAATAAAAGTAGCAAAATGAGAGTCAAACAGTCCAAAATTCAGTTTACTGATAAACAAAGGTCAGATATTACTGGGGGGGGTGATAAGGGACTACCACCAGAGGTCGCTGTGTGCACATGTTTGTTTTTGTTTTGTAGTTTTTGTTAGTCGACTCAGTTTCCCAGAAGGCACCTCGGTCAGGTGATGCGGGTGCTCACCTGAACCGAGGTAGCTCATTAATATTGTTATAAATAGCTGCGCCTATGCTTGCCTTCTCTGCCCACGGCAATAACATCCTCTCCAAACTGCCTGTCATACTAGTTCGTGACAGGGGGGAAATCAGAAACAAATAAGTTAAGCAGGTACAAAAACATAAATTTGAATCCATGTCAACAGGTTGTGGCATAAAAAGAGAGTTCATAATACAGCCTATCTAACAGGCAGATTAAATAGAATAAAATATAAAACTAAAAAATAATAGGAACTAATACATTGACATAAATCAAAACTAAAGGAATAAATTTTAAACAGGCCTGCAATTCTTTTTACACCTTGGACAAAGACCTCTTGTGGTCACCAGGACACGAGCAATTAGTTACTGTAGCTCTTCAATCCTTTTGCAACGTTGTATCCTTCTTATGCATCACTGTTCAGTGATAGTCACCATCATCATCATTGTCATTATTTTAATTTCCATGTTTTATTTGGTTTGATACAAATTATCTTAAGGAAGTGTTTGTCCCTCAGACTTAATCCTAATTAATCTCATGAGGTCACTGTGAGCTTGCATTGTACTGTTAAGAATTTAGTTACATTATGAAAAGCCAACATACAGCTCTAAAAAAAACTAAGAGACCACTGCAGTTTATTCCAGAAAACTTCTGGAGTGTTATCAAGAGGAAGATGACTGGTCACAAACCATCCAGCAAAGCTAAACCGTTTGTTTTCTTGCAAAAGGAAAATCAATATGAGAAACTGGTGAAGAGAATGCCAAAACACATAAAAGCGTTCACTGCAAATCGTGGTTGTTACGCCAAATACTGATTTCTTAATGTTATTTAGCCAAAGCAGTAACACAGTTTGTTTACAGATTATTTGCATTTTGTTTTACTTGAGTTATTAGTAATCGGCAAATACTGCATGATCTCGGGATTTTGTATGTGTTATGATGTCATTTGCGTTACATATGCACTCATAATAGCTATATACACACGTGGACAAAATTGTTGGTACCCTTCGGTCAATGAAAGAAAAACTCACAATGGTCACATAAATAACTTTAATCTGACAAAAGTAATAATTTTACAAATTTCTATGAATGTTAACCAATGAAAGTCAGACATTGCTTTTCAACCATGTCTCAACAGAATTATTTAAAAAAATAAACTCATGGAACAGGCCTGGACAAAAATGATGGTACCCCTAGAAAATACTGAAAATAATGTGACCAAAGGGACATGTTAATTCAATGTGTGTCCACTAATTAGCATCACAGGTGTCTACAATCTTGTAATCAGTCAGTGGGCCTATATATAGGGCTCCAGGTAGTCACTGTGTTGTTTGGTGACATGGTATGTATCACACTCAACATGGACCAGAGGAAGCGAAGGAAAGAGTTGTCTCAGGAGATTCGAAAGAAAATTATAGGCAAGCATGTTAAAGGTAAAGGCTATAAGACCATTTCCAAGCAGCTAGATGTTCCTGTGACTACAGTTGCACATATTATTCAGAATTTTAAGATCCATGGGACTGTAGCCAACCTCCCTGGACGTGGCCACAGGAGGAAAATTGATGACAAATCAAAGAGACGGATAATCCGAATGGTAACAAAAGAGCCCAGAAAGACTTCTAAAGAGATCCAAGGTGAACTTCATGCTCAAGGAACATCAGTGTCAGATCGCACCATCTTGAGCCAAACTTGAGCCAAACTTGAGCCAAAGTGGAGTACATGGGAGACGACCAAGGAGGACACCATTGTTGAAAACAAATAATAAAAAAGCCAGACTGGAATATGCCAAACTACATGTTGACAAGCCACAAAGCTTCTGGGAGAATGTCCTATGGACAGATGAGACAAAAATGAAACTTTTTGCCAAGGCACATCAGCTCTATGTTCACAGATGGAAAAATGAAGCATATGAAGAAAAGAACACTGTCCCTACTGTGAAACATGGAGGAGGCTCTGTTATGTTCTAGGGCTGCTTTGCTCCATCTGGCACAGGGTGTCTTGAATCTGTGCAGGGTACAATGAAATCTCAAGACTATCAAGGGATTCTAGAGAGAAATGTGCTGGCCAGTGTCAAAGCTGGGTCTCGGTCTTGCAACAGGACAATGACCCAAAACACACAGCTAAAAACACCCAAGAATGGCTAAGAGGAAAACATTGGACTATTCTAAAGTGGCCTTCTATGAGCCCTGACCTCAATCCTATTGAGCATCTTTGGAAGGAGCTGAAACATGCTGTCTGGAAAAGGGACCCTTCAAACCGGAAACAACTGGAGCAGCTTGTTCATGAGGAGTGGGCCAAAATACCTGCAGAGAGGTGCAGAAGTCTCATTGACAGTTACACGAATCGTTTGATTGCAGTGATTGCCTCAAAAGGTTGTGCAACAAACTATTAAGTTAGGGGTACCATCATTTTTGTCCAGGCCTGTTCCATGAGTTCATTTTTTTTTTATAATTCCGTTGAAGCATGGTTGAAAAGCAATGTCTGAGTTTCATTGGTTAACATTAATAAAATTCTTATTTATTATTACTTTTGTCAGATTAAAGTTATTTCTGTGACCATTGTGAGTTTTTCTTTCATTGACCAAAGGGTACCTACAATTTTTTCCACGTGTGTGTGTGTATATATATATATATATAGCAATAGCTATATTTTGAATACTTACCGTATATAAACAGTTTGACAGCAATATGAGACAACTCTATTTTAGTAGAAAAAAATATAAAAACAAAAGAAGTATAGCAAACTGATAAAAACTATTTTGTTCATTGTTTCTTTGAGTCGCCAGAGTGTTAAAAAGCACACATTTTGTCAACTTTTGGGGGTCATATACAGTAAGTGTGACTTTGGTGCAATTTTACACAGTTTTGTTATAATAGATAAATTCACCTTCACTTCGGTTGTGTCAAAGTATGCAGTTTATTATTAATAATGTGTTAGTTGAGTTTTAATAAAAAAAAAAAATTTAAATACAGCAAAATCATGCTTTAATGGTGATTAGTGAGTCAGTGATTTAGTGAGTCAAGCAGAAAGTAATGACAGCAAGTTAGATTAAAAAATTGTTTGTTGTATTTTTGCACAAAAAAGGTTTTTAATTACAAAGTTTTACAAAGAATGACAAAAACTTTACAAAATTATCATCATCCTCTATCAGTTTTAGTTGCACTTCAGTAAACGACATATACTCATGAGTCTTGTGTCTTTTGTACACAAATTGCTCATGCATATTTTCAGTTTTTTAATGTTATTTCTCCGTATTAGTACAGTGCTTACACTACAGTATCCCACATACAGTAACTTTGTTAAGAACATAGCATGGCAACATCCAGATAGCATAATGTGTTATTTCACAAAACATACAGCAGAATTTAATCGATGCATACCTGTAATTTATTACTGCTGGAATGTCTGTAATGAACAAAGTATGAAAAAAATTATTGTCTTCAACATTTAAACATGTTTAAACCACTTGTGAGTCACAGTTTTGCACATGAAGTATATTTACTTTACTGATCATGTGGCAAAAAGAAGTGATGCAATTGGTTCGTCACAACGCTCGATCTGGTGGCTATGTGTAGTACTCTCAAAACGTGAAAGTTGTAAGCGTTAAAATAGCTTGAGCTAAAAGAGATTCAAGCTTAAAATAAGGTAATGTAGTTTTTTTAATAAAATGTTTTGTTACAGATAACTTTGCATGTCGGAGAAGAATAACTTGCCAAAATGAGGTTACATTAAAATAAGAGTCAGGAGTTGACATGAAAAATTAACATTGCTTTTATGTAAAATAAGATGTTATGCCATGACTCATCTGTTTTACATCTTGATTTCATTACCTTGGGGTCATAGTTATCATTTTTTACAGATCACACAGTTGCTTGCTAATAGTGAAAGCTAATGAAATGATATTGATGATGCCTGAACGACAAATAAATCTGAATCCTTACATGGAATATTGGGAAGGTGTGGGAAGTTTAATATATGACATGATGTACTATAAATATGTAATTTCACTCCATTAACAGTAAATAAAAAGTCATTTCACTGCTTTAAATAAACTTTAAAGTAGTGTTTACTTCAGACACACAAGTGAGTTGGTTAAATCTTCAAGTATAAAAGCTATAATTGAAAGTACATTTATAATGACCTCCTGATTATGAATGTTAGCTGCCGTAGCCTTTTGGTAAGAAAGCCCACATTTAATTAGGTGTCTATGCCTTTGCTCACTCAAACATGCCAATGAGTTTGGATATTACATCCCATGTTAGACTGAATGCAGAAGATGTATTGCAAATAATGTACATATTGAAGCATGTACTATTAATAGTATTTGAATATTTTCCTGCTAATAACCTAGGCCGTTCTATTAAAATACTGAAAAAGCTGATAACAATACTTTGAAACAAAGTCATATTCATTAAAACCAAGGTTTGTGGAACTGTCTCTTTTCTAACCATTATTTAGGTGAGACAAAATTATTCCAGAATGAGTCAAACTGTATGAGTCAAACTGTATTTTAAGTTACAACTATATATAACAAAACTATTTGAATAGGGTTAGGGTTAGGGTTAGGCTAACCCTAGATGAAAAACTAAATCTTCTTCTTCTTATTATTATTATTATTATTATGATGTTAAGCAGTTGGACTGCAGGCATGGCATAACAGCAGATGTGAAAACTTTAATGACAAATATAAAAAAGCCTAAACAGGAACAGGAACAAGACAACAACCAAACAGCAAAGAAAACAGTAATCAAAAGACGAGATCAACATTAACAAG
Organism: Clarias fuscus; assembly: GCA_030347435.1. Classification (NCBI taxonomy): domain Eukaryota; kingdom Metazoa; phylum Chordata; class Actinopteri; order Siluriformes; family Clariidae; genus Clarias; species Clarias fuscus. The sequence goes on along the minus strand of CM059206.1, from coordinate 23,183,752 downwards.
ACTGGCAACAAACAGAACAGGAAACCACCGGATGCCGAGCAGGAAATATACAGTTGCAAGAGAGCCAAATAACTGAAACTAAGGTTATATATAGACATAACTAAACAAGGTTCAGGTGAGGCCAATTAGAATAACGTGACTGAGGTACATTCTGGGAACTGAACTCCACGCATTATCCTTAGACATTATTATTATTATTATTATTATTATTATTATTATTATAAATTAACATAACATTGGATATTTAAGGAATGTACAAGAGGCAGCCATTTGGATAACAAATTTTTACAAAAAGTGAGATTTGTTTGCTGATTATAAGAATATAAAAAGGTCATAACTAATATTGCCATACCTAATCATAACTTCTTGCTGTTCTTATAATTGACATTCAGCATGATCAGAAAATATTCATAAACGGAATAACATGAACAAAACATGCTAATTATACATGTTAATTACGCAACATTCTGATATATAAAATACTGTTCCCCATAAAATTTAAAACCTCTACATAAGGTTGTGAATAATTTACCAAATTATTACTCAGTAAACAAAAAAGCTGCTATGTTACCTTTAAGTTAAGATCCAGCTACAACTAATTTATGCTTTGAACGTTTGTAAAGAAACGTTTCTTTTCATTTCTGTGAAGCTGCTTTGAGACAATGACCATTGTTAAAAGCGCTATAGAAATAAAATTGAATTGAATTGAATTGAATTAAAGCTGTGCTAGGTTGTCCTCAGTTTGTGATGATGGCTGTGGAAACCCACTCACGTTAAATTTCCTTATTTTGAAACAATTTAAATCAGAACACTTGGGTGAATGGAAGTTGAGAGATCTTTGGTAAAAGCAGTTTGACTAATGTTTCAGTCGTTTCAGAAAAGCTACTGAATTCAAGTCATAACTGCGGGCAGCTATGGGGAGAACTGTACTGTATTGGGGACTACTGTAGGGCTTCACATCATTGCTTCACAATTAAAGGGGTGTTAAATTTCTTTCTCAATGGATACACAATATATGATAAAATCAAAGTGTGTTCTCACCCTCGATGCAAAAAGAGTAGTGCACTGAGTAGAAGTGATTATGCTGTGAATGTCATTTGTCAGGTGCTGAAATGTCAAATGAAACAAATGTAATGTGAAAATCCAGCTCTTGATGCAGGCATGAGAGTTTATAACATATCGAGGACTGAACATTATTTTCAATTAATAGAAAATTCCTAGTGATTCCTAGTGTTGAGTTAAAGAATAATATTGATTAGATAAAAAGCTGCTCGTGTGCTAATAGCTCCTCCTTGTGGAGAAAATTAAACCTCCTTAATGTAAGTGAATGAGTTATACTAGCAAGTCCATATTAAACTGTCTAGGCTGAGGTGCAAGCCACGAATGCACCGCTGTCTTCACTTCTTCATCAGAAGTGAATCTTCGTCCTGATAGCACTCCTTTGAGGGAACCAAAGCAGGTTAGAAAGTTAGATGGCGCAAGATCAGGACTTTAGGGAGGATGCTTTAACAACCTCAAAAAGAAGTTATAGAGAAGTGTCGACAGTGTGGGCAGAAGTGTAAGATGGATTGTCATGCAAGATCACAACACACTTGGATTCCAGTCCTGTGCATTTCATCAGAATTTTAGGCTTCAGCTCTTCAATAAGTAAATATCTTAAACTTAATGAGTACTTCTGATTGTTGAACTTTTTTTCTTGATAATGTTCCTATACTGACCATTGAGAATCCCAGAAAAACGTAAGCATCAAGCTGATGGTTGACTCTTGAAATTTTTCTTGGTCAGTGATTAAGGACATTTCCATTCCATACTCTGCTGTTTACTCTCAGGGTAGTAGGGAGGAATCCATGTCTCTTTACCAGTAAGGATTCTCTTTAGGAAACTTGGAGTATCTGTCAAAATTTTGTTTTGCGCATAAAGACTTCATTCAAGATAAATAACGGCACCAGGTATACCCTCAGACCACAAAAAAATTAATCACTGCATCCTGCTCATTTTCTGTGCAAATCACAAGTGCAGCATCCATTGTTGCTCGCTCCGCAGTTACAAATGAACTGATGTAATACATTCACACCTGCACAATAGTGACTGGGGAGACAGTAGCCTTGAACGGAAAGCACTGATAAACTAGTGTGATCAACAGAAGTTTTAATGTAACCATACTGTAGATAGTTTTTTGAGTCGCCTTCGTACTGTTTAAACAGAACCAGTTAAAAACTGCTCCCCCACTGATTCAATAGGCTTTTCTCTTCTGTACAGTCGATTCAGAAGAGCAAATTCCACAATACTAGTACAATATAATGTGCAAATAGTTGTTAAGTAGCTTTAAAAAATAACCCATGCATTTCATACATGAATCATCAGTCTCCGTCGCTATAACACTGTCCATGAGGGGGCGACAAAGACCAAAAAAATCCCTTTTTAAAGTTTTTAAACAGAACTTTCCAAAGCCCACACATTATTTACTATAGTTAGCTACAGCATTTCTCAACAGTTATTAAAGTTTCCGAACAATGTAGTAAAGTTTCATGTTATTGCTCATGATGGCTAAGGAAAAGTTCACTCAAGTGTTAAATTACTAGACCCTGATAAATAAAAAGCCAGATTTATTTATGTATACAAATTTATTTAGATTCTATAATATAAGCTCGTGAGGTGTGAAATAATAAATAGTACCTAGATCATTGAAAGAGTATGATGATTTATAATAATAATAATAATAATAATAATAATAATAATAATAATAATAATAATAATAAACCACTGGGGAAAAATATTCTGTGGCCATGACTTACTAAGGCATGGGAACAGGATACTATGTTGTAGTCTTGACTTAAAAAGGTGAGGGAACAAAATAGTATAATGTGTGGCCACTAGATACTCCTTATAGCATTTAGCCTCTTGTAAACTACAGACAAATTTTTATTTATTTAGTTTATAACTGTTAGTATAGATGGATGATTACCTTTATGTACTCACTGGCACACAGCATAACTCCAAAAAAACAATCATCCTGTCACATCTGGGATAAGAATGATATCATTACCACACATTCTTAAGTCTTAAGCATAGTATCTTGTATCTATATAATATATTATTTTGTTCCACAAACATGCCACAACATACTTTCTCATTCCCACACCGTCATGGCCACGACATAATTTAGTATTTTTACAAAAACTTAGTAAGTCGTGGTTATAACATACCATCTTGTTCCCACACCATAGTACCTTAATAAGTTGTGGCGACAACATACTCTCTCATTCCCACACCTTAGTAAGTTGTGGTCACAACATATGATCTTATTTCTACAACTTAGTAAGTCGTGGTCACAACATACTATTTCGTTCCCACACCTTAGTAGGTCATGACCACAAAATTGTATCTCATTCCCACAACTTAATAAGTCGTACCCACAACATACTATCTCATTCCCACACCTTAGTAAGTCATGGCCACAACATCGTATCTTCTTCCCGTAACTTATTAAGTTGTGGTCACAGTATACTATCTCATTTCCACACCTTATATATATGATAGTATATCGTTCCCACACCTTAGTAGGTTATGACCACAAAATAGTAACTCATTCCCACACCTTAATAAGAGGTGGCCACAATATACTATCTTGTTTCAACTCCTTAGTAAGACGTGGCCACAACATACTATCTCATTCCCGCACCCTAGTAAGTCGCGTTCACAACATAATTTCTCATTCCCACACCTTAGTAAGTCGTGGCCACAACATTGTATCTTCTTCCCATAGCTTATTAAGTTGTGGCCATAGTATACTATCTGATTTCCACACCTTAGTAAGTTGTAGACACAACATAGTACAAAATAGTAACTCATTCCCACACCTTAATAAGAGGTGGCCACAATATACTATCTTGTTTCAACTCCTTAGTAAGACGTGGCCACAACATACTATCTCATTCCCGCACCCTAGTAAGTCGTGGCCACAACATACTATCTCATTCCCGCACCATAGTAAGTCGCGGTCACAACATAATTTCTGGTTTCTACACCTTAGTAAGTCGTGGCCACAACATTGTATCTTCTTCCCATAGCTTATTAAGTTGTGGCCATAGTATACGATCTGATTTCCACACCTTAGTAAGTTGTGGACACAACATAGTATCTCGTTCCCACAACTTACTAAAAAGTTGTGGCCCCTCAATGTCACCAAAGGGCTCTGCGAGTTATGGTCAGATAATACTAGAGGATCAACAGGTGTCAGTCTAAGATCCAGAAAGTAATAAATAAATCCAGAAAGAAAGCAAGAAAGAAAGTTCCACTCAGTTACAGTCAATTAATCTGAACTCAAACGAGGGGAAAGTGTGTGTGTGTGTGTGTGTGTGAGAGAGAGAGAGAGAGAGAGGAGCAGTTGGAGGAGGTGGAGTGGGGGTTGTTTGTTCCTGCTCTCTCTCTCTCTCTCTCTCTCTCTCTCTCGCGCGCGCGCTCTCTCTCTCTCTCCACCCCTATCTCTTTACGGGACTCTGGCAGGCCGGTATTCCAGGAATGTGTGGAACATGGCGGCCGCAGCGAAGGCTCCGAAAAGCGGACTGCTCGAGGTTCGCCTGGCCGCGGAGCGCTGGAGCCGGGTGTTAGCGACACTCAGCGGGGACACGCTCACTCTGAGCCCGGGGGATGTGAGCGCTGAGGCGGCGAAAAGCGCGCCGGCCACCGGTGGCACTGTGAATGGAGAGCCGGGCAACCTGAGCTCTCCTGCTGTCCCGGACTCCATCAGCAACGTGAAGAGAACCGTGCGAGTCACCAAACAGGACGTGGGAGGACTCGGCATCAGCATTAAAGGTAGCAGACAAGTCACACTTGCACTTATTTAACTCCTACAATCCAGACTTGTTTAATCTCAGTAACGCAGAAGACCATAAAAGTTCGTGCACATCCATTACATTACTTCTTTTCCAGCTTCAGTAATTGACATGTAAAGTGCTGGGAAAAGTTACAATCTATAAAAATCTATATTAGTTTCCTTCTGTATGTTTGTTATCTGCATGTTTTTAACTTCTCACTGTGGACACTAGATTAGAGAACTGATTAGACTGACTTATGTTAATGAAGAAGGTCGAATAAAGCTTAACACTAGTTAAAAATATGAAAATAGCCATAAGAGAATCATAACACTGTTTGTTAGATTCTCATTCTTATAATGGAATGACAAAAACGACTTATACACACTGATTCCTACTGCAGAATCACCCACATGTCCAAATCCAAATCAGCACTCTCTCAAGTCCTCTTGACTTTTCAAGTAAAGATTATAAAAGTCATCCAGTTCTGCTGTACTCATGGATGTTTGAGAATCGCTCGCTGTTTTACACCCACGACGGGAGCGGGCTCATTCACTAGATTTACTGATCATATCTTTAAGCGGGTAGTTTAATGGCTGAGTTATTGGCATATTAGAGCAGCTATATGGTCCAGCTTGTTGTAGTCCTGGCTATAAAATTGGATTGTTTCTCAACCCACATACTTGTACTCTCTGTGCATGAATGAGCAGACTGCATAGACTGATACCATAATCCCTCCCCTCACACACACTTAGGAATTATATATGTGTGTCTCCCCTCATACACCCACCGCACGTAGGAGTTGTATGTCTATATTTAATGCAGCGCCTTGAGTAGGTCTCAGGATTGCAGCTGTTTCAGTCACGTCTGAAAAAAGAAAGAGTAACTCCAAGTACTTGAAGAATTGTTCAGTTTCGTTACTTGTTGTCCGGTCTTACATAAACACTATGAGTCAGACTGTCCACTATATTGGGTTCAGATCTTATCGGTTATTAATGAAGTGGCCTGTCCTCTGAGAGCGGTCGTTTGTGTCAGTAATTGAGGAGGTCACAGTGAGGGTTGAGGCACAGTGTGTACGAGGGGGATGGGAGTTGCACCCCAATGCCAACAGCTGACATTACCCATTACCCATAATGCTCAGCGTGGTCACTGGCTGGAAATGAAAGCTATGAGACGAGACCAAGGAGGAGTGGTTGGATTGGTGCTATTTATTTTAGGTATAGAGAGAGAGAGAGTGATGACCTTGCATTGAGTCCAAAGTGCAGCTGTATTTTTATATTTACTGTAGTGCCAAATGTAAGTAGATCTGCTGTTATTTTTCTTGTGGAAACCCCAAGTGTGACCAAGAAAGATTTCTATGATCTTTATTTTCCACTCCAAAATATTTCCATTGGGTTGTAAAGGCCTGCCTTTGCCAGTACCCAGTGATTCTGGGTTGCACTTTCTCCATGTGTTGTTAAATTATGGTGTGCTTTCCAGTGCTAACCAGGCAGAGGCTTATTAGATGTTGTTTTTTTTTTTTTTCGCTACTTTTTCACAGACCTCACCAGGGAGTAACTTAGCAGAAAAAAAGTTACGTAACTGGCTCAGTTATTTGGGCAAACCAGGACTCTTTTAATCCAGCTCTGCCTTGTGCTTTTCCCTCAATGACAAATTCTTAATCTGCCATTTCATGCATGTCATGTAATTTTCTTTAAGACCAAATGAAGAAAATAAGCTAAGAATTTACCTCTGCTCTTCATCAACATGTTACATGTCAACCTTTCTTCGTATTACATATATAAATTACTAGTATGTCCCTGTTCTTCTCCTCAAAGGTCAGAGTACATTAGAAAAAGTTATGCATCAGTGCAGAATAATATCCCTGTACAAAAATACATGAGACTGTTCATATTTCCGTTAATGGATAGATAAATCCTTGTTTATAGCAATTGTAAAAGATATTACACTGGCATTCGACAGCATGGAATACACCAGGATGATAGGGTACATATACCATTAATCAGAAAATATACTTGTAGATGAATTAAGGCAATATTTAAGCATAAATAGTTCATGAAAGGTCACAGTATGTCGAAAGTGGCATGATTTCTTAGCACACTGGTTTTCACAGGGGTGAATTAATGATTAGTAGAATGGCAGTGGCACAGTTCCAAACCTCCATCAGTGTTGGTATCTAGCCAACATTATTTAGGGCAATGACAAACCACATAGAAGGTTGTAGCAGTCCTTGAAGGTCAAAGATCTCCAATAGGACGCAGTAGTTATGACCAAAAAGGTTTAACTAAGACTCTAGTACAATAAAAGTGCATTATTTCGTTAGCACTTAGGCTTTCTAGTTTATGGTACATGTTTAATATCAATGTGGTACAGGTTTTTTATGATATTATCTTTGAATGGCACTTTCACATCTTTACCAAACCTTCCACCATTTGCACAGGGCTACACAAAACAATGGAGTACTAGTTGCCATTTAAAAAATACACCAAAACAACAAGAGCAACAGAACTTTGTTGGTGAAAATTTTGACTTAAAAAAAAAAAAAAAAAAAAACACACCCCAGAGAACACTTTAGCCATTTGGCCATTCCACAACAGATTTCTAAAAGAATTATATCGAAATGTGTTGTTATTTTTAAAGTGTTTAAAACATGTTACTGTAGAATTACGTAAAAAGTAATATTTCCATAATATTCCATGTTTTTGCACATGCAAGAGTTATCAACTGTATACTGTAACTTACATCAGAAACATTGAAAATTGTACTTTTATTTAGTTTTTAAGCAAATGGTTTTTGCATCGTCTTTTTGATATTTTAAAATGCAACATCAAAATCAGGGAAAAATCCATACTGGCAATCGATACATCTGCACATACATGTAGTTATTTAACTAGACAGTCATGTGACAGGAGCACAATGCAAAAACCTTGCAGATACAGGTCAAGAGCTTTAGTTAATGTTCACATAAGAATGAAGAAAAGATGATTTCTGTGACAAATGTGGCATGGTTGTTGGTGCCAGGTGGCTTGGTTTATGTACATGGGTGAGTGAAAAATGATTTGAATTAATTGATTATTAATAAATTAAGTTATTAATTAACATTTTTTAACATTACAAATGCATAATTTTCGACATAATCTCTTTGATATTGAATACACTTTGTCCATCTGTCAACAAGCTTTAGCATTTCCTTATTAAAAATGTTTTACTATGAGCTGCGAGCTATGAATGCACCGCTGTCTTCTCAGCTTACATTTTTGTTCTTGTAGGGCTGCTTTCAGGGGACCAAACAGATATTTCAAACAGGTGAAAGTCCAATGGAGCCAGATCAGGACTATAGGGAGGATGCTTTAACACATAAAAAGATTTTTTTTTTTCAGAGTGTAGACAGTGTGGGTCCAAAGGTGTACTGTCATGTAAGATCACAATGCCCTTGGATATCAGTTCTCTGTGTTTAGCCCCAAGTTCGGGCTTCAGCTCGTCAATCAACCTTTTCCTCATAATGTTCCAATACTGGCCCCTGAAAATCCCAGAAAACTGTAAGCATCAATTTTCTGTCTGACGGGGAACTTTTTCTTGGTCGGCGATTGAGAATGTTTCCATTCCCTACCCTGCTGTTTACTCTCAGGCTCGTAGTGATGAAACCACGTCTCACCAACAGTTTTTGTTTGCAGATATCCGAACGCTTTCAATTCTGCTTTTCCTTGTGTTGTTTCAGCACAAGATCCACCCACAGACCACAAAAAAAAAAAAAACTAATCACTGCACGCTGCTCTTCTTTCTTGCAAAGCACAAGTGGAGCATCCATTTTTTCTCACACCTCAGTTACAAATGAACTGATGTAACATGTTCACACCTGCACAGCAGTGACTGGGGAAGCAGTAACCTTGAACGGAAAGCGCCGATTAAAATAGTGCTGTCAACAGAAGTTTTAATGTAACTGGAGTGTGGATACATTTTGACTCAAAATTCAACATATAACAGTAAAAATAGAACGCATCCTGTGAATGGAGGGTCTTAAAACTGTTGTTGGGAAACTTATTGATAGGAGGCATCGAAAAAGTTCTGCAGTAGGACGTCTATAGTAACTCAAAGAAGCACTCTGTAATCGTGCTAAAAAGGAAAAGTATCTCATGAACACTTGAAGTGGATGACAGACGGGGATCTTGAAATGGTCTTCAGCTGTTATAGCCCATCCACTTGATTGCTGAGATGCTTTTCTGCTCGCCACGGTTGTAAAGAGTGCCTATTTGAGTTACTACCTCCTTTGTGGCAGCTGACTATTGCCCTCTGACGAGGCAGTTTCTTGTTCGAGGCAGAACTCTTTTTTTTGTACACACCATTCTGTAACTCTGGAGACTGTTGTGTGTGCAAGAAGATCAGCAGTTTTTGATATACTCAAATAAGCCCATCTGGACATTCCAAACCAATGTACAGTATTTTCTTTTCAACATTAAGCACATTTTCTCAAGTATCTTCGTTGCTTGAGTGTGTAAAATGTGTAATGTAGTGTTTCATAAGGCAAGATCAAGGGCATTACTTTGCTTCCTCTAGCATCACCAGATGGATGTCTGATATTCAGAAACCCTTGAGACCAGTTGCAATAGCTACCCAATGTTCAGTGAAAATGATTTAGAGGCACTTCCTTTTGAAGATATACTGCAGGCATAACCTTCCTGTACAAAAGAAGATATATGTGTGTTTTGGAGCATGCTCCAGTGCAAGGATCGAGCCAAGTATAATTCTTATTGTCAGAGCGCTCAGCGTAATTCACAAAGAGGTAGAGGACATCTGATCTAGGAAAGCGGTCAGTGTAATGAAATTACCTATTCTGAGCTGTATTTTTCACCTTACAGAACATACAAAGATCAGCCATAACATTAAAACCATTAGCATTAAAACCACTTAGGTTTTGAGTCCATTCGTAAATTTGATTTAACATGGTCCAATTTTCTATCCAATTTTCGTTTCAAAATGTATTTTTTGGCACTCTGGAGCTGAGACACAGTCAACAAGCCACATGTATTGTATTACATGGAATATTTATTGGAATTATCTGAAACCGCTTTGTAGTTAAACTCAGCCATTGATAGACATAGATGAAGATATTAGCAGCAAACCTTTTTTTCCACCTTTATAAATCCTTGCCAGGAGCTTGCAGGTGAGACAGAGGCTGAGCGTTAACATGATTTAATCTGCTGTTATCAACATTATTAATTTCCTGGCTGGAGTCCGAAATGATTCCCAAAGAACTCCGTCTTTGTTGAAACGCTGTGGAGGTATGTAGAGAAATATTGTGGAATCAGCTCATGCTCTGGCCATATTACCTAGCGCCAAGAAATCAAGTGCCAAATGCAGAAAAAAAACAAGCTGGTGTGAAATGACTTAAATAAATATTTAGCTTTTCGTTAGGTTATTGCATAACGAAATATAGACATGGTGTGAAAACAGATTTTACCTTGGAAATTTTTGGATTAATTATACAATATGGTGGGTGAAAAGCATCAGCTTGTAAATTACTACTCCTTTTCTTTTGCAGTATTATCACGCATTAGTCACTTGTTTCGTCTTACAGTCTAGATTTTTCAGTCATGATTGTACCTTAAATGAATGTATTTCTCTTCATGAATGCACCGGCTCAAGGCTTTTTCGGTCTCCTGGGCCATTAACACATTCTGCCAGAACACTGCTTTTGCACTCTTGGACCGTCTGTGATTTTTCTCAGATTGTTTTTTACTCACTTCCTCTTCAGCAATAGGGAGGCATTTGCTGAAAGCAGACATCTTCCACAAAATTGGGATCACGACATCTTTCTGTTCATGACATCGCCTGAAACTGTCTGCCTCGGTCTGACAGGAACAAAAGGAGTCAGGCAGGCAGTTAAAAGTAAACTACACTATTTAAGAAATTGCCTTCAAAGCTGTGTTTATTCTATCAACCACCTTAACAGCAATCATACATAATGCTTTTCTTTCACCGAATTGGGTAGACATTCTTTCTTTAGCTGGAGGAGTGATGGCTCAGTGGATAAAAGCTCTGGGTTGCTTATCAGCATCGGACAAGACTCTTGCAAACAAGTCCTTTAACCTTCTCTGTCTCCAGGCCCTGACCCTTGATCTGACCCTAGCTTCTCAACAAGCTGGGATATGCAAAGAAAAGAATTGTACAGTTCTGTATTTTTAGTGTATATGTGACAAATAAAGACTTTTTCTTCACATCCTATATAATGCAGGGAAAGAAAATTGGTTCTAAACCATTGAAACCCTAAAATAAATAAATAAACTTTTGGCAGACACCCTTATCCAGAGCGTCTTACGTTTGTATTTCTTTATGCATGTGAGCAGGGTTAAGGGTCTTGCTCAAGGGCCCAACAGGGAGGACTTGGCAGTCGTGGGATTTGAACCTGGGACCTGGATCCCATCCCAGAAGACTTTGGGCAGGATACACTCTGGACAAAGTGCAATTCCATCAACACACGCTACGGACAATTTGGGAACGCCAAATAATCTAATCTGCATGTCTTTGAACTATGGAAGGAAACCAGAGTACCCGGAGGAAACCCACCAAGCACAGGGATTACATGCAAAGTCCACACACACAGATCTCAACCCTGGAGGTGCAAGGCCACAGTGCTTGCGACTATAACATGCAAAGTTGAATTTTAATTCACAGTGGTAAAGAATTTCATGCTCATCTTGCAAATATTTGGGGAAAACTACTTCGTTAAATTGGTCACAATTCTTATACATTGTATGGGAGAAAGATAAAATGATACCTGATTTAAATTCCTTTCAGCACACACTGCAATTTCATAGACTAACTACACAGACATCATTGTTTCATTTAGAAAGTACTATAGGGTATAAGCTGATCTCATATGTATGGTTGTTTGCCTGTTACTAAAACTAATTAACTAGATATGTTGAGGGCATCTCCTGAGAATAAGGAGGTATCTCAGCAGTTGTTTTGTTACTTAGCAAACTGACATTATTGTGTGCTCCTGAAAGAGCTTGTGAAAGCCTATTTTCTCTTCACGCTCAGCATCACAAGATGTGAGATTCACAAACGTGTCAAAGGGAGAGTTGATGGGGCTGTTCCAACTAAAGGTGTATCAACTGTTAGTAATGCTCACCTTTAGCCAAACTCCAATTCGGAAAACCACACAATATAGATAACCTAAGACCATGAGTGAAAGTAGGCCAGTACAGTCTGGTGCAACGTACAATATCACAAAAACCCATATTCAAAACCAGTCACTGAAGCTCTTTCAGCAAGAAAGATGTTATGTCATTTTAAACAACACTTTGTCTCTTTAATAATTGCTTTTAAGTTGTTTCAAATTACATCTGGACTGTCTGTGTTGTGTTTCAATGAGGCACGATTTGACAAAATAAATGACATAATAATATTAATATCATATAATAATAATAATAATAATAATATTGCTTTTATTTTGACACATTGTGATCGTGACTTAAACCACGATATGTAATTATTAATAAATAAACAAATATTTTAATTACTGACAAATGTTACATAATTTTATAGTAATATAATAATAAAATGCTTATATTACCTGTAATAAATTGCATCCTTTTGCATTAAATAATTACACAGGTCCATACAGTCATTAAGATTTTTATGTGATTAATTGTGCAGCATTAATATCAATCCTTCATTACTGCTAGTTAACGTGAGCGCAGGCTGCTGCCAACACGGTTCATGTCTCACAAACCTAACTAGCTTCTAAAACAAGACTGAATCCAAAATCCATCTCTAACCCATGAAGAACGGTACTCCTTGATGTGTAGAACAGGTGTAGGGTGTAGAACTTTACACCCTACATAGCGGACTAGCTTTCATTTTACGCCACTTGGGATCAGTTATTTAACTAAAGCTATTCTAAAGTGGAATATTTGGAGTCAGTTACAGGACTGTCCACTACATCCATGGTTTATTCTCATCACTTTTTGGTTACATATCACTGGTAAGAATTTTAAACTACTTTCACCTCCGCCTAAGACTTACCTGAGTGCATTATTACTGAACATATTATAATAGTGTTTTACTGTATGCTGCCTATCTAGATATGTCCTAGATTCCTCTGAAATCAGTTTGTTCATGGGATCCTACAGGAAACAATAAAAAGTAGTGCAAGCAGGCGTGTTTTTTCCTTTTACACCAGGCAGAGTCAGGTATGCAGCTTTCAGGATAATGAATGGACACGTTTATTACCATGGGAGTGCAGAGGATGTGCAGAGGTGTTTGTGTTGCATTTACTGAATTCGTTCATTCAATCATTTTCAGTAAATGAGTTACCCTGGTCATGGTTGTTGTGATATAAATTACTTTTTCATTTGTACTTTGTACTTTCATTCGAACCAACACAGCTCATTAGAAAATATTACAGGCATGTACAGAGAAAAGTAATAATAATATCCCATGCACATGGTTGTATAACTGTGCTACATCATTCATGTATTAGTCAGTCATTTTAAATTATGGAAATAAAGGTCAAATGCCTATTAACACAACCCTTTCTATCATTAATGAAATATCGAGCAAAATATTTATATTATACATTTCTTTGTAAATAGTGGAAGCAGATTCGGGTGTCATGACTACAGGGTGTACGAAAATTATGCTATGATACAGGATTTGGGCTAACAGAATTGTTGGACCTGTTTCTTTGACCAGTCTTAGTTCTGACGTCTATTTAAACAGACAATATCATGCCATCCTTGCTAATCAAGAATATAGAATTTATTTCCCCTATGTATGGAGACTTTTGGGATACCCTGTACATCAATTAAGTATGAGAAAGAGCAGAATGTCTCGTGAGTGAAGTCTGGCAAAGTGAAGTGAGATGTAATAATGGAATCAATCTCCATGCAGACAATGTGGAAGTCTGAGTTCAGACAAATACACTAGGGGTGTAAACCTGAGGCTTCCACACAATACATTATAATTTCAATTCATAAGGCAACAAATTGATAGACATGGTATGAGAACCATAACAGGGTTGAGTAAGAAAGTTATTATAGAATTTTGGAGTTGTGAGTTGATGTATATTATGTGAATCATTGTGAAAAATATGAGACACAGTTATTACAATTATTGTTGCAAATATTTTTGCATTTGATGATATTTACTATACATATACTATATACTAATCACATATAGGCAACTGCAAAAACAAGTCTGTCTTAAGTCAAAATTGAGGTGCATATAAATACAATATAATAGCTCTCAGTTGGTAAAAATTTTATCATGAAGTTTGTCGCCTGTAATTGGAGCCAATATTGTACAATGCAAAAGTGCATTCCAAAGCTCAGCTGAGACTCTTATGAGGCTTCTTCAATCGCACTGAGCTAAATCCTGTTGGTATCTTTCAAAGTTCAGTTGTATTCAGTACAAATTTCTTTTGCCGTAACTAGATATATAGCTAACCGGAATATGGGTTGCGGAATTTGGCTTCGATTTCTTACATTGCGTCCCAGATGACAAACTTCACAGTCCCTGTGCAGAGTAGGAAAATTCATAACAACCAAGACCTACTGTAATGTACCTATATGCAATTCAAATTAGATTTTTTCAAGGCAGACTTGAAAAAGCTCAAACTATCCCTTAAAGCTTGTTGGTAAAGTAAAAATTTTATGAATGTACAGGGTGGGCCATTGATATGGATACACCTTAATAAAATGGGAATGGTTGGTGATATTAATGTCCTGTTTGTGGCACATTAGTATATGTGAGGGGGCAAACTTTTCAAGATGGGTGGTGATCATGGTGGCCATTTGGAAGTCGGCCATCTTGGATCCAACTTTTGTTTTTTCAATAGGAAGAGGGTCATGTGACACATCAAACTTATTGGGAGTTTTACAAGAAAAACAATGGTGTGCTTGGTTTTAACGTAACCTTATTCTTTCATGAGTTATTTACAAGTTTCTGACCACTTATAAAATGTGTTCAATGTGCTGCCCATTGTGATGGATTGTCAATGCAACCCTCTTCTCCCACTCTTCACACACTGATAGCAACACCGCAGGAGAAATGCCAGCACAGACTTCCAGTATCCGTAGTTTCAGGTGCTGCACATCTCGTATCTTCACACCATAGACAATTGCCTTCAGATGACCCCAAAGATAAAAGTCTAAGGGGGTCAGATCGGGAGACCTTGGGGGCCATTCAACTGGCCCATGACGACCAATCCACTTTTCAGGAAACTGTTCATCTAGGAATGCTCGGACCAGACACCCATAATGTGGTGGTGCACCATCTTGCTGGAAAAACTCAGGGAATGTGCCAGCTTCAGTGCATAAAGAGGGAAACACATCATCATGTAGCAATTTCAAATATCCAGTGGCCTTGAGGTTTCCATTGATGAAGAATGGCCCCACTATCTTTGTACCCCATATACCACACCATACCATCACTTTTTTTGTTCCAACAGTCTTGGAGGGATCTATCCAATGTGGGTTAGTGTCAGACCAATAGCG
Organism: Clarias fuscus; assembly: GCA_030347435.1. Classification (NCBI taxonomy): domain Eukaryota; kingdom Metazoa; phylum Chordata; class Actinopteri; order Siluriformes; family Clariidae; genus Clarias; species Clarias fuscus. Next base: position 23,168,439 of record CM059206.1, on the reverse strand, counting down.
GTGGGTTTGTTTGTTAACTTCACCATTCACATAAAAGTTTGCCTCATCACTGAACAAAATCTTCTGCGTGAACTGAGGGTCCTGTTCCAGTTTTTGTTTTGCCCATTCTGCAAATTGTGTCCGCCGATCTGGGTCATCCAGGTTGAGATGCTGCAGTAGCTGGAGTTGGTAAGGGTGCCATTTGTGAGTAGCTAATATCCGCCGAAGGGATGTTCGACTAATGCCACTCTCCAGTGACATGCGGCGAGTGCTACGCTGTGGGCTCTTGCTGAATGAAGCTAGGACAGCCACTGATGTTTGTTCATTAGTGACAGTTTTCATGCGTCCACATTTTGGCAAATCCAACACTGAACCAGTTTCACGAAACTTAGCAAGCAGTTTGCTAACTGTAGCATGGGAGATGGGTGGTCTCGTAGGGTGTCTTGCATTGAAATCTGCTGCAATGACCCGGTTACTGCGTTCACCAGATATCAACACAATTTCGATCCGCTCATCACGTGTTAACCTCTTCGACATGTCAATGGTTGTGAACAAAGAGAAACTTGTAAATAACTCATGAAAGAATAAAGTTACATTAAAACCAAGCACACCACCGTTTTTCTTGTAAAATTCCCAATAAGTTTGATGTGTCACATGACCCTCTTCCTATTGAAAAAACAAAAGTTGGGTCCAAGATGGCCGATTTCCAAATGGCCACCATGGTCACCACCCATCTTGAAAAGTTTGCCCCCTCATATATACTAATGTGCCACAAACAGGACGTTAATATCACCAACCATTCCCATTTTATTAAGGTGTATCCATATAAATGGCCCACCCTGTATATACAGTATATATACTGTATGTTATGCTAGCAAAAATGTACCTATATGCAATTCAATACAGTTAACTGTAAATTTGTTGTAAGCTTGCATTAATGAATTTATATCTTAATAGAATTGTAATAGAGTTACAGAAAGACCATTGTAATAGAAAATGGTTGACCTTCAAACATAAAATATTCCATAATTCAGGAGTCTTTTGAAATATAATTGTTCTAATTTGCTAATCTTTCAGGTGGGAAAGAGAATAAGATGCCCATCTTGATTTCAAAGATCTTCAAAGGACTTGCAGCAGACCAGACTGAGGCTCTGTATGTCGGTGACGCCATTTTATCTGTCAATGGATGCGACCTGCGAGAAGCTACTCATGATGAAGCTGTACAAGCTCTGAAAAAGACAGGGAAAGAGGTCATCTTGGAGGGTAAGAACACATGGGCGCAAAACACTTTTTGCACCTGTCTGTACAAAAATGACTATTAGAAATACAGTCACACATTTGATCTAATGCTTCATTCAGGGTTTTACACCCTGACATCTGTCTGCCATGGTGCCGGCCACTTCTGGAAGGAAAAAGGGACGTTACTTCCTGGATGTTCAAAACTGGTCATGGAAGCACTTTCAGCAAGAAACCTAAAACATGTCAACCTAAAACAAAACTTTATTTCCCTAGGAGTATTGCTTCTAAGTCATTTGTAATTGTCTCTGAACCATCCACATTGTGTCACAGATTATGCAAGTTATAAAGCCAACTAGCTGATAACATAATGCTGAATCCAAAATCCCTTTTTATCCCCTGCTCAAGGTCACTGATTGGTGTGTGGAACAAGGGATAATACAACCTACATAGCACACTAGCTTTCCATTTTAGCTTATTTGGGATTCTATCCTAGAACAGCTACCTAGCTATTAATTAGCAAGCATGAAATGTCAGTATTAGTTACCTGCACGTCATTTTTTGATGTGTAAAGCACCGCATACTGTATTTAATAGCATCGTCTCATTTGCAACAGAAACAATTAAAACTAATGCTAATGCTAGTAAATGCCACCAAATACAGGAGGAATCACTTACTTGTGCACCATCTGCGCCAACTGTTAGTTGTTAATAAGTTCTGAGTCCACCACTACATACATGCAGCACAGATACTGTCACTTGCTAGGTTTATACATTTAGATGAAAAAAATCCAGGTTCTTGTCCCCAACCCCCCCCCCCCCCCCACCCCCACCCCCATCAAAACTTGGTGAAAACTACCATGCTGGGAAGGGACTAACATGTGCTTCCTCCTAAGCATGTAATTGTGCTAATCATATTTTTTTAGCCTTTTTCATTTTCTTGCATGAGCTCACGGAGGCCCATGATTGGCAAGAATTGATGTGGGCGTGCCAGTATACTACCCCTCCACTCGGGGAGATAACAGTAAAATGGTCCTGGCTGCAGGTGGCCGTAGCACCAGCCAGGAATCAAAGTTGTGGTCAAATTTGCAATTTCCAGATGATAGGGTGAAACAGATTTCTCTTGTGCCACTTGAGAACCCCCTGCTCCTCTGTGCTCTGGCAGGCATGGCTCAGCAGTAGCTCATTTACATAGACACTGAAACAGGATGTAAAATGGAGTTTGCGGTATGCATTATCTGAGGGTTATTTTAGCTAAAGCATTAACAGACATACTTTGCAGCACCTCTTTTTTTTTCTTCCCCCCCGATTTTCTCCCTAATTTAGTAGCGTCCAATTCCTCCCCGTCACTAGGGGGCTTCCATATTAAGGCTACTACTATCACTCAGTCGGGAGGGCCGAAGACTATCATGTGTTACCTCCGAACCACGTGACACCAGCCGACTTTTCAACTTTTCAAACTGCTTGCTCAAGCACCGTCGCTCATAACACACTCGGAGGACAGCGCTATCCGCTCCTTCTGCTTGTGTGAGCTCACAGATGCCGCTGATTGGCTGTAGAGCCGTGATGAGTGGGAGCACTAAGTACCTCTCATCCCTCCCCTCTGAGAGAGCTCGGCCAATCAGTGCTCTCCAAACCACCGGATGCGAGAGCTTACAGCATCACCCGGGAATCGAACTAGCGATCTCCGGATGATAAGCGAGCACTGCGCCACTCGGAGGCCCCCAGCACCTCTAAGAAAGACGTTAACTTGTCAAAGAAACAGTAAAACATAGGACCTTTAAATGCGTTATACTTTATGGTCCAATATTTAAATCATTCATCATGTAGACGTATTAGCTTGTTAAATCTATATCGTTAAATATACAAAAAATATATATATTTTTTGATACGTCAAGTATACAACACTCATCACAGTCACCTGTGCTAACAATTTTTTTTTTGCCCCCACTTTGTATCTTGAACACTCATAGGTTAATCATAAAATAAACTGCCAACATACGGGATAGGTCAAGTGCAGCATAAGAGTAATGTGACCTCAGGTGAGGTAGAAAAATTGTACATGCACAAACAAAAACACACCATTATAAAAAGAAAAAAAAAAAACATAAAGCAGGGATTAGTATGGAATCTAGCAAACAGTGAGATCAGCATGCAGTCAAGATGTTGCCTGACTTGAGAGTTAAGAAGGCTTTAGGTGAAACCGCTGATCATCAGCCCAGGATTCTTTTTCAGTTTGCACCACATTAATGTGGTCCAAGGTTTTCAAAGAGCACCATCATATCTAAGAGTAAATAAGATGAGAGAGGTGCAATATTGGGCAGTTGTCCCTTCACAGTCAGTCTTCCTTTATTATCCCCTGTAGTCTGAAATTGGTGAACTGTTTTGTCATCATGTTTCTAACCTACTTGGAAGGCCCGCTGAGCTTTGCATTCCATTACACTGTCTATGGAAAGCGTGCTTTGTAAAAAATATACTTTTATGTGGCAAAAGATAATAAAGCTAAAGGAGTACAGAACAAAAGTGATTACATTCTGCTGGAGTCATGAAAAAAATTAGAAAGCGCATATGACGTTCTGTCATAAATCACAGGGCAAGAGAATTCTCTCATATAAACAGAGCCTGAGGTTCACTTTTAATTTGAGAGCGAATTTAAGGTTCCTTGTGAGAAATGTTCTGCCATTGTGGCCAAGGAATCTCAGCAGGTTACACAAGGGAAGGTCACATCCCCATAAAACACTGCAGATGAAATCATAAAGCTAGATCAGCTCTCTGGTGATGACCTCATCCCAGCCTCGCCCTCGCACACACATGTAAAAAAAAACTCCCACATTCTCCCACACACACACACACACACACACACATGTATATATATATATATATACACAAGCTCTATTACACTTCATACTGTATTCTTACCACCATTATTATGCACAAACATGTGGCCATGCATATGGTCATGCAACAATCTGTCATTGTCCTCAGGGCAAAATAAATGAAACACTTTGGACAGTGTGAGGAGTGTGCGCCGTGTCCTAAACACTGCTGACTGCTTTCTCAGTTTTGCTTTATATCCCACCCAGCAGACATCATGCTCAGGCATGGGATCAGTGAATAAATCAATGTGAGAAGCATAACACACTAGAGCTGTGGATTTGCGGCCAAGGCTGTTTGCCAGATCATAGCGCAACATTTGTTCTATAATAAATCATTGAGAAATGCTTGGACTACATATGATGTGTTAATGATCGTTGTTCGATAGCGTGTCATGTTAGTCCGGTGGAGGTGTGAGGAAGTTCAAAATGGAAAGTAGATGCATTTAGAGGCTGTGGGAGAGAAACAGACAAATAAATGGAACGGGAGAAGGAAGATTGAGGAGTTACTGGATATGATAAGTGCTATAAAGTGCCATATCAGCATTTTACCTTGGGTAATCGGACTCTTAGGAATGGAATAGTGCAACTATGAAGGTGTGTGTGTGCGGGTGTGTGTGTTGGGGGGGGGCGCGAGTGCGGACATTCTGTCACACTCTCTGTTCTCTTTTTTTTCCAACACAGATAGAGGGAATAGGGGAAAACAATTATTGTATTCCCCTACTGAGGAATAGAGATACAGAGTCCTATAATTGATTAATTAAGTAGGAACAGTGTTGCGGAAAGGAGCAATGAGGAATTAAGGTGGTGGAGGGGGTGTTTTGGGGAGAGAGAGAGAGAGAGAGAAAGTGAAATGGAAGAAATAGAGTGGAAGATGAGACCAGAATGAAGCAGGCTCAGTTGCAGTAACAAGTAAACTATATAAACTCACACAGACAGGAACAGCCAAACACTGCCAGTTTGGTGTGTTCATGTGTGTGTGTGTGTGTGTGTGTGTGTGCGTGTGTGATTATGAATTATTGTCTTTCTCACCCTTGTATGGATGAGAAAAGCTGCGATGGATAGCAGCAATTTTCACGCATCCTAAACTCCATTACTCACGAACAAATGCTCCCGTAGGCTTCTGTTTCCACTCGTGTCCTACACACTGGTCCTTCTTGGCATCATATATAAGCCAGAGTCTGTTACTGAGATACAAGCCAGTCAAGCTTAGTTCTGCTTTCAGTGCAGTAAAAATCTGATCCGATTTTAAAGCATTCTGTATGTTCCACAAGAATTACATTTTACTGTTACATTTTGCAGACCATAATAACTCAGGAACATCATTCCAATGTTAGAATAGATAAGAGCATTTCAGTTCTATATATACACTCTTTATGAAGAACACCTGTACTACTCATTAGTGGAAGGTAGCAGCAGCGCAGTCCATAAAATCATGCAGACATGGGCTGGCAGCTTTAGAAAAAGTTCACATCCTCCATAAGAATGGGCAGAAATTACGAGATGTCAGTGACTTTGTCCATGGCAATATTGTTGGTACTGGACAGGCTGACTCAAGTATTTGAACTGCTGACTTGAGTTTACTCAGCATGGTGCAATAAAGAAAAAAACATGTGGCAGTTCTGTGGATTGAAACCTTGTTGATGAAGTATACAGTAACTTGTACAGTAAAACCACTCTGTGCAATTGTGAATGCACATGTCAAACCATAAGGAGATGGGAAACAACAGCAATAGACCACAATTGACCTTATCTAAAAAAAAAAAAAGAAAAAAAAAAAGGCTGGAGTAGGGGCAGGCTCACCAAAACTGAACAGTTGAAGATTGGAAAAGCATAGCCTGGTCTGATGAATCATTATTCCTGCTGAGGCATACGAATGGTAGGATCAGAATTTGCCACCAGCAGCATAAATCCATGGACCTAACATCCTAACTGGTGGAGGTGGTGTAATGATGTCAGGAATATTTTCTTAGCACACTTCAGGCTTGGTATTACTAATCAGTCATCGATGCTTTAATCAATGCTATAGCCTATATAGCATTGATTAATGACTATTTAATGACTGTAGCCTTCTGATGATTATTACCAGCATGATAATGCACCTTGTCACAAATCAAAAGCCATCTCAAACTGGTTTCATGAACCTGACAGTGAGTTCAGTGTCAGTGTGCTATGGCTTTCCCAGTTTCCAGATGTGAATCCAGTAGAACTCCTTTGGGACGTTGTAGAACAGTAGATTCGCACTGTGAAAGGGCATCTGAAAAAAATTTGAAGGAGTTGCGTGCAATCATGTCAAAATGGACCAGAAGCTCAAAGATTCCCTACAGTAGCTTAACCAGTCCTGAGTTTCTCATGTTTTCCACTGTGTTTGTGTGGGTTTCCACCAGGTTCTCCACTTTCTTCCCACTATCCAAAAACATGCTGTTAGACAGATTGGTTATGTAATATTGCTCCTAGGTGTGAATGAGTGTGTGAAAGTGCGGGTACATGTTGCCAGGAACAGTATCCATTCAGGGTGCTTTACTGCCTTGTGCCCAGTGTTTTCGGGATAGGCTCTGGATCCATGACCATGACCAGGACAAAACACTACATTAATAAATTGCACTTTTGATATATAGTATGAATACGATAAGGTATATAAGATGTACGCCATTACAGAGTATATAATGTAAGTAAAATCTAAATGAGGTTAAAGTACAAAATGACTCCAAGTACAAAATTATATTAATACCTCTAATTATCAAGACAGCTACCTTGGTAATGTATATTGAACTGATTATACACTGCCAAAAAAAATAATTCACCTGTTCTAAGATTTACCTTTAGCTTTGATTGTGGTGTGCACAATACACGTTGTGACTGATGCATGGGTGAAAACGATTACTCGAGTCCTACAAATTCCATTTATGTAGTACCCTGGTCATTTAGATCATCAGCTGACTTTATCTGTGAGTCTAGACCTGACCAACTGAAGCAACCCCAGATAATAACACTGCTTCCAGAGGCTTGTACAGTGGACACTATGCATGATGGGTGCACTGGTTCATGTGCTTCCCTTCTTATCTTGACGCACTCATTGCTCTGCAATAGGGTCAGTCTGGACTCATCAGACCACATGAACTTTTTCCATTCATCTAAAGTCCAATTTGTATGCTTCCTAGCAAGTTAAAGTTTTTTTCTTAAATTAGTATCCCTAACAAGTAGATGTTCTACAGCCGTACCGCTGTTGAGTGCCAATCCTGTAATTTTCCATTACATTGTTAGTATGGAAAGGCTTACTTTAATTATTATTTTATTATATTACTGCTGTTATTCCTACTGTTTCTTTTCCCTGATGCAACTTCACCAAACGCTTAAGTCATCTTCATTCATGACTTTTCACATGAAGTTGAAGGTTCAGTACTATCCTGCTAGGTTTTAATAATATGTTGGACAGTTCTTCAACCAGTTCCAGTTATTTCAAATCAAAGTTGTTTGCTTGGTGCAGTCCACTAATGTGACCCTTCTGCAACTGCAACTTTTTTTCTTTTTTTTTTAGCCGGGCAGCTTCTATAATAACTATTAAAAAGTCTGCACTTTGAAGTGATAAAACAAGTAACATAAATTCACACTAAAAAAAAGGGTTTAAAAAAACTTTAAAAATCAGCTGCATTAGTAAAAAAAAAGAAGAAAAAAAAAAGTACTGCCTTCCTCCTAGCTGGTAGACAGCAGAGAGCTGCAAAAGAAAGAGGAATATTATGTTGTTATGTGAAGATGAGGAAATAAAAATATTTCTGTAATTACACCAGGAACAAGGAAAAGCTTAACAGTATTAGGAAATTAAAATAGTAACAATCATGAAGGGGCTTGCATTTTACTTCACAACCATACAATATTAGAAGTAAAAATTCCATTTGGCTGAGCTAAGCTGTGTCATTTATTCTTAATTCCACCACACCATGTAGAAGCTCATATTGTACCACCCTGCATGGAGAAAAAACAGTCAATCTAAAATGCAAGAATTATCTCCACACATAGAAGTAATTCACTATGCAGCCTGCTGAAATCAGGTTTAATGTAGTATTGCTTTAATCCTTCCGGTTTCGCACAGACACACGACATCCAATTTGCTCAATCGGTAGACAAATGCCGATTAGAGTTTTAGTGGAGCATGCCTAAAAGTAATGTGTGGCAGGGATTTACTTTAACTGACCTCGACAAACATTATGTAATGTTGTGCTGTTTTTTTTATTTGTGACTTGTTTTTTGTGTGACTCATAATTAAGCAATATCGCACGAGAGAGATGTGAGAATGGCTAAAATGTGTAAGTACGAGGGCACCGCCTGAGCATAATATAAAAAACAGCACAACCTCGAGCATAATATTGCTTTTACACAATATTATGTTACAAAAAAAAACATTTATTATTAACAGATTATAATTTTGCTGGTTTATTGCCCAGTTATTTTGCTTCTCCTAAACATATTCTTCAATGCCTGGTGTAACTAACTAGCCATGACTGGTGCAGCTGGAAACCGAGAGTTAGCGACCAACAGTTATACACATTCGTGTCTCATCCATCAAACCTTTGCTTAAAGGATTCATCTTCCATGAATAGAATGCCATGATAGAATAATCCGTCCACAATATGGATCCAGCAGATTTTGACTAGATGAGATCGGCCTGGGAGAACCAATGCGTCTTCATTGTAGCAAATGCGCAGGAGCTCCTCGCAGCGAATCACGCACTTGCTGACGTCACAGCCTGCAGTATCTGCAACAGCTTCGAGGAGCACCGTCTCCTTTCTGTGGAAGCCGTGCTTACCTGAACCACCAGCGTACGACATCCTTATCTTTTCCTTGCAGCCTGGAGGAGCATCATCTTCATGTTTGTCAAGTCCTCCAGAGACATCTTGAAAATAAGTTGTACATCATACAGATAAATGCCAGTGACTGTAATCTTTGACCATCATTACATGATCACAGGAAATCTAGACGGTTAATATGATCATGACATGTTAAATGCATTTTCCTAAAGTTTTCGACAATAACATTTTGCGATTCACAGTGAACCACACAGCACGATGTGAAGCTAAGCCAAATAAATTTACACTCTACTTAATAAATGCTCAGACTAATGGTCCACTAGAGCCTCCCTATTCTTAACAAATTAGGTATGTCTGTGTTCTTGCTTTGCTTAAAAAAGGAAGCATATAGAATAATGAATAATTCCACATGTAATTGTAAATAATAAACACATTATGATGAATGAAAAAGTGAAGTTTTTTTTTTTAGTTTCTATAATATCTCTCATTTCCAAGGAACAAAGTAACCATAAAATAACATAACAACTAGTTCATTTTTATCGGATCCTATTAAACACGCTGTTCTTTCCTTTTCCTGAGTCGGATTTCCTTTTGTTGTATAAAATCTGTCCTGGATTACAAAGTAGCATATGCTGTTCTTCTCATGTTTAATGCTAACAGAAGTTCTTTACTTCTATCAAAAATACTGATCGGTATCCAAGGCAGGACTTTTTCTCACATAACTGAAGTTTCACACTTAACTAAATTAACACCATTAGCCATTATGGCCTTTTGTGCTGCATCATCACAACGTGCTAGCTTCTACCTATGATGAATGATCCAAAGAGCCGATTTCCAAAAGCATGGTTCTCTCTGGCAGTGGGCCACTCATTTAACGAGCTCATGTGAGACTTTGCCGATAAGGGGATCTTACGTAAATTGAGTTCTGCTAGTTATTCGGCTAATTTCCTCGTCTGTTCTCCGGAGGCTGCAGCAAACCGAGACACATAAGCTCTCATTCCCCCTGAAGCTATAGCATCAGTTTAAATGTAAAATTATATGCAGGCACACACCCACAAATGCACACAAGCTCCTACTTCCACACAATGTTTAGACAAGCTCACGTTTTTATAGATTGTTTCATATTGTTGCTTCTTGCAAATGGGATCCAAGCTGTTCAGCAGCCATTATCTGTATCAGTGAGAAACAGTGCATAATTTGTACCCTTGTCAGCTGTGATGTTGTTGCTGATGTCTTTGTATGTGTGTGTGTGCGTGCGTGTGTTTGCGTCTTCTTATTGGTACATTTTTCGCGGGGGCATTCTGAGGGACATTCCTGGCCTAACAGAGCTTTTACAGAGCCAAGCATGCTTCAAGAGTCATATTGTAGCCAATCAGGCGCATTCCAGCTACTCCCACAGCAACCGGGGAGCCGAAGAAAACTGGGATAGGATGCCTTTGACTTGTGATTTTCAACCCAGTCTTATGTTTGCCCAACGAGGCAGCAAGATAAACAACTCCAACAGAAAGATCGACCAATAAGAAGAATCTGAAGAATCACTGTTCCTCCTAGAATTCCCACATATCACAGTTTACTTTCTTTGTGTTTAGAAGTTTAGCAATTTAACGTCCAGAAGATTCATGAAAGCCTTAAACCTTTAGGTGAATGTTTAAAGTTCAAAGAGGCATCTCTCATTCTCTTGCTCTCACTGCAGTAGTAATTCAGTTTAAATGAAAAGAAGGTCAGTAGTTTACTTTCGTATATTCTATTATCAGTTAAATTTGGTCTCAGGGTTAAAGGGGAATTCCTCACCGCAGATTTTTCTTCCTGCATAGTTCTCCCACTGCAAAGTCCGAATATTATGCACTTGCCAAGAAATAAAACAAAGTCACTAAGTAAATTTTTTTTATTATTATTTCATAAAAATGCACTGTTCTAGTGATGGGAGCCTATTCCCACATTATAGAATTAATCTAACTGTTTAAGTCTAAAACACATATCTTATACACACGTGGACAAAATTGTTGGTACACTTCGGTCAATGAAAGAAAAACTCACAATGGTCACATAAATAACTTTAATCTGACAATAATTTAAAAAAAAATTCTCTGAATGATAACCAATGAAAGTCAGACATTGCTTTTCAACCATGCTTCAACAGAATTATTAAAAAAAAATAAACTCATGGAACAGGCCTGGACAAAAATGATGGTACCCCTAGAAAATACTGAAAATAATGTGACCAAAGGGACATGTTAATTCAAGGTGTGTCCACTAATTAGCATCACAGGTGTCTGCAATCTTGTAATCAGTCAGTGGGGCTATATATAGGGCTCCAGGTAGTCACTGTGTTGTTTGGTGACATGGTATGTACCACACTCAACATGGACCAGAGGAAGCGAAGGAAAGAGTTGTCTCAGGAGATTCGAAAGAAAATTATAGAAAAGCATGTTAAAGGTAAAGGGTATAAGACCATTTCCAAGCAGCTAGATGTTCCTGTGACTACAGTTGCACATATTATTCAGAAATTTAAGATCCATGGGACTATAGCCGACCTCCCTGGCCGCAGGAGGAAAATTGATGACAAATCAAAGAGACGGATAATCCGAATGGTAACAAAAGAGCCCAGAAAAACTTCTAAAGAGATCCAAGGTGAAGTTCATGCTCAAGGAACATCAGTGTCAGATCGCACCATCCGTCGTTGTTTGAGCCAAAGTGGACTACATGGGAGACGACCAAGGAGGACACCATTGTTGAAAACAAATCATAAAAAAGCCAGACTGGAATATGCCAAACTACATGTTGACAAGCCACAAAGCTTCCGGGAGAATGTCCTATGGACAGATGAGACAAAAATGGAACTTTTTGCCAAGGCACATCAGCTCTATGTTCACAGATGGAAAAATGAAGCATATCAAGAAAAGAGCACTGTCCCTACTGTGAAACATGGAGGAGGCTCTGTTATGTTCTGGAGCTGCTTTGCTGCATCTGGCACAGGGTGTCTTGAATCTGTGCAGGGTACAATGAAATCTCAAGACTATCAAGGGATTCTAGAGAGAAATGTGCTGGCCAGTGTCAGAAAGCTGGGTCTCAGTCGCAGGTCATGGGTCTTGCAACAGGACAATGACCCAAAACACACAGCTAAAAACACCCAAGAATGGCTAAGAGGAAAACATTGGACTATTCTAAAGTGGCCTTCTATGAGCCCTGACCTCAATCCAATTGAGCATTTTTGGAAGGAGCTGAAACATGCTGTCTGGAAAAGGCGCCCCTTCAAACCGGAAACAACTGGAGCAGCTTGCTCATGAGGAGTGGGCCAAAATACCTGCAGAGAGGTGCAGAAGTCTCATTGACAGTTACAGGAATCGTTTGATTGCAGTGATTGCCTCAAAAGGTTGTGCAACAAACTATTAAGTTAGGGGTACCATCATTTTTGTCCAGGCCTGTTTGATGAGTCCATTTGTTTTAATAATTCCGTTGAAGCATGGCTGAAAAGCAATGTCTGACTTTCATTGGTTAACATTCATAGAATTCTTATTTATTATTACTTTTGTCAGATTAAAGTTATTTCTGTGACCATTGTGAGTTTTTCTTTCATTGACCGAAGGGTACCAACAATTTTGTCCACGTGTGTACACTAGTCATTAGTATCTACAGTATTATATGTTTGATGAATTTGATTCCTTAACTCCAAATAAGGAAAAAATATTGCATACATCAACTTGCTAAAATCTCAGTTAAGCCAAAGATGGTTTCAAATTTGTACAATTCTATTTTTTTTTAATAAGATTATAATGAAAATTTAGTTTTTACTTAAATGTTGTAATTGTTTCATAGTAAACAATGATAGGTTACATAAGTATTAGTTTATTATACAAAACAGTAAGCCTGTGCTTAATGAGTGAAAAATGACCAGTATTGTGTTAATGAAAACCTTTTACAGAAGATATTAAAAATTCATAAAGTTCATCAGCCTTAGCCATATGTTTTACAGGAGCCTTCCAGTGTACAATTAGGTATGGAGGACATTACTCAGAGAAACAAGTAAGACCTTGAGTAAGTCTATAGGCAAATCAAAGTTTGTTCACAGGCTTGAAGAAAGTCATGAATGAAAAAATAAAGCCATTGAATCTCGCAAGGAGTTGAGCAAAAAGCATATCAGTATAATAGGTGGGCTGGGCTGATGTGCCTATTTTTCCGTTTTTGGCTTGGAGGGAAATTAGACATTGCTCATTGCCATGAGACTGAAGACTGAAGCATTACCTTACTGAAGCATGGTGGTGGGAGAATGGAGTTGTGAAGATGCTTTTTGTATTGATTTCCTGCGGAGCATAAGCAACACATAGGGATCACTATCTGCTGTCAAGCATCTTCTGCAACTCCTCCTAAACCATTAATGGGAATTTGACAGAACCTTCATTAAGAAGCATAGATGTGCATTACATATTAATTTTTTCACTTATTCTTTTTTATCTAATACCATCCAATAACCTGTAACAGTCAGAAGATTAGAAACGTAGCTACAGGGTAACACCAAATAATTTTTGGTTTTGTTGTTTTGCTGGGAAACAAAAGAAGAAAAAGACCTGACAGTCCTCGTTCACATTTTATATATGTAATATGGAAAGATAATATCACTGTGTGTTTTAAAAGAGGACAGAGAAATCCTTGTTGTGTCTCCTGCCCGCAAAGCATACGTGACAAATAGAGATCACTATCCGTCTCCTCATGTTGGCATCATCGTTGTCTGTCATCTGTTATTATCACGCTTTTCTTCTATCCGCAGCTCCTCCTAAACCATTCATGGGAATTTGATCAGACTTTCAGGGAACATGATGGAAACACGGGGACAGTTGTAAAACACATTTAAATCTCTAGGTATTAATTATAAATTCTTATTTTTAATCTATCAATGGAAACTTAAATTTGAAGTTTAAATAAAGGAAAAGTTTTTTTTTATTTATTATAGCAATGCTATAAAAGATTTAGCTTAAAATTAGCTGAGGACCATCCATTTTATAATATAATTAATAATAAAATAAAAAAAACGTATGACATATTCCTTTATAGAACATGCAGAAATCAACTACCTTGTCAGTGTTATCACAGAAGTTGTGTTCACTATAACAAATCCAGGACATATAAAGGGCATTTGCAGTTAGAATGTCCCTTGTATAAAACCCAGGTGAAATGTATGCAAGGTGGGAACAGGGACATGCACAGACACGCAGTAACAAAGTCGTACCAGTGTCTTAGTCTTATCAATCTTATACATACATCTCAGAGCACATGAGCTAGTTTGGAGAACAAAATGGCTGCACTTGCATTGTTGACTGTGTGAACTCCCAGAAAGTGTTCTTATACATAAAAAAGCTTTAATACTAGTTTATTCTGTGAGTTTTTTTGCTTGTTTTGTTTCCTGGACCTTACAATGAGCTTTAATTTGTTCTTTTCCTCTCTCTCTCTCCCTCTCTCTCTCTCTCTCGTTGAATAGGATTGAGTGTGCTCTCTCCATCTTGTGGCATTGCCTGGTCTTTTTTTAATTTCACAAAAGGTCATTTAATATCACGTCCTAAGAGGCTTTTGTACCGACAAAATCCCTGTTTCTAAAAATACACCCAGAAATACTCTATACCTCTCTAGCCGTGTTTGGGACTGTCAGAACTCCGTTGTTGGATATGATTACTGTTTACTAAGAGATTACCACCGAGCAGAAACTTCATTACTGGCATACTTATGGAGAATTCTGTCTCTATGTGAAGTAGCGGTTCGAGCTGTATATCTAAGTGCTGCATGGGTGTGGGTGCGATTAACTTATCGCATGGGTGTGTGTTGTGTGCAATCACAACAGAGCGGTGCGTGCCTCACTGGTTAGTGTATGTGCTGACTCTGTGAGATGCGCGCGTGTGAGTTCGAGGCTAAATATTTCATGTGCCGAGGAAGCCCCGTTCACAGATACACACCCATAGACCTCAACTCCAACACTGACTGAAACCTGAGCTTCTGTGGCCCTTAGTGGCGCCTGCTATTTATATTTACTCACTGTGTGTGTGTGTTTGTGTGTGTGTGTGTGTGTGTGTGTGCATCTGTGCATCAGAGAGAGAGAGAGAGAGAGAGAGAAAAGTAATTGGTCCTGAGAGACTGGTGTAGACTTTACAGTGGATCAGTGGAATGAAATGTAGGGTTGAGGTACTGAGTGTTCAGTGTTCCTGCCCACTAGTGTTTGCTTGTGTTTGTCACCGACGGATATTACATGTGCAGCAAGCAGCATTTATGTGGGTTTCTGTTTATATGCAGCAGTTTAGTTGTGGTAAAGTGTTTGATGAACAGTGGAACGGCACAGTGGTCATGGATACTGAATGTTGTTGCCACACGGAATTTAGTCTTGCAATGATTTGAATCGTTTTTTATTTCTGGGAATTCTGACCATTTTTATTTAGGAAGAAAAATAGCAGAATGTTGTACTTAGAAAATGAGTCAACACCATTCGCCCAATCATATTTGCAAAATCAACAGCAACGGTAATAACCAGTTGGTTGCATATACTGTACTCTTCAAATTATAAACCTCCCAAAACAGCAAAAGAACAATTATTCGTATTTTCCCTCATTATTAAAATGTTCTATTTTCATTCCACCTTTCATCCCCTGTCTCTTATTAGAAAGACGCCACCCTTACACCACTGCTCAGCAGATAGTGTATTATTTGTATTGCAGCACTGTTACCAGTGTATCAACATCTGCAGCATACACTGACCAAAATCCCCCAGCTAATGTCGGTCCTGTAGTCAGAAACCAATCACTGAGAATGGGTTCAGGATAATAAACACATGTGCATGAAAAAAGATCAACTTTCACGTACAGCATAGACCAAAAGAACCATAAAGGAACGCGTAGTGCTTAAAAATCCAGCAGTTTACACACTCTTAGCCACTGCCATAGGGGTCCGGCACTCAAATAACATCTGGTCAGGAATACCAAAAGATGAGCTCCAGTCAGTATGTGTTTATCTGGAAAGATGATTATTGTAGGAATATTTAGAATTTTGCTGTTTGGGAATGCGTTCAGTCATGGCCCATTATCCAAATAATAACTGGCCTTTATTACTTTGCACCATACCAGCTAAGTCTCAGCAAGTTGTGGTGCTCACATTCCACTCAGGGATGAGGTGGACGGGCTGAGAAGTGATGTCTACTGTGTGTGTGTGTGTGTGTGTGTGTGTGTGTGTGTGTGTGTGTGTGTGTGTGTTTTTCAATTTGAATGAAATGCATGGTGTTAAAATGATACGCTGTTCTGCAATTCTATTAATCTCTCTCCCTCTCTTTGTCTCTTTGTGCATCTCTCTCTCCCTCTCTCTCTATCACTCTACAGTAAAATACATAAAAGAGATGTCTGCGTTTTTCAAGAATTCGTCTTCAGGCACTCCTTCTCTTCTGGACTCTCCTCCCTCCACACCACAGAGGCAAGTCGACCCAGTCATTAAGGAAACCAGAACCATCCCACTGAAAATGTGCTATGCTACCCGCAGGCAGTGTCCACCAGACACAGAGGACAGGTACTCACACAAACCCTTGTGCATCTTCATTTCTTTCTTCTTTCCTTCTTTCAACCATGGTGTGAATTACCGATGAAGGAGGATATGTAGAAAATATTATTAAAAACTAACCCTAAAGCTTGTGTCTCCATTTACAAAGACACCTCTCGCCACTCACGTCTTATGTAATTTCTTCTTTCCTTTCATCCTTCCCTCTGTCTCTGTCTGTGTGTGTGTAGATATTTTGAGGTGGTGTCAGCAGACAGGAAGCAGTCTGCGTTTTTAAGGGCAAAGGATCCAGCGATGGCCCAGTCCTGGTATAATGCTATCCAAGCAGGCTGCGCTGCGCTGCTCTCTTCAGCTAAAGACAGTCTCAGAGCCCTGCAGCCAGGCATGGACATCACACACATCGGCTGGATCATAGAGCAGGTGTGTGCACGTGTGTGTTCAGTTTCAGCGTGTACTTATTTCTTCGAATGAATCTTGTAAGCATAAAGTGAATAATCCAGCTGAGTTAAGTGTTTGTGTGCGTACAGGGATCCGAGAGGCCGATCCTGGCAGTGCTGACAGACAGAGATCTGTTGTTGTATAGCTCTCTGCCTGAGAGCAGAGAGAGCCTTAATAGCCCAGACAAGAGCCATCCACTCATTACCACCAGGTATATATACATACACACACACACACACACACACACACACACACACACACACACACACACACACACACACACACAAAGTGCTATGCTGAAAGCATGCATACATCACAGAACAAATTCTGCAAAGCTATCTTTAATAAAAAAATAAAACAAATATAGACATGATTTATTCACATGTGGAAATGTGATCCTAATACATCGCGAAGTCTAGGCTTGGGAATGAGATCGTTAAGTCATAGGAATGTGATCATTAAGCCACTGCCTTCATTTAGTAACTGAAGTGAAAAGAGATGAACAAGTGGTCATGACTTTGTGTTTAACCTGCTGTGTGTGTGTATACTGTATGTGTGTGTACACAGTGTAAGGCTCTACAGAAACCACCACATGCTTAGGTAATTTACACAAGCAATTTTACTATGTATTATTGTACATAACGTTTTATTTTCCAAAATCTTTTGCATGGGATTGTTCCGTTGAAGTAATATTTTTGAATGTAAAACCAACCTTGGGTAACGGCTTATACCGATACCGATCTGGTATTGTTTTCTATAAAAAATATTTCAAAAAAGCACTTCACAAAGTCTTTTTACACTAAAATATGTACATTTTAAAATATGTAATAATGTTGAAAAGACAAGGGCGTTCCAGTCAAACCGGGACTTGTGGTGAAATTTCGCACGAATGGAGGTGTAAAACCAAGTGACATTTGCAGAAGACCAAACAAAATATGTTGATGAGACTTCCTGTCTCATCAACTTGCTGAGACTTAGCTGGTATGGTGCAAAGTAATAAAGGCCATACGTCCACCAATGATGACGTGCCGCGGAGCCTTTCCTTGTTCAACGAGTGGAACACCTGATCCTTAAAAATCGACAGATAACTTGCAGAAGAGATGCATCAGTCTGTGGGAAGTGTACACACAGTCATTCACAAACACCACTTGCACATCTGTACCACGCACTTTCCATATGTTTGGGCCATAAAGCCCTTGTTAGGCCTTGGAGTTCCTTGGAGGCCACTGTTTCAGCCATATAGCAGGCAGCTTACTGAGAAATCATTCTAGCTTGATGGTATCCAAGCACCAGTGAAACGCCAAGATAAGTATGATAGTGAAGAAGGGGTTTTATATAATGAAATAGTTTGTACTTTGATATATGCACAATCAAACGTTTCGTCTTGAACGACTCTTGTTTGTTGGTCAGCCACTGACAGTTACAGTTTCCCATCAGAGATCAAATGTAAGCATTCAGTATATTGTCTATATTTCTTGGATTTCTGAATGATGAGAGTCTAAGACTAATTGAAACAGATGGGTTGCATATCACCAGCCCGGACCCTTCTGGCTTCAACTCATCGTTCGTCACATTAAGAGGCACGCTGCCAGTGAACACTTACTGAGCACCCTACAGTACAGTATATCTGAGTATTTTAGTATTTTAAATATTTCCCACTCAGAATTGTTTGTGACTCGTGCTTCCACTTGTATATCCACAAGTTAATCCACATCAAGTTAAATACAGAGTGAGATCTTTGATGGAACGAAGGCCTGATTCTTTGCATTTACTTTATTTAATGATCCAGCTTTCAGTTTTGTCTGTGGCACTAATAGTCTTTAAACTGTAATAAAACCCCAAAACAAGTGTTCAAAAACTTCTGACTGACAGAAAGGGGTTCTTTCATGTGTTTACAGGGGTAATTAGACTATCCACAGCACACCATGCCATTAGAAGACAGCATAAGCACTCTTTAAATGAGATTGTGAGCTGCAAATCTGGGAATCTTCTTCTGAACTACAGCACAGAACAGCCTTCCTCGTTCCTCGTAAGACGCACGCTGAAACTGAATTCATCACCTTCTATTTTGCCACTGAACACTAATACCCCGGCTAATGAATTTTGATGTCATTCTTTTCTCCTGAGGGGAAAAACATCCCTCTTCGGCGAGGCCTCTAATAGACAGGCAGTCAAATCTAATTCTGTTTTTCACATACCTAATAATGTATACGGTTTAATCTGTTTATCGGAATCAATCATTTCCCGGCAGCCTGTGAAAATATGAAATAAAAAAAGAAAATCACATTTAGACTTATTTATTGATACAGCCTTACAGTTTAAATGAATATTTAACTCATGTTAGGCACCAAAGTTGTCAGAACACACAGTGAATCGCAGCTCGCTATGTATAGGTGCTCTGTAACTGCAGACCAGCCAGGGTGTCCATGCTGCACCAGGTCCAATGCCAAAATTGCCTAAAATGCATGAGCATCAGAGGTGGACAATGGAGAAATGGGAGAAGGTGGCCTGGTCTGGTGAATCACATCTTCTTTTGCATCATATGCATGGCTAAGTACATGTTCATCACTTACCTGGGGAGGAAATGTCACTAGCATGCATTATGAGAAGAAGGCAAGCTACTGTAGGAGAGGCAGTGTGATGCTTTGGGCAGCGTTCTGCTGGGAAACCTTGGTTCCTTGGCGCATTCATGTGGATGTTACTTTAAAGGGTACCACACCACACCTACCTAAACATTGCTGCTGAGGCAACTGTATACCCTAATGTCAGTGGTCTCTTTGTGCAGGATGATACCTCCTGCCACACTGACAAAATTGTTCAGGAATGGACAGAGAAACATGATAAAGAGGTTGGTATAATTTCGATCAAGAATCTTTGGGATGTGCTGTAAAAAAACAGTTCAATCCATAGACTCCCCCCCCCCCAACTTACAACTTAAAGATGACTTAGAATCTGCCGCTATAGTCTTGGTGCCAGATTCCTCAGTACAACTTCAGAGGTCTTGTGGAGTTCCTGCCTCGACATGTCAGAGCTGTTTTGGCAGCTTTGTTTTCTTGGCATCTACACAATATTAGGCAGTTGGTTTTAATGTCATGGTTACTGGTTATAGTAAGAAAGTTGCAGCGGAATGGATGACCTGTTGGACTTGTCACCAAATCTCAGTTTTGCCAAGCAACCATCACTAGTCACCACATGCATTCTAAGCAGACCATACGGGGCCAACTTCTGCAGCGAGCCAGAGACCTCCATGTGACAAGAACTTCAACCAGAAGCAGGACAAGAATATGTGTCAGACAGGTCGTAAGGGAAGAGGTGGTCTAGATCACTGTCCACTCAGGAGTGCCATGTGTACCTTGACAGAAAGAGAAAGTGAGTGAGAGAAAACTAACAGCCATGCTAACAGTCACATGATTTATAAGGTCAATTTATATTTTGTGCAGAGTGTGAGCTCTATTCTACTGTATATTGTCCAAAACTAGATGATTAGACCATTCATTCATTCATCTTCTATGTGCCTGGAGCACATCCCAGGATACTTTGTGCACGAGGCAGGGTACAGTCTGAACAAGGTGCCAATCCACCACAGGGCACACACATATACGCAAACTACGGGAACTCATGATCTGCAATCTCCATGCACACCGCCCCGAGGCGGGAATCGAACCGTCAACCCTTGAGGTGTGAGGCCACGATGCCAACCACTACATCACTGGCCGCCCCATTAGATCATATACTGTAGATCTTGTAGAAATAGTTAAAACTCTACTTTCTTGGGCTTTATTATCAAACAAGGGCATTGTGACTGTTCTGATTATTATGTAAGCAGGAAACAAAAATCAGATTATATCAGATTAATCAGTTTATATTATTTCACATCCATTCTTCTCTGCCCATAAATAAGAATATCAGACCTGATGTCCAGCTATCATATGTTGTCTTTATAGCATTACTGCTTCATTACTGAGATGGTTAGAAAGATTTTTTTTTTATGTGTGTGTGTGAAATTAGAGATACCGGCTACTGTACTAGGAGGCATATTTGTCAATGTGGACCCATTTCTGTCCTTATTATAATATAGTTTGAATTGTAGTTTTCTTTTTCTCCTCGTCATTTCTGTTTAATTTATAATTGTATATGTTGATCAGTTTGATTGAATGATTTAAAATGTTTTTGTGTTTTTTGGCTCTGGTAGGTTGTAGGCTAGTGAATAGCAATCAGTCAAAAAAAAATGAAAACTGGAAAACAGGAGTATTTTGTAACATTCCTTAACGGATCAGAGTGTCTAGTGTCTTCTGAATGATGGGAGTCGTCTTCTTTCTTTGATTTTGTTTACAGTCAACATACACACAAGTTTTAAAGGTTTAGTCTCAGGTTGATCACTCAGGTTTTCCTCGTCTGTCGCGTTCAGGCTCGTCCATTCTGGTCCCGGAAAGAGTTCATCAGGACAGGATTCCGATTTAACATTTGGCCTGCGTTTGGGCACGAAGCATGGTGTGGCGACTCACCTGTATCGAGTGGACACTGCCAAGGAACTTTCCACTTGGAGCCACCTCCTGGTGGAGGGCTGTCACAACGCTGCTGAACTCGTCCAGGAAGTTACTACAGGTACAGCCATTGTTTAGCACGCTAAATAACGATAAAATCATTAGCAGAAAAAACTATACCATACTGTGCTCATATAGGTATAAAATAATCGAATGCTCTGATTACTGTGAGCAGAATGTTAGGAAACAGAGATTTAGGATTCTAGAGGGATTTCACAGACATATTGCTAGAGTTTGAGATAAGTAATGTGTGTTAATAAAGTTTACAAATATACCAAGAGGTGGTTGAGTTGCAGGATTCAATTCTGGCTCAGAATTGAATACAGCATGATGTCGCCCTCTGCTGATTATCCTGTATGTTGCACCTTCTAGTCTTTTCTAGACTATTTAGTAATAGTCTATTACTAATGTGTAATGAATAACATAATATACATTATATTTCGTGGTATTGATATGGTAATAGTGGACAGTGACGTTTCTCAGATTTGTAAAATTGCGGATAATTTGACTGGAAATTTCTCTTACTACCTCCCATGAAAGAAAGATTGGGTCTACATGTTTATATAACATTCTACACTTTCGTATTATATTTATAATGCATCATTATATAAGACACATAAAAAAAACTATTAACAGCTAAATAAAGGGAATTGATGCAAAGTTTTAGTGAGGCCAGGTTAGCGTGACATTATAACGGGACACACATATTTATTAATCGAGTAGAGTGTCAAGCATCCTCATTGCCAAATAGTGAATAAAATGAAATGATGTAATATGTTAAATATGAAAAATGTGTCAGTGTGGGCATAGTTGTGAGTTTTTAATGATTGAGTCAGTTAGTGACAGATGATTGCTAAAGTCTCTTCGCTCTGTCTTTCTCTCCCCATCTTGCAGCATGCAGTTGGAACGGTCAGTCATGCATGCTCAGTGTTCACATAGAGAACGGGTTCACTTTATTCACTGAGGAGGCAGGTGTGAGGAGACACATTCTTCTGCAGCAGCCTTTTGAGCGCCTGCGCATGTCCTCTGACGACGGAGTGCGCATGATCTTTCTTGACTTCGGAGGCCCGGAGGCTGAGATTGTAAGCACTTTTTCTCCTTGTCTCTATTTCTCTGTCTCGGTTCTACCTTCCCTGCAGTATATTCACCCTCCTTTTGTCCTAAGTTCTGACTTTTCCCCTGAACATAACTCTTCATACTTTCATACTAATGAACCCATGTCTTTACTTCTCACTCAGTTGTTCTTTTATACGCACTCAGTGCATGTAGTCTTTCCCTTTCACTTTCATCTCAGGTCTGTATAAACCGTGAGCTCATAATTATTCTGTTTTGCCTTTTTATTTGTAGAATTCAGGCTATTATCTTCAAACTAAGACTGACCCTACTGTTTATGACTATACCTTACCTTTACTTCTTTTTTTTTCTGCACGGGTTTCATTTCTTCGTTCACTTTGCTCTCTCGTTTTTTTTTTTCTCCTGTCTCTTGCCAGCAACTGGACCTTCATGCCTGTCCTAAGACCATCGTCTTCATCATTCACTCTTTCCTCTCAGCCAAGGTGAAGCGTTTAGGCCTGCTTGCATGAGCGGCGATGTTTCCAAACTCCACACGATGACATGAGGCACAACTGGATAGTTGGAAGGTGGACCAGACAGATTTAATACCAGGGACTGCCATTGGTGGAATCCTACCACTGTTGTCCAACAAACAATATAAAGCCATGTATCAAAATGTGTTGATCCTATTTTACATGTTTTATAGAGAATATTTTGTGTGCCATATACATTTCTATGAAACAATTGTTGGAGGCAGAAAAACAAAAAAATATTTGCAGGGAATACTTATTGAAAAGAAGAAAATCATGGCAAGAAAATGGATTGAATCCAGCAGAGAAAGTGGTGTAGTCTGGTCTATTCCAGTTGATACTAGTTGACGTACTGCAAAGAGGAATTTCACATCAGAGATCAAATGTAAGCATACAGTATATAAATATATATATATATATATATATATATATATATATATATATATATATATATATATATATATATTTCTCGGGGCTTCTGAATGATGAGATTTAATGCAGAACAAACACATGGGTTTACTATATAAAGCCCTTAAAAGGTAGTGAGAGTCTAAGACTAATTGAAACAGATGGGTTGCATATCACCAGCCCGGACCCTTCTGGCTTCAACTCATTGTTAGTCACATTAAGAGGCACGCTGCCAGTGAACACTTACTGAGTACCCTACAGTACAGTATATCTGAGTATTTTAGTATTTGAAATATCTTCCACTGAGAATTGTTTGTGACTTGATACATTCACTGTCAAAGACTGCCATGAAAAGAAAACCATATTCTTGAGTGCTACTGGGATTTGAGATCTTTCCACTTAATACATCAAGTTAAATACAGAGTGAGATCTTTGATGGAACGAAGGCCTGATTCTTTGCATTTACTTTATTTAATGATCAGTCTCCAGCTTTCAGTTTTGTCTGTGGCACTAATAGTCCTTAAACTGTAATAAATCCTAAAAACTTCTGACTGACAGAAAGGGGTTCTTTCATGTGGTTACAGGGGTAATTAGACTATCCACAGCACACCATGCCATTAGGAGACAACATAAGCACTCTTTAAATGAGATAGTAAGCTGCAAATCTGGGAATCTGGGAGTTTCTTCTTCTGAACTACAGCACAGAACAGCCTTCCTCGTTCCTCGCAAGACGCACGCTGAAACTGAATTCATCACCTTCTATTTTGCCACTGAACACTAATGAATTTTGATGTCATTCTTTTCTCCTGAGGGAAAAAAAATCCCTCTTCTGCGAGGCTTCTAATAGACAGGCAGTCAAATCTAATTCTGTTTTTCACATACCTAATAATGTATACAGTTTAATCTTTTATTATTATTATTATTATTATTATTATTATTATATTATTATTATTATTATTATTATTATTATTATTGTTTAATTCAGAATCAATTATTTCCCGGCAGCTTATCAAAATATGAAATAAAAACAAAATCACATTTAGACTTATTTATTGATACAACCTTACAGTTTAAATTGAAGTTGAGCTCATGTAAGGCACCTTTTCCTGATTATGCTATCTAAGTCTGCTGTATTAGTTATTTGACTTTTTAGTTTTTTGATCACTTTTCCTTTTAAATATTTACATAACAGTAATGAAATGTTCTTGCACTGCACCATAATATTGAGGATAACTCAGCTGACCTTTATGAAAATATACATACTAAATGTAACCCCTCAATTGTTCATTGTCTTACTGGATAAACTATTTTTTTTCCTTCATAATCATTTTTTCTTTACTTTTTACTTTTTTTCTTATGAGGTGACATGCCAAACTGCAAGATATTGTAAGACATATTTTGAAAGGAGTTGGTCAAAACCTTTTAATTTGAGATCTTTAAAAGTATGTTTTTCTGATTTTTTTTTTTTTTTTTTTTTTTGTAATCATGTAACCATTATTTCAGAATTGACCCAACACTTTGAGGGAAACAAAAGAAAAAAACATTTGTAACAAGTATTTTTGAAATGTAAGCTTATTTAACCAACACTCTGATGTATCTTTAAAGCGTCTTTAAAGTTAGTGGTAAAACCCAGGAACAAATTTAATCTTCACCGAACAAGTAGACTAGTGCTTAAGGACCCTTATCTGCAGTGTGAGAATTGTTGAATTGCTTTGCTTCATGATTTTAAAATTTGTCTTTAACACACGCAAAAACAAAAAAACAACAAAAAAAAGAACGACAGAAAAAAAAATGAAATTGAACTGCAACCATCACAGTTTTGTGTTTGTTGGAGAAGTAGGTATCGTTTATGATGTGGCCTTTCAGAAAACAAATTAATATATACTTAGAACAAGAAATCTGTTAGCTCTTAAAACTGAGACTAAATTTTATTGTACATGCTTATTTAAACAAGAGTGTGCCTTACAGGGTTTGTACATAAAATAAAATTTAATAAACTTGACTTGTTGACTTACTTGTTTCTAGTGAGCAGTTCACTGTGAATTAGAAAAAAAAAGTTTGTGGTACAAGGCTATGTCTGAAATCACACTATTCAGTGTAAAACAACATTTTATCCTCAGGCAGCATGGCGGCATAGAGTTAGCATTGCCGTGCTCGCACCTCCAGGTTTGGTGGCGTGAATCATGTCTTCGCTGCTGATGTGTGTGTGGAGTTTGCATGTTCTCCTCATGGTTTCCTCCTACAGACCAAAGACATGCAGTGTAGGCTATTTGGCATTTTCAAATGGGCCATGTGTGTGTATGTGTGTGCTTGTGCTCTGCGATGAGCTGGAAACTTATTCAGGGTGTATCCCACCTTGTGCCCTGAGTTCCCTTCAGTATGTTCCAGGTCTTGTAACTATACACACGATAAGTGGTTTAGATAATAGATGGATGTGTGGAATTTGTCCTCATTAGACTCAAGCGTTATTGCGTCTATGCAGTACCATACAGTTGGAGATGAGGATGTTATTGTAAGGCGGATTAATGGAAGTGAAATTGAAACTTCATTTAGAAATTATTTATTTATTTACTTGGACGAACGCACCTAAGACTTCCAGTTGCTTACAAATGACCTGATGGTCCATGGCATTGTTGCTAAGGTAACAGGTGATATCATTGGGTTTAATCCGATCTGCAGTTGGTGGGTTCAAGCCGGGTTCAGAGGTTTGACTTTGGCCTTTTTGTCAGATTGTGTTTAAAAATCTCAGAGTCTATTAAAGATCCCA
Source organism: Clarias fuscus (assembly GCA_030347435.1). NCBI lineage: Eukaryota > Metazoa > Chordata > Actinopteri > Siluriformes > Clariidae > Clarias > Clarias fuscus. The sequence goes on along the minus strand of CM059206.1, from coordinate 23,142,286 downwards.
AATAAAAGCAGAGTGGAAAATATCTACTACTCTCACAAGGCAGAGAATGGCAAAGTGTTGATGTGAATCACACACTGTGCATTAGTGTGCTCTATAGTGCTCCAGTATGAGGAACATTACTGACACACCTCTCACTCAGGATAAGGGTGGCCATTAGTGAAATGGACAGCTCGAAATCGAATCATACACAACCTTGATAAATCCCCACCGTATCGGGGGGGGAAAAAAGAATGAAGAAAAACAAGCGAAAAACAATGTGCAAAAACAACAGTGTGATTATTGCCGAAAGCTGTAAACAGACAGTTATTAGAAGCAATGGTGATGTGCTTTGTCTGACAAAAGCATGGTGAATAATGGAAAATAATAACATGTGGCATCAGCCTACCAAAAAAAAAAAAAAAAGGGTTTCATATGAAAGCAAAGCCCCATCCTGCCCCCCGATTTTACCCTCTAACTGTTGGCATGGCAACAGCAGTGCCATAAGATTGGCAGCAGGCTTCAGTGTTCTATATCAGTTAGTTGGAGAAATTGCCAATCAGTCTTTTAGATCAAAGAGAGAGAGAAAGAAAGAGAGAGCAGATATGGAGTGAATATATTTTGATTAGATAAAAACTAGACGGCCACTTAGGCGGGGGAGAAGAGAGAAAATTGGCTGAGGCTGGGGGAGGTGGTGCATTAATAAAAGGTTGCATCTTTCCATTTTTTCCCTCCCTCAGTTCTCTTTTCTCTTCCACAATTAAGGTGATTGTCTCTGTCCTTCATGCTGTTGATTGTATAGGACAAGAGGCTTTACTGTTCAGCAGCAGACACAGTACTGTATATATATGTGCAGGTCTGTTTGTGTCTGACATCTTTATCCTCTGCGCAGTATTGGAGAGGGTAGGAGGCTATTTTAGACAGGACCGACAGGACAGCTACAAGTGGATTTTCAGGTCATTCAGATTGCAGCTTAAAAAATGTAATGTTTGATGTATGAAAGTCTATATTCATGATTGGACTAGGCGGTGCAGAAACAGGGTCTAACTGTGTGGGCTGTTAATCACTTCATAATGAAGTCATGATGTATTGCAGCCTTTCATACATTCTGAGTGTGTTTTTATGTCTTGGTGGGGGCCAAATGTTTCAAGGATAGGAAGAGCTGACATTGTTCACCTTGTTGGTCCTCACAAGGTAAAAATAAAAATGCTTTTTATTTTACAGAAACTGCAAATCTCCATTTACTGAAGGAACTTTAAAGGATAGATTTGGGTGGAAACAAAAATGTGCATTTATGTATGTATGTATGTATGTATGTATGTATGTATGTATGTATGTATGTATGTATGTATGCATGCACAGTATGTGTGTATGGTTTTTTTTTCTTCTTTTTGTGATTTATTTTCTACATTCTGTAACTATACTGGATTTTTCTTCAAAACTATGAAATAACATATGGTATTAGGCAATTAAGTAACAACAAAAGCAACATTCACTTGTTATTTTAAGACACAAAAGTCAGTTGTTCTGGAATAGTTCTTGCAAGAACAGTATTGTCATGTGCACTTGCAAAACCCATAAAGCATTATGATGAAACTGTCTCTCATGAAGACCATCGCAGAAAAGCAAGATCAAAACTTACCTCTGCTGCAGAGGAGAAGTTCATTTAGAGTTACCAGCCTCAAACATCACTAATAAACAGCACCTCAGATTAGAGCCGTTATGAGGCTTTGCAAAGCATAAGGAACAGACACATCTCAATATCAACTGTTCAAATGAGATCATTGCATATTTTGGATGCCTTCAGGATTGTTTTACAATGTAGAAAGAAAGAAATATCAGGAAAGACCATGGAATAAAAAGATATGTCCAGACTTTTGACTGGTTCTGTACTGTATGTCTGAAAATAACCTATAATTTAACATTCATATCTATACTAGATCACACCAGATAGATGTTACAGAATTATTTGTCATCAGTTATGACAATCAAGAAAAATGTAGTGCCAAAGACTGCTGGCATTGCTCGTCCACAAACACACACACAAAAATGGACAGAAAAAAAGATTGTAATACATCTGACATATTGCCAGGGGGCAATAGAACACCAACTGTAGCCTGAAACTAGTTCTACACTCATTCCTCCAGGCTTGCTGTCTTGCATAACTAACAAGAGCCTGTAGATATGGCAATAAATTATCACTGTAACAAAGTCAGGGAATGAATCTGCTCTAAACCACAGGCAGCTGTGGCACACTGGGGGAAATGACCTGCATGGGAAGAGCTGCTAGTGACATGATGGTGCAAAAGAAGTCCCTGTGTGAAACAGTAGGGGTCTCTGTGTCTCCACCAGAGAGAGAGAGAGAGAGAGAGAGAGAGAGAGAGAGAGAGCTCTGATTGAAGAGATGACCTAATTCAGTTCAGGACGTCCCACAATGCTTGCTCATGTACAAAACACACACACACACACACCCCTCTCTCCCATACTCACACAACAACGAGAGGGAAAAAGATTGAAACAGGGTGAGAGTGAGCGAGCGAGAGAGACAGAGAGAGTGTGAGAGAGAGAGAGAGAGAGAGAGATTATTTCTCAAAGTACAGCAGTGAAATCCATATTGAAAAGGGTCGCCATTGTCTGTTCCTTCTCTAACCTTGTAGTCGCCTGATGCATTTTTCCCCAATTCAGAACCTAAATGATATGCAGAAACACCAATATGTAACTTAATAATAATAATAATAATAATAATAATAATAATAATAAGACTACAGAGCTAAATATCATTGAGCTTCTGATCAGAAGGTTGTGAGTTCAAATCTTAGCACCAAGTAGTCAGTGTTTAACCCTCAACCCTCAACTGCTCACGTGTAGAAATGCGATAAATTTAAGTCAGTCTGGATAAGGGCCTCTGCCAAATGCCCTAAATTTAGGGCTACACTAAAATACCACAAACTTGAGTTTCTGAGCTCCAAAAACCAATTAGTTTTTCAAACCGGTTTATACTGCAGAAACATTCAAATCATCCATTAGTGCATTATCTATCAACTCTCTCTCTCTCTCTCTCTCTCTCTCTCTCTCTCTCTCTCTCTCTCTCTCTCTTGCTCGCTCTCCACTTGTTTTTTGCTAGTGGCTGGAATTATAGGTAGTCATTTCATGCTAAGACATGGTTTGACTTTTTTTTCCCCCTTCTTTTTTATGATTGTTATTATTACTGCATGTACTAAAGAGGCAGGATAGGGTTATTAAATATGCCAGAGCCAATTGTATTTTTGCTCAAGTAAGCTTCCTGGAAATATTCCATCTGTGCTGCTTTTATACTTGTGAATGTAGTTATGAATTTTAAAGCAGGCTGCTCTAAGTAAGGGAGAGGAGGGGGTGTGTGCAGAATTCAGAGTAATGCTGAGAGATTGGAATTTCTTGTTTGAGAAGCAGTAAAAGGAGAAGGGGGAGAGAGAGAGAGAGAGAGAGAGAGAGAGAGAGAGAGAGCAAAGTGAAAGAGGGGGAGAAGGGAGAAAATGAGGTTGTATTAGACATACCGGTTTTCATCATGCCTCCAAAAATAATCTCTCTCTCTCTCTCTCTCTCTCTTGCTCTCTCACTTTTTCTGTGTGTGTGTGTGTGTGTGTGTGTGTGTGTGTGTGTGTGTGTGTGTGTGTGTGTGTGTGTGTGTGTGTTTTAAGTACTCTCTGTTAATGAGAGTAAATTCATGTTTGGATTTTCTCAGTGAATCCAATAAGGTCAGTTTATATATATATATATATATATATATAGAGAGAGAGAGAGAGAGAGATACATAGATACATAGATATAGAGACACCTTCTCATTCCATTGTCTTTGCTGATTTTTATTTCCAAAATATGCAATAATCTGCTCTGAACTTTTCATATTGAGATGTGTTTGCTACTTATGCTCTGTAAAGCCTAATGACGGCTCTAATGTTAATGTTAATTGCCGATTTTTGAAGCCGGTAACTTTAAATGAACTCCTCCTCTGCAGCAGAGGTAAGTCTCGGTCTTGTCTTACTGGGATGGTCTTCATGAGAGACAGTTTCACCATGGTCAAATGCACTTGACAATACTGTTCTCGCAAAAACTATTCCAGAAAGGCCGACCTTCATGTCTTAAAATAACAACTGACTGTTCTTGCTCTTGTTGCTGTTGTTGCTGTTGTTGTCATTTAATTACCTAATGCCATATGTGTTATATGAGAAAAACTGTGAAAAACTGTGCCCCCTTTTTTTTTCTTTTTAAACTGAGTGTTTTCAGTTTTAAGAGCAGCTGTACAGCTACAGCTGCAACTTGCCAATCACACAAAAGGTCATTGGGTGTAGTTTTACCTAATGAGGTCCAGGTGGAACAACGCCTAATCAGGTCACCTTTAAAAAGCCCTTCAGTTAAAGTGTAGGCACTGGAAAGGAAAAAAGGCCACACGTGTACTACGTTTAATATGTATGAAGTCTACTCTAAATAAGATGCCGCAATAATATTCCGGAGAAATTAACGTGTTTAAAGAAGGTGTCTTAAAAAAACAAGCTGAAATTTTTCAAGGTGAAGTGTACTGTACTGAAGCTCCTGAAACGGTCAGTTGTCGAGAAGCTGGTGGATGTGGCTGGAGTGGTTGTTAGTAGATGTATGTGATTATTCTACTTCCTTTCTTTGATCAGAACACATTCAAGCTGCAGAGTGTATTTTGTACAAGTTTACCTTCTGTGGCAGAAATATATTATTGTAAGAAACCGGTTAGTATTAAAGTACGAAATCAAAATCAAGTGATGGTTTAATCCAACGATGAAGTGTTATGATAGACAAAACTCAGACCATTTGCAATTTCTTTCAGTTTTGCTATTCAGTGCATCTTGCAACAGCAACTTTCTATTTTTATATTCTATATCTATATTTTTCTGTTTTGTTATTTATTTTTCACTTACTGGAATCATAGTGCTTTTTTTTTGTCTAAAATGTTCCTGTGCTGTTGTGAGTCACCCTGACAAATCCTGTAACAGTGATTTTACAGTTAAAGCTATACCAGTGGAGTTGTGTCAGAATTGGTGGGAAATTGATATGCATAGATAGTGCAGATACTGTACACCAAACGTCATCACATCCCAACTTCAGGCATTAATTGTGTAACATTCCAACAGGAAAGAGCCCGCAGCCAATCAGGGGAAAGAAGGAGGCAGCGTGTTCGAGATGAAACAAACTGCATTGGATCTAAGGTGTTTATTTGTTTTAGTTTGGTTTGGAATTTGATAGGAAAGATGCTGAATGATAGATAAAAGTCATGTGATATATATTTAATAGTCAGCCATTGCCAGACTGGAGGGGAGAACGCACAAATTAATTAGAATTAGATATTTCGATATTAGATATCAGATTAGATTAGATATTGCATCTGGAGATACTGACTTAGTTTGCATGGTTGAGATGCGAGAGCATGTGAGTCGACATCCAGTAGAAACATGCTGTGAGATTATAAGCAAAATAGCAGCTGAGAGGATTTGACGCTTTCACCTGGGACTCGGTAGCTGTTGCAGTAAGATTGATGTGCACAATAAAGTTTATATTCTCATAATGTTTGTGTAATATTGAGAAAAGGTGGCAGATAATTATATCCTACATGGGCCATGTCCCATTTCGTATTACTATACTAAATGTGGTAGGTTTCAGTACAGCATTGGCGTCATTACTATTTAGATGTATTAGTGCACTTTATGTGTTTTAAGATGCAGCCTTAAATCCGTTCTGAACGTGCATTGACTTGGCCCTTACTGCAATGAGATTAATCTGTGCATTGGAAAATATTGAAGCACAACCTATTTATGTTCTTGTACAAGTAGCTCGCAATAGTATGGATGACTATTAAAAAAAAAAACAAAAAAACTATATGGCCAGAACTGCATGGACCGTTGATCATTACACACATATCTGGTTCCTTCCCCAACAGTTGCCACAATTGTATATGATCTCATTGCATTGTGTTTTCCCTTCACTTGAGCTTATTCTCTATACCACTTATCCTACACAGGGTCACAGGAGCCTATCCCAGGGGACTCAGGCTACGAGGTGGGGGGTACACCCAATCCATCACACCGCACACAATTAATTTGGAAATGGCAATTAGCCTACTCTGCATGTCTGTAGGAGGAAACCCACGAAGCACAGGGAGAACATGCAAAATCACACACACACACACACACACACACACACACACACACACACACACACACACACACACACACACACACACACACACACACACACACACACACACACACAGAGGTGGAACGCCACAGTGCCACCCTTCATTTAACAGACCCAAACTTGTTCCATCAACAATACAAGCTCCATGACTTAGTTTGTCAAAATGGGCGAGAGTTTAAGTGCCCTCTTCATCCAATATCATGACATGACCTCACTTATGCTCTTGTGGCTGAATGAACAAATCCCCAAAGCCATGCTTGAAAATCTAGTGGAAAGCCTTCTCAGAAGAGTGGAGGCTATTTTAACAGGAAAGGGAAAATAAATCTGTAACTGGTTCTTCAAATAGAACCCCTGAGTGTGAGGATCATGTGTTTCCAAACTTTTGCTCATATCGTGTAGTAGAACACATGCAAATGTGCCAAAGTCCAAGTTTGAAGGAATAGTTAGATATAAAGGTGTAATTTGTTTACCAAGGTCCACTGTATATTGTAATGTCTACTTTAGACAGGAAAAGTCTTTGTTTAAAACGCGGGTCAAATGTATGTAATACGTGAATCTGATTGCATTGTCCATTGTGCATCTCATAACTCATAAGGCAGATGTCCATCCTGAGTCGGCTCTGCCTCAAGTGACGTTATAGAGCAGTAGTGTGTGAATGGAGGGTCTCAGGATCTTAACTTCATCATATGAGAAACATCATACTGTGGCAGAACGTCACCACACGACTGAAAATGTGCATCTAATGGCTCTGAGATTCAGTTAACCAGAGATAGCCCTAAAAGAGTGTCACATAAAGTCCTCAAAGACTGCAGCATGTAATTATAATTATCAGTCAGACAGACATGTATCATAAGTGTCAGTCTAGTGATACTTTTTCTATCTACAGTACTCCCCCCGCACTAAGTATGAATGTAACTGCATGAGTGTGGGTGTGCAAGTATATTATAGTTCACATGCAGATATTTTCGTGTATTTTATCCTCTTTGATCATTTTTTATGGCTGTATCAAATACACCACTCTCTGCAAATACAACTATATCGACTGGTTTCACTTCCTACAATCTCAAGTGCACTTTACTTACACATCTGATACAGGAGCTGGAGATATTCCTCTTAAAAATAAATAAATAAATAAATAAATAAAATCTTCTTGGATGGTTCTTAATGTTTCTTCTCTCTCTTGAGCTGTGGAATTATGGCTAATCGTCTCGGTTTTATTGTGCTTGGGTCACTCATATAGTCATCATCTGTGCGCACATTTACTGTTTACTATAACATTTTGACCATGTGTGTGTGAGCGTGTAAAGCATTTTTTTAATCTTGTGTCCAAGTGTACAGTAGTGACTGTTCTGTAGTAACTGTACTGCAACAGTGGCCTCCGGGAAGACAAAGGTTACAAAGGCTGTAGCAGTGCGATGTCACTTTTTCACAAAATCTTCAAAATCCTCAAAAGGAGGTAAAAGTAAGTGTCATTAGGGAGGTTGTCATTAGAGCACTGTTCCCGTTGGTGTGTGTGTGTGTGTGTGTGTGTGTGTGTGTGTGTGTGTGTGTGTGCGAAAATCATCCTACACAGTTGCCCCCCTCCTCTCCTCTATCGTCTTACTTCAGCCATCTTCTTTTCTTCTTCTTTTTCAGGTAAATTATTTTTTATTCAACTTTATATTTTGTATTAATAATTTCACATGAACATTTTTGGGTTGTTCAGCAAATCATCTGAGTTTCCATTATTTCGTATGGGGAAATTCACTTTGATATACGAGTGCTTTGATGTACAGTCACACTTCCGGAAAATGGAACATATATACAGTTATATATGTAATGGAACTATATATATATATATATATATATATATATATATAGCGAGAGAGCGAGAGAGAGAGCAAAAGATACACAAACCTAAACCTCTGTGTAATGTGCTAAATTTGTGTATATACTTGCCTCTGTATACAGATGTGTTGTTGTTTCTTCATAAAGTTTTCTTTTAAAAACTGATTAGAACATGATTATATAATGTACAAAGCTGTAAATTTAACTGCATAAATCTGACACACTCTCACACCAGTAACAAAGGCTTGCTTCATTTAAGACTTAAAAAAAAAAATACAGCATTGAGGAAAAAAAGATCTTCCTCTCTGTGTGCTCTTTTATTGAGTTGTTATTATTAATTTCACAATCGAATCATTTGTCACAGGCATTCTCATTTGTGTTATTTTTCATTTGAGCATCACCGCCACAGGGTCATGCGGAGACTCCGAACAAACCTGATTAAGTAAATTAAAGGCACACACAAATTGCAGGGCTTTCATTCTCAATTTCTGATCGGATTCCTGACAAAAGCATCGCGCAGAAGAACACAGATGTGCCTTATTGTGGGATTTCGTGTGTGTATGGGTGTGTGCCTTGTTCAAGTGCACTTGACCATAAAACACCATGTGATTCTGTGTAACATTTCAACAATCCAAAATCCAAGGGTCGGTGTTTTAGCTAATTTAACACCACTATGACTCAAAAGTAGGATGTAATGCATTTTTAAAAATCTGTAAACAATACATAGTCAGGACTATACATTTTGAAACAAAGGTTGTTGTTTTTTTTTGTTTGTTTGTTTGCATTTGGCCTCTGTACACCACCACATTGCATTTGAAACGAAACACTCATGATGTGAGCCAAACAAACAATACGATAGTATGAAAGAAACTGCAAAGATGTAAATGAATAAACAAATGCTTTCAAAACAGATGAAAATTTCCTTGTATAGCTGCCTCACTTAATCTTGAATATGTAATAAACAGGTAATTATTGGGCTGCAACGCTTGTATCATCTTGTTTTTTTTCCTTTGTTGCGTTATGTTTTTTTTTTCCAACCAACAACTTTTTTTTTAAATATTTTCTGCTTCAAATATGCATATGAATATAGAAAATGCAGCTTTAAAATATATTACAGGATACAGATTGACATTTCATGTTAAACTCTTACTTTTATCTTATAGAGTTATGATTGTAGTATTCTTGTTGTTATTATTTGATGTCTGTATTTCTTTATGATTAGCACTAGCTTCTATTTCTGTAACTGTGAGAACCAAACTTAGCTCTGTAGTTTCACAGTTTTGACTCATACTTCTGATATGAGTTAAGAGAAATCAGTTGAGGCCCAAGGAACATGACTGTTATTTCAGTTCCAACATGGCCACTCGTATGGTTTGTCAGGGTAATGTGGGCTGTCGAAAGCTAGCAGCGGCATATAAAAAAAAAAAAGGTTAATGAACTAAAAAGCTTTTGTTCGCTCAAACACAAACTTCCTGCCAGCATAGAGCTGTGTGTTATAACTTTATCTACACAATCTAGACACCCACTGTGTCCCAGTTACTGTGTGCTTAACAAATCCAGGTGGTGCACAAGGTGATTCTCCATCTTCTGTGAAGCTTTGTTATTGAAATGGCCTTTCTCCTGGGGAGAAGTTATCATTAACTGTCAGGTTGCAAGGTTTTAAATTTTTCGCATTTACTTTTGAAATTATGATTAGTTTTTATTATATTTTTTACTTTATATATTCTTTAAAAAAATGATGCCATGGTCATAATTACAGTCTTCATTTCATTACAACATTGCAAACTTTGTTCCTCCAGACTTAATTTCTATATTAGATTTATATGTATCGTGTGTGCACAATAGTTACAACATTATAATGATGAAAAAAGGGGGAAAAAAGAGATTTAAGCTCCGAACATTTCTGCAAAAATTCTCAGAACCAAGATACACTGACACCGCTTAGCTACGGTTACCACAGTTATCATGCAGGTTGCAAATTCTTTCTTTTGAAACTTTTTTTTTTTTTCATTTTGCTGAATCTAAGAAAAAAAAAAACAGAAAAGGAAACATCTTATAAAAGGAAGAAACTGAAACTCTTTTCTTGTCAAATCCGCCCACGTTTCCTGGGCCTGCTTGCGCTCTCTCTCTCTCTCTCTCTCTCTCTCTCACGCCGTCTATCTTCCTGACTGGGCTATTGTTGAAGAGAAGAAATAAAAAAAAAAAAAAGAAGCACACGATTAGGACTTCACCTGACACACAGACCTGCTCTGTTAAAGACTAGGAGATGAGTTACATACTGTATGTGGCTGCATATGTACTGTATATATGAGGAAACTACAGCCCATGGGTTACATGACCACGTCAAGGAGCAAAAAATAATAATAAAAGGCCAGACAGGAGAGCAAAAAATATGCAGCTCCTGTCAAAGAAAGTGTTAAGTGCCTGATGTACCACAATGTGAAGCGGAAAGTTCCTATGTAACGAATAACGAACTGCCTTTTTGCTTTAGATCTTTTGTTCACATGTCCATCTGCTGACTTATTCTTACTTTTACTCACTTTTTAATGGTTGTGCTTATGTTTTTTCTTCTTCTAATGCTTAGTGTGTGAGTGAAAACACCACGCTGCAGAGTTTGCTATTAAAGAAATTCACATTACACAAGCGCAGTAAAACGTGGGCGTATTTATAGGTATACATTAAAGACAAGCTAGAGGTCTTTCATGACATCTACCAATCATACACACACACGAACACAAAAAGCCTGAAAGCATAAATATTCACCAAAAAAAAGCTTATTAAATCTATTGTGTCGATATGCAGTGTACATAGAACAGCTACAGTATGAGCAAGTGGATGTGAGAGGAGGCACAAACATAACAGCTAGAGCACGCACTGAGCATTTCTGCCTTCTAGCACCCCCCCCCCCCCCCCCGCCCCCCCCATTATCTTGTGTTTCATTAAGAATGTATGACTGCGATTTCCACATAATGTGTGTCATAGCACGGAATGGTGCTTCAGGTTTCCAATTGCTCAATAATGATCTATTTGCCAATTCAATACTAGCAGAGGTGCATGGTGCAGTATGAATAAAACATATAACGGTGTTTGGGGAAGTGGGGTGCTCAGCAATCCTGTAGTATAGCTTTAATTTCGCAGTACGTCGGATAGAAAAAGCACAGCTACTTATAGAATATCAACATTCTGCATCTCTATACAGCAGTAATGTATGTGCTTTAATCTGACCATCAGTGCTGTAATGAATTTTGAAATTCAGTATTCATATCATGTGATCGGAGTTCCACCAATACTCGCTTGAAAAATGATTTGTATTTGTATTAAAAGGCTAACTCGGGTTTACGTGAGCTGCGAATCAACAAGCGGTAACACTCGCCTTGTATGAAACGATGTTAGACATTTTGAGTGTGTATTAAATGTTTGTGTTTTAATGACACGAGGAAAAAAGAAACAAAGAAACACCATTTATTTCACCTTTAACATTTTTTTTTTATTACGGACAAATGAAACCAAAAAGGTATAGTGACACAAAATTGCCTGGCTGCAAGGAAAGAAGAGGCCAGTATCAAAAAGTAAAAAAACAAACAAACAAACAAACAAACAAAAAGCAATCTTCATCAAACCAAAAAGCAAAATAAAACGAAACGGACAAACAAAATAATGTAGTTATATGCAAAAATGATCTCATTTTGTTCATAAATAGATAGGAAACCTGTTAAACAATTAAATAACTGATGGGCAACTTGCAAAAAAATACAAAATAAAAAGTTGATAACAATTTAAAATAATTATAATTACTGGCTTTACAAATAAAATAACTACAATTGGCAGGTTTGTACACAAATTAAATGTCTTAAAAATGTCTTATTTTTAACCAAACTAAAATATTATGCTACAGTGAAAGAAAGAAAGAAAGAAAAAAAAAAAAGCTTGACTAAATGATTTTTTTTTCCCCACAAAACTTAAGGATGAGATCAACACAATATAACACCTAGCAAAGCTACTAGAAAACTATAGACCCACTGTGGTTTTTAAACATGTGCTGAAATATCTCACATCGAGCACGGTTTCATTCACCTCTAAAAGTTGCACTGGTATGGATTCATCAAGTCAGACCAGGCAAAAAGAACGACTCTAATCGCCTTTAAAAGAAGGCCTTTGTTTTAATACTGGGGGTCGAGTTCCTGTGAAAACCCGTCCCCGTTTCCATCGGTCTGAAACGTACAACCTGAGATAACAAACGAAGCCAATCACATCCCGAACGGGTTTTGGTTCTTCGAACAAGCCCGTTCGGGAAAAAAAAAAGGTTACAAACCGGGGCTTGAGTCGGGGTTTTCTGCTAATTTACACGGTCGGAGCCGCCGTTCGCGGATCCCAAATGGAGACGCAGGTCATGAAGTTTGTAATGGTTTTAGAACCATCGATCTTTATTTGACAATCCACCAGTGAGCACAGATTTAATGCAAGATTGTGTTTGTGTGAAACACTCCTCTAATATCTGCACAGGCTGATCAATTTTGCAACACACGCACACACACACACGCGCACTCACTCACCCACACGCACACACCCACACACGCATACTGGCACTCAGTTGCTTATATACCAGCACACGCTCACAGGATACCATTTAAAATACAAATTAATGAATTATAAGTCATATTAAAGAAGAAAAAAATATCTGGACTTCATTTTTTTTTTTTCCAATTTGATCCCAAAAAAAGTGATATTTACAATCACACTGTGACAGATTATTAAAGACCTATTAAGGTCTTTAAAATTACAAAAGAAAGTTGTTAAATGTATTTATCTATTCACCTTTTTCCGTCTTTTTCTTTCCTTTTCTGACCTTACTAATATCTTTTCAAAATTCACAGAGCATCAGATGGACCTACAGTAAGATGTTGGTCTTTAATGACTTCATCATAAGAGTATTTCTCTACAGTACAAGACCTGTTCTTGGCAAAAAAAAAAAAAAAAAAAATGGAGCAAGCAAGAAATAAATAAAAAGAACAAAACGAGGGCATGAGAAAGTAATCAAGGAGAGGAAAGTTTTCCTCTGTTTTAATTAAAGCTCGTTTGCCCTGAGGGCCAGTTTTATGGTAGTTTGTTTAGTTTTTCCTTTAATATAGCTATGTTTTATTTTTATTTTTTTTGCTTTTTTTTTTTTAATTCAGAAAGTAAGAGTGCTCTGGAAGGTCTCCAGTGGGAGGCCTGTACGTTTTAAGTGCTTGGCAAAAAAAAAAAAAAAAAAACGAGAGGATCACTAGTAGTCTTCAGAACACGCGTACACATCCTTCTAAAAACGAATGAAAATGACACTGAGTAAAAACAGAAGGTGACGGGGGGGAAAGGGTGGAGAGGTGTAGGGTACTCCCTGGTGTTGTTTCATCACTTTTTTTTTTTTGTCACACATCGTCTTTTTGCTTCTTCTCCAATCACTTCAAGTGAGGTAGAGTGGCTTGTCCCTGCCTATCATGCTGCCACTGCGAAATAATAAACAAGCAAACAAACATTTGTTAGGACAATTTCCAGTTCATACACAAAGAAACAAAATATGATCATCCACTTCAAATCTTGACATCCATCTTAAAGTCTCTCCAAACTGCTCCAGATGTGAACGGATAAACGTGGCTCTTCTGGTTTTAGACTTTCGTACGAGTCTGGCTTTTTTCTCAGGCCCTCGGTTTCTGAGGTTTTGAGGAGATCGAGTGCTGCTCTATAGCACAAACACACAGGTGTACCAAATATGTTCGTATTCAAATACATCAGATAATGTGCTGAATCAGCACAGTGCTGAATTGAGTTCAATATTTCGTGTCAATTATATGACGTGCAGATTAAATAAGAGTTTACATTGTTGTTTATGACTTTACTTCATAATAAGGCGGTCTTATTATTTTACACAGCTGTGTGCTTCTCACTTTTCGGGTGAATATCCACATAAGGATGTGACGGTCTGGTGTCCACAAACTTTTGGTCATAAAGCGTACTTTTAATGATTGTTAATTCACAGAATGGTCACGATGCCCTTCAATCGGCAAAATTCCATAATGGACAAATCCATCATTTTGTCTATTTAACCTACTGTCCATTATATTATATTATATTATATTATAATAAATAACCTTATCAGCACCATCAGAGCTAAAGAGTTTATCACACCCAACCCGAGTGTAAACACATAAATCACAAAAACAGGCTGTTTTAACCAACCCAGAATAAAAAAGCAAGTCAGGTTGTTGTCAAATTCGGCAAACCACTCCTGTCTAGATGCCCAATACTATGACGCTGGTGTCAAAGTATTGCGTTCAGAATCTGACATCGGAGCTTTGGAGTCACTTTAAGGATCACACGAACAAACACACAAATACACACCTGCAGTGGTTTCCTCCACACTCCCGATTGCAGTACTCACTGTCCCAGTCAGGGTTCTGTCCCACTGGGTTCGGAGCTCCAGGAGACTGAGAGCCTCCAACAGTCTTCTGATATTCTGACTGTAAGTGAGAGAAGCCCTGGGAAGAAAGATAGCGAGAGACATCCTCATTAACTCTTCCCTCTAAAGGACTTCCAAAATGCACATTTTTTCCCCCATCAAATTCTATAAAGTGATGAGCAATTTAGAAACACACAAGAGGGAAGAAAACACAGCTACAGTTTGAACTGTAACCTCCTGCCTGGGCCTTAAATGATTTTTTTTTCTCCCCCTTTTAACGGCTTTGCAGAAATGTGCTAAGCACACAGAGAGACAGTTTCTAAAATCAGGCAGTTTCACTCGGATTCACACGTTGCAGGTCTCTGCTGATTCAGATGACACCTCAGTACACACTTTCATCTCACAAAACAACACAGCAACCGAGCACGCCTCTGCCCCGAGTCAAAAACATCACACCTCATTACAGCACGCTGTAATCACACACCGCTGGAGATCTGGAGCCCTGTTCACTTCGGCTCGTACGAGGTGCTGCTCAAGGGTTACAGTGTGAGCTCCGAAAAAGTTCATATCAAGGATTTTTCTCTGAACTAACCTGCTGGCCTGGGGCCGGGGAGTGGAGGCCCATCTGGTGGGAGATGATTGGCTGCGACTGGACCTGCTGCATGCGGATTGGCTGGTTGAGGAGCGAGCCCTGGTGCAGGGAGAGCTGCTGGTGGAGAGGGGGGCTGATTTGGAACGAGGCTGGAGGGGAGGCACTGAGTGCGGGCAGCATGGCCGAGCGGGGCAGCGCGTGCCGAGGCGCTCCGGCAGCCGCGTAACTCTGTAGGTCAGATAGAGGGAAGGGGCTCGGGCCCAGATAAGGAGAGGAAGGCTGAGGGGGCACACTGTACAGCGGGGGGTTAGGGGGCATCATGTGGGATGAAGGCTGGCTGGACTGGGCACTTTTACTCTCCACTGGATCGTTGTAGGTCTGAGAGGAAGAGGGGAAACAAACATTAGATAAAGAGACACTTAATTATTCTTTATGTCTTTAAGACCGACCACACGGTGCAAGGAAAACCGACAGGATAAAAACGCATGCAGTTTTGTTAGGTGTCATATTAATGCATTAACAGGAACGGACAAAATGTTTTACTGTAAAAAGACACTGATGAGACCATTTGTTGTTAAGCTGATAAGAGCTGTAAGAACTACACAGCATTATACACGCACACCAAATGTGTGTTTCGTTAAAAAAAACCCTGCCATTTACTGTTTGCTTATTGGCAGCGTTTATACTTTATGATGAAAAACTGGTACTTTCATTAGCTGTCACGGTAACTGGCATGATCTATGAGCACGGCTCTCAAATATGTGGAACAGAGCGACAGACGTGATCGATATGAAAATACTAACTGGGGGAATGGAGTGATGCATTGGCAAAAAAAAAAAAAACCCACAGAGAAACGAAAAAGAGGGAAACTATGTGAGAGCCACTGTGTGTGAGTGTATGCACTGTACTGTATATGCGCGTGTGTATCTGTGTGTTTGACAGAAGTCACCTGCTTTTAGAGACGTCCAAACAAATCCATCTTAAAATTAAACAACGGGACTTGGAAGCGCTCCAGGAAGCCATTTTTTTTTATATTGCTCCACCGCGGCATCACTTTAAAACCCGCAGGTTTACACAAACCCTCGGACGGACGGATTTATGGACAGAGGATACGTTTAGTTTTGTTCACTTAAGCATGTCATATGTCATGAAACAGATCTGGCAAACAAGCCTCGTGGTCGACTGGCTCGCAGAATTCCTAGATCGTCCTTTTCCCCGTATTTACAAGCAAGCTGAAAGACCGCGCTGCGATCCGAGTTCTCACAGTTAGCCCGATGCGTCTGGAAGAAATGCTAATATCGCATTTGACATTTGTATTACGCCTGAAGAGGGAGGAGGGCCTCTTTTAAAATGGCTGCTTTCACTCGGCTCTCATAATCACCCAACATACATTTATCGAGACAAAACCCTCACAATAACGTATTAACGTTGAAAATGCCGCCAGGTGCATAGCCATTGCGCGAGCTGCATAAAAGCTAGCTTCTTCAGCCTGCGCACAATCACTTCTCTCTTTCAGTTTAGTTCAAGTACGCTCTCTACAAGTTCTCAGAAGAGATATATGAAAAATAACATCCTTTAAGAACAACAGTCATTTTCGCTACATAAATATATGTTTGGAGCCTTGAAGACTTTCAATGTGCTGGGAATGCAGTGGATGTTTCATTTTTTTTTTCCTTCCCTCCCCACCCTATTTTTTTCCACTTTCTTTCTTTTCAGTGCCTGCTAGTTCACTGATGCATCAATCAAAGTGTCTGCGAGAAACAGATTTTGACGAAATATTTAATTATGTGAGACGAAGGACGAGAAAGGCGTTTAATAGGAGCTGCTGAGGGAGGAGGCTTGATGAATACACCATTCATAGCTTAATCAAGCCTCTTGTTTTGGGCCAAAGAGCTTAGAGAGAGAGAGAGAGCGAGAGAGAGAGAGAGAGAGCGAGAGAGAGAGAGAGAGAGAGAGAGAGAGAGATCCACCGAGAGAGACAGGGCGAAGGTGTTTAGCATGAAAATGCAATTTGCGTTTTTGAAAAGCAAAACAATGGCTGTGAAATTAGGGGTATGAAAATGGTGTGTTTTATTATGTAGATGAAAATATGCAATAAAACGATCCATTACACAGATCCTGTCCGAACTATCCCAAGATGAAATGCTTTCCCAAATTGGAAACATCAGCTATCGATCTATGGGTTATGTATATTCTCCTGCCATTATGAGATTAAGTAATATATCAGTGCATGAAATCTAATGGATGAGCTAAAGGGAAAAAAAGAATTCTCTCACAACCTTAATGTATAATGTGTATTATTCTTACAGAGAGGGGAAGATTGCATTAAAATGTAAGCTAATGCTGAATGAACACACACACACACACACACACACATAGAGACCCCAACAAGAAGACTGTTTGGGGTCTAATTTTGCATCCATGCACACAGATACACAGATACACACACACGCACACACACATACACACACATATACACTCCCCTGACAGCCCCTCCCCGGGGATTCTCTTGAATTTCTCCATCTAATGTATAATATAGCTCATCCCCCCCATCACCACTGACCCGTACATATCAAAGACATGACCCCCTCCTCCTGCCGTTACCTTGGAAACCAGGCTGGCTCGGTACGCTGCCAGGGCCTTCAGGTACTCCTTCTTAGCCGCTTCTGTTTTTCTCTTATACCCCTGAGAATGTGAGAGAGAGAGAGAGAGAGAGAGAGAGAACAACAGTGTTTAGACACTCATACACAAACACACACAGCACGACTCCAGCCATTTGACCCGAGCTTAGGCCGTGGTCAGTGTCATGTCAACCACTGTGTCAAATATATCTCTAATATCTTTCACCCCACTCATGAAAGGAAAAAAAAAAAAAAAAAAGGCCAGATGAACCATTTTCTCTTCCCTCGTCTGAGATTATTGTATGAAACTCCATCAGAGGAGTGTAATTTCATCAAAAGTGGTTTCCCCAAAACCCTGTTGAAGACAATGCAAAAGGAAATCAGTTTCAGCATTTCGGCTGGAGAGTCCATTAAGGAGGCACATCGTTCTATCAGAGTGGGTGTCACATCAAAGGAACGGCACAAAGAGAGAAAGTGAGAGAGAAATAGAGAGAGAGAGAGAGAGAGAGAGAGAGAGAGAGAGAAAAGAAGGCAGGGTTTAACAGAGAAGGCAATCTATAGCACAGGAATGAAGCCTGAGAAATGGTGAGATTGGAATGTAGGCTAATGTAATGGCATGTCAATCATTTTCCCTGCTCGTGAAAAAAAAAGGAGATTTTTTTTTTTGCTGTGAAATTGAGGAGGACAACAACATGATTTTAGCTGATGAGAGGAAATCTGGACAAAAGGTTCAGCAAATAAATAAAAAAATAAATCGCAGTGATGCTACATTGCGTGGAGGGCAGCGGCACCAGCGGCGGTGTGGTTTAATTGATGAGAAAAAACAACATTAAAATGATGAGCGTGGCAACGGCGTTTAAACTGATGAGGAGAAACAGTGGTGCTGTTTCTCTCCAGGGAGCTTGTTACAGCGTGCGGGTAACGAAAAGGAGAGCAACACGATTTAAACATTTACATATGGCTGGGCCTGACTCTGACTGCTCGACTCTAGCTAGAATTATCATTGAGCTTTTATGCCGTGCACAGTGCTGCAGGGAAACGCACGAGGACGGGACGCGGACGCACATGTTAAACACGCCCAAACAGACGCCATCGTTGAACTTCAACCTCACTATACATACTGGTTAGTGTTCTCAGTAATCCCCCCCCCCCTCTTTCTCCCTCACACACACACACACACACACACACACACACACACACACACACACACACACACACACACACAGAATCATCTGTCTAATCAGATTATGGAAGGGAGTCAGAAAGCCAAACGTCGCGCGCAGCAACTGCTGGGGTTAAGTTAAAGGCCGTCCAATTAATGACTTCTTGTGTCTGCTGCGCAATACGGTAGCTTCCTAAAACCGAAGCAAAACAAGCAAACAAACGCTGCGGAAACCTCCGCGCTAACGAGATTATTAGTCTTAAGCATTGATAACGCCGGCTCGAAGTTTGAGTCCCTGCGTCGCCGCTGACAGTTAAATATTGAACGAGGTTGTATGGCTTTTGTAATAATGAACTCTCGAGGAGCTCCCGGCAGCTCGGGTTTCAAATTAATTTAACCCGAGCTAATGAGTGGCTCTAACGACAGCGACTCTTAAATAAATTAACACGCCTAAGGATTTCTAATTATTCCAAAGTGAGCGGATTCATTAGCAATTGAAGCCGTCACAGAGAGAGAGAGAGAGAGAGAGAGAGAGAGAGAGAGAGGGGTCTCGATGAATTAGAGCTAACGAATGGGGGCCTGCTGCTGGCGTGAACGAGCACCATGTTGCCTTCTTAATCCCGACATGGCAGGTGGCCCCCCAGCAGAATTAGCTGGTAATTGTATCTTAATGAAATGTTCTTGTTTGATAACCGGTTAATTATGGAAGACAATAACTTGCGGAACCTCCTGACACGAGGAAAGGGGCGTACACCCTCGGGGGGGGAGAAGGAACAGGAGAATTAAGGAGTGGGCTTGATTCGTGCTCACACTACTTATGGGTAGTGTAGTGCAGTGTAGTGGAGAGCTCTGGTTCAGGGGATGCCGTTGAGGAAATACGGGAATCTCTAACTGAGTGTTTTTTTTTTTTTCCGTCTCGCGCTCTCCTGTTCTCGCGCTCGTTCTCACTGCGGCTACACAGGATGCGTCTCTTGTCTAAATCGCATCCTGAATCTCAGACGTAATATCTCCTAATCTCATAACCTTGGCCATGCTGGGAGAAACTCAAGAGTCGCGTGGGAAACTGATGACAGGCGATGAGCCGTCGCTGTAGTATATAGTACACACAGAAACACAGAGTTAATGAGGCAGATTTTAACGCATCTAGAATTAAATCCCAGGGGAATTAATATAAAACGGTGAAGCTGTTAAACATCTGCAAGAGTATATATATATATATATATATATATATATATATATATATACACACGTTTTTTTCCCCTTACTTTATTTCCTTTATGCTAACGCTACATGGTTCATACTTATAGCACAAACTCTACTTTACATCACTTGCCTCTACACACAGTATAAAAACAGAGAGGACGGGCCTGTGTACAGCGTCCAGTTTATCATGTTTCCACGTCATCGATTCCTCTTTGATATAAGAGACAGGTCAGGGCTAACACTAAACAGGATGGCAGTGCTGCATGGAGATGACGTCTATCTATCATCTGTTAACAGGCCTATGAGAGAGGCTGAAGCGTTCAGCTCGTCACTAGTCCGCTCGGTCATGACGATGCTGAGGACAGAGACCGACGTGGCCTACATGAACTGCTCAGAGTTTCCCTGATGATATCCATCTGAAGACCGGTTCAGAAACAGATGTTGGGTATGAAATATACTGCCATTATAAAAAAAGTAAGCAGTCCTCCAGGAAGGAATCTGAAATCCGCTGAAAAAGCGGAAATATTTCAGATGTTAAATACAGACTAAATAAATACAAGGAAATGTATGTTAAGATTTTCTTTGTCTACCACCAACAAAAGATTTTGTGTTCATTTGACAAATTAATTAGCCATAATGAAGAGTGATGAATCCTTCCTTCATTCATTCATTCAATTTATTTATTTATAATAGCGCACTGTGGATGATTGGAAGCAGGTGATGATGTCATGAAAAAAATGACCTGGCCTCAGTTTAATTCCCCTGGACATGAGAGCAGTGATGGCCTCAGCAGCTCCAACGATATCAAACAGATGTGTTCGGGAAAAGTTACAAATTAGAGTCATGGACAAAAAAGGGAAAAAAGAAAATCCCTGCTTTGTGATGGAAGGGATATTTTGTGATGAATTTCAGGAGAGAGAGAGAAAAAAAACACTGGGCTCAGAAGTTCAAGGACAAACAGCATTTTCCCAGCAGTAACATTCTCCAAAATGATGCAGCGTGATGACAGAAAAAAAAAAAAAAAACAGAAAAGTGGTGCAGTCATGTGCATATATACAATATATATATATATATATATACACTCTCTCTCTCTCTCTCTCTATATATATATATATATATATATGTATATATGCATGTTGTGGGAGACAAAGGGTTAAGAAGCACAAACAATAACATTTCGGAGAGCAGATGTCCTTGAGGGAGAAAAAGAAGGGCGCTGGGCGATGGCTAATCTTGTATTCTCAGCATGATCAAATCACCAGGCAACAGATATAAATAAAAGGGCCCAGGAAATGAGGAATTCACATTCAAGGGTGTCAGCAGCAAAATGAAGATTCATGGTGAAGAGGGGAGAAGGGAAGGAGGCAAAAATTAACTGCACATAAAAGGACACAGCAGCTCTCAGAGAGGAGGAAGAAGAAAAAGAAGAAGAAGTAAAGAGAGAGAGAGAGAGAGAGAGAGAAATATCACATGGCAGAGGGGTGAGTGGTCTGTACTCTGTCATGGAGACAGGTGCTTTTATTTGACATGCAATAGCAGGCCTTTGTTATGGAGGATATTCTAAAAATACTGTGGCCCTTCTCTCTCCGTCTCACACACACATCATCACTCTGGTTCATGTGCAGCTCATTACTGACACACACAGTCTCACACACACAGAAACATACACACTACTTTGTCTTAGCGAGGACCTCCTATTGACATCGTTATTCTTTCAGCTAATTAATACCTCTACATCTAGCCTTAATCTAACTTTAATACACCTACATCAAATCTTAATAAAAATCTACAAACTTTGTTTAAAAAAAATAATAAAAAATCAACTTTACTTATGAGGACACACACACACACACACACACACACACACACACACACACACACACACACACACACACACACACACACACAGACACACACAGATTAAGGTCATTTCATGGTGCATCATCCGATTTAAAAAACGTCCAGGACGAGTGTGTGTAGACGTACAGCACGAATGCCCTTCAGCTCTATTACCGTCAGCATCTTACAGTCAAACATTAAACAAAACAGAAACACATTTGCATAGTAAGAACTGTTCTGCTCTGGCACACCTCATTAATTCCACACCACATCTGTTCATTAGCTAGAAACGGGTGTTCCAGCTGGAGGAAAAGTTCCTATACACATTCAAGACTCCTTTTTTCTTCCAATATAAGACCTGACATTGAGATAGGCAAAAAAACAACAAAACAAACTAAAAACAGAATCCTTATACACAGACGACAGATAAAGCTTCTCACCTGTTTTTGCTCCTCCCCCAAACTATCCCACATAGAAGCCACGATCTTGGAGACGTCCCCGAACGTAGCGTTGGGGTTCTGTCCTTTAATGGCCGCCTGAGTGTCCCGGAAGAAGAGAGCGTAGGCTGAGACGGGCTTCTGGGGCTCGTTGGGGTCCTTCTTCTTCTTCTTCTTCTGGGGCTTGGGTTTGGGCTTCATCATGTCTGAGGAGGGTCTTTTCTCCCCCGTGATCTGGGGATGCAGGAGGAACAGGGTGAGGATGTACACATACATATGGACTGTATATACAAGGAGGCACAAAAGACATTTGATACATTTTCTCCGGATCCTAGATGACTACGATAGAAGGTGGAATGGACCACAGCTAATATTATCGCTCAGTGTAGTCAGAATCAGCCCCGAACCAGCACTGCATGCAATAGTATAGTACATCGGTTCGAATCCATTAAGGAATGTTTCAACTTCTCATATTCAGTGTAGACACAAGTGGTGCAGACTCACAAGGCCATGTGATTTGATTATTTGCTGTAATTTATACTTCTAAATACATTGTTGCCTAAGGATCCAGACTTTTGAACCACACACACACACACACACACACACACACACACACACACACACGCACACACACACACACATTTTAAAAGGTCTTATTTTAATATACCTTATCAAACAGGCAGGTGTTGTGAAATTCAGTCCTGCTACACACACACACACACACACACACACACACACACACACACACACACACACACACACACACACACACACACACACACCATCTAAAAACTAATTTCCACCGCATTGTTCTTGCTGTACCAGATAATGGATGAAAGATGAAGAAAGAGTTATGAGAGTCAAACAATAAACAACATTTATCATTCTTACAGAGGTTATTATAAAGAAAATTCACCGAAACCTATTTAAAACACAAACTCAATCTCCTCTGCATAGTTTTTTTTTTTTTTTTTCAAACATAAGATCCACCACCTTGTGAAAAAAACAAAACAAAACAAAAAAAAACAGAGAAGCTAATGGGGGTCAGGGAAATGAAAAAGGAAGGAAGAAAGAAAGAAAAAAACATTATTTTGCACGACAGCCATTCAGTAAAACGGCTTGAAATGAACAGAAAGCGTTTTCGTGGTTGACTCGGTATTATAATGTACCTCTAATTTTTTTTTTCTTTCTTTCTTTCTTTTTTTTTTCACAGGCTATTTCTAACAGACGCAAGACAAAAGGAAATAAGAGCGAGGAAATAAAGATCAACCCGGCCTAGTTTCGTACCTCCTTCTGAAACCGATAATGAGGTTCTAGTTAGGCTTGCGTTCGGCTACACAAACATGAGATGTCTTTTATCTGCAAACATTATGAAATAAAAATGGGATACACTGGAACCCGGAGAGTGCTTTCACTCAAGCTCTGTCGGAGTAATCTGCTCTGACAGGTTATGGACAATGTCTGTCTATCTATCTGTCTGTCTCTCTCTCTCACACACACACACACACACACACACACACACACACACACACACACACACACACACACACACACACACACACACACACACACACACACACACACACACACAGTTAAAAGCCCTGGAAAAAGAGATCTGAAATATTCAGGGCAAAATTGATTTCTCTACCATAGGCCAGTCTGTGCAGACATTGTTAATGTCCCATTTGAATCAGTGCTACATGGCTTCATCTCATGTCTGATGCACGATCATATTTGTTTCTTGCCGATGTGCAGTTGCACATTTTAAGCAAAAAAAAAAAAAAAAAAAATCATCATTCAAATGACTAGATGTGCTCAGAGAGAATGAGAGAGAAAAAGAGAGAGAGAGAGAGAAGCAGAGAGGCAATGACATGTTTCCGTCAAAGTAGAGATTACAAACCAATGAGTGAAAGAGGTTTCTGGGGCAGCGGTTGATTTTTCGGGTGGCTTAAGCAATACACGGTGCTCATTATTCACATTGACGCCACAACAGGATTAATTCAGGAACAGGTACAGTGCTCAGACTGATATTTTTTCGCTGTTGTCATATCCGTACACCGTGTGCGGGTTAGAGGGAGTGAGACGGAATAGAAGGAGAACCGAAATCTGGTGGAAATTAGCAAGGCATGCCAGCGTCTCTTATAGGACGGGTATAGAAATGAGATCGTTGGCGTACGAGCCATGTGTTGGACGTAATTATTTATCTTGGCACAGACATCATGGTTTACATACAAGTACACATTTGCATGGCAAAAAACAAAACAAAAAAAACAAAACAGAAAAAGACCATATCAAAACATGATCTACAGTACACTGGTGCACACACACACACACACACACACACACACACACACACACACACACACGCACACACACACACACACACACACACACACGGGGGTGGTAAAAATACAGAGAAAGCTTGTTTGAATGTATACTATAGAAGAAGGAATGTACTGTATATAGTAGTAAGTTAAGTCTAAATTAAGCCATTCATATTCACATCCAGCTGCATATTTACAGCATGTGTGCAAACAACATGACCTCACAGACAGATATATGTTTATGAATAATTTGGATATAACCACATGCACACTTCGTACTGCACAGCTGCAGATAAATATGCAAAAGTAAACCCCCCCCTCCGACCACCACCACCACACCCCCTCTGACTGAGTTATAGCTCTATTGTTTTGATAGGAATGAGGCTGAGAACGGAGCCAGAGCAGCAGC
Organism: Clarias fuscus; assembly: GCA_030347435.1. Taxonomy (NCBI): domain Eukaryota; kingdom Metazoa; phylum Chordata; class Actinopteri; order Siluriformes; family Clariidae; genus Clarias; species Clarias fuscus. The sequence goes on along the minus strand of CM059206.1, from coordinate 23,117,265 downwards.
CAACAAACACCTTATTACAGATGGACCTTCACTCATTAAAATCTCTGATCCTTAACAGACACGTATCCTAAACACACACGAAAACACAACCCCTTTGGCTCAGAAAAATAGGACTTCATGCATTAACATGAAGTAATGTGCTTGTGTGTGTGTGTGTGTGTGTGTGTGTGTGTGTGCATCTGTGTAAGGTGGATTCACTATAACTTTGCCTTTTTGGTAAATAACATGCTGTTAGGAGGAGACAATATGGCGGCATTGTTGTTGTTGTCAAAGGCTCTTCGCCGCAGGAACAATGCAGCCGGTTTAAAATGATAGAGAACATTAAGGGTGTGAAAAGTTACACGGACTGCGATACACCTACCATCGAGCAGCTTTCATTAGGGAGAGTCAAATGGGCTAAAAACAATGTAATTTAGGCATTGTGTGAGTTGATTCGCACCCCCCCCCCCCTCCTTTTTTTTATTCTGGGCTCCAATTAAGCACGACGCATCACGATAATGAGGGACTTCTAGCAGACAGTGCATTAAATTAAATTCCAACTGACACTTTCAATAAAGGAAGAGACTGACGGACAAGCAGGATTAATCGGATTTCTAGGACAATAAAAATAGAGAGGACAAAAAGAATGTGAGTGAGAGAGAGGGAGAGAGAGAACATGCTTTGGCGAAGAAAAGAACAAAAGGCAGTTGTATGTGAGGCTGAATTGCTATAATTTGTAAACAATCTAAAAGAGGCCTCTTGCAGTAAAAGCATTTGTCAATCACAATTATTTGCACACAAACTACAAGCCTAATCCTTTACAAGACAGAAAAATCACCTAAAGTTATGAACAGCTGCTTAAACAACAATCCTCGAACACATTGGTCTGTACATCCTGCGCTCCAAACCCTCAACCGTACAAGACAACTGTCACTTCAAACAGAAACACGGTCCACCTCCCTTCCTGTACCTTTGTGTGGTAATCTGCATCCTCTTCCTGGGTGGAGTTCGAAGGAGAGGGCGTGGCTGACTGACTCCCCACGGACGAAGGGGACGCGTAGGTAAAGGAGCCTCGGCCAATCCGAGAGCTGAGCTGGGACAGAGCGCTCATGGGATGGGGCAGTATTGAAGGAGGAGTGTTTAGCTTGGGGGCATGGTGGGCACGGGGGTAGTGCCCGCTGTCTGACCCGGCCAGAGCCTGCATCTAAAGGCAAGAGAAGAAACCACACTTTACTAAGAGCTAATCAGCCAGATCTTACCTCACCCTCAGACTTTTTCAGCCTAACTTGCTGGTCATGCTGGTAAAGCACACTTCATCCAGCGGTGACCGCTTCGCCTCGCTGGCGGGAAAAAAAAAAAAAACGTTCTATCCTTCGCCCGGCGAAGAGATCTAGCTAAGAGCTACTGTATGTTCCTGGCACTATCCAGGATTCTGTAGTACAGGCTAACATGCACTCCACACCACTCCTCGATACACGATGATATCAGTATCTGTGTGAAAGTCAAGAGTGCTCACTTTCTCAAGGGCTGGCTTGGAACGGATGAGGGTGTGAGCTAGACCAATTCCATGTGTGTGTGAATGTGTGTGTGTGTTCACTTAACGTCCCCCAAAGAAACCACACCAATGGTGTCCTTATTGTCAAATGAGTCCTCGAAACCAAAAAACGGATGCGCACGTGTTCAGGTAACAGACATACCTCTGGGTGATCTGTTCAACGTTTGAATATGGAGTGGCAGAAATTTTACTTTCACACTGACTGATCTGATAAATCAAACGCTGAGATCACATAGATAAATACCAAGTTTACAGTAAGTCCTTCACCACGCGGTTTTCGACATGACTCTCAAAGGCAGCAGAAAGCCGCTATACCATCAAAGCTTATCTTAAGAAGATCTGAGAGCAACCGCAAAAAGAAAAGCTTGATCTAATAACAACAAAACACACAGGAACACAAACAAACAGGTCACGGGCTCAGAAGCTTACAACTCCTTAAGAACAAATGACAAACGAGTACAACAATTATCGGCAGCATCAACGACAAACATGAATTTCATATAAGAATTTATAGAGCTTTAATTCTGCCTCCTCAGCTCATCCGGGCGTGTGAGGGCCTGTCGATTCCACCGTACGCAGCACATTCATTCATTTGCACGTTCGTTTCGTTCATTTACACATAAATCGGAATACTTAGTGTAGCGCCGATCCAAAAAAATTGATGAACTAGCATTTATTAGTGGCATGCAACATTCATGTGCTGAATAATACATTAGATAGGAACTCGGAGCGATCGATGGAGTTAGAGGGCTCGGGATGAGGCGACTCTGCGGACACACTAGTTAGAGGAGCTGTGATCTTTGCGCGGGCCTGTAATCGTGTTAATTGGCCTCAGCAGAGCCTCGGCGGATAGTGCCACGCCGATACCGAGCGGCCCGTACACCTGCGGTAGCGGCGGTTCCGGTTCCCTGTATTTACAGGACATGAGATGGGTTCCTCGCTGCTGATAACAAAGAGGAAAACCTGAACAAAAGCAATGCTTTTTGCATTTCAAATCCGTTCATGAAAAAAAAAAAGAAAAGAAAAAAAAAAAACCTCCCCCCCTACACCCTTCAACCTCCTCCCTTACCTCCTCTGAGGCTGAACACAACCTGAAATCATATTTCAAAACCACCATCACTTCAAATTTCAAACACGACGAAATAGCTTCTGCGTTAGAGAAAAGGAGGGGGGGGGTGGTGGTGGGGGGTAGGGGGTTATGGGGAGAGGAGATGAGGGGGAGTGCAGGAGAGGAGGAAGAGGAGGAGGAGGAGGAAGAGGAAGAGGAGGAGGAGGTGGAGGGGGGTAGAGTTGAGAGAATGAGAGAGAAAATCAATTCATTTTCCATCTTCAGTGGAGTTGCTCTTTAAGAACTTCCACAAACCAAGAAGCATTGAAAAACCAATTAATCAAACACGAATGGCCTATCATAGCTACTGCAAGCCTATTTCCATAGCAACAGCCTCGGGCTAGAAGCAGCAGCCGTGCTCTTTAATCTGGGCACACTGGAGCTTTTTTTTCTAAACAACAGAAGAAGACAAGAAAGCGGGACAGTAAAGAACAACGCTCACCTAACACCAACTCAGTGCTCCTGCTTTGACCCATGATTGCAGCACTTTTTTTTTTTTTTTTTTAGTGTGAGGACAGAAGGTATCTTCAGTTCTCTATTGTCAACAGGCAAAATACCAACCTCTCTCTCTCTCTCTCTCTCTCTCTCTAAAAAAAATCTGAATAATTTATGGTATTTGTTTCAAAACTGGCATAGAAGCACCATGATTTAAATTCTGAATATCATTTCGAAGGCATTGACTTGAATTACAGCTCCCATTGCCTGCTGGATGGACTACAGCTCTAATTTATAGCAGGAAGTGAAACAAGCGCGCACACACACACACACACACACACACACACACACACATGCTTCCACCACTTCATCAAGGATATTATATTATAAGTATTATTCTAAATATAATTCCTCTATTTTGTCAAGTAACCATTTCAGTCAATTAAACATTATTATTACAATATTTAAAAACACACAGAACATTAAGTATACCGTGATGCTGATTATACTGCTGATATGATTTGCCTGACAAGACTACGTCACTATCCTCTGAACAAGCACATTTATCCTTTATTCCTTCTCATATTACAAAGCCATCACTTTCGTATTTCATATTTCGAAATTGGCAAACAAAGCCGTGTTTCATGACAGCGTTTTTTTGTTTAGTGTCTCATTTGCTTTCCCGTTCATTTTCAGTTATGAACGTGGCGAGAAAAAAAGAAAAGAGAAAAAAAAAAGGGGGGGGGAGGTCACACACCCCGGCGAAACCGGGTTCTCTCTTAACTACCAATTTTTGAGGAAAGATCAGTCAGCAAGATCATTACGCAAACAGAGTTTCACGCGGTGCCAGTTTCCCATACGTTTAACGTATGTCAAATATTTGTTTTCATTGCTGTCTGCTGTTCTGACAGACATGAGGAAGGGAGGGAGTGAGGGAGGGTGAGAGGGGGGTGGGGGGGGGGTCTGGGGCGGGGCAAATAAAGGACAGATTGAGAAAGTGGATGAGAGAAAATAAGGGGAGATAGAACGATAGAATGAAAGAGGGGCAGTGAGAAAGAGAGAGAGAGAGAGAGAGAGAGAGAGAGAGAACGACTGACAGAGTGGACGGGAGAAAGCAAAGGACGTGGGAAGAGAAAAAGATAGACTGCTGACTGCTGTGAGAGACAGAGAGAGAGACTGCTATCTCTAACAGTCATCAGTGGAGCTATATAAAGCAGGTTGGGCACGGCTGTACAAACATTATGAAAGAGTCTTACAAAGGTTAGCGGTTGCCATAGGTACTGTATGCTAATTACTAAATGGTATCATCCACTGCGGGGGTGGTGGTGGTGGGGGGGCGATCTCTGTAACTTCCTTTATTTGGCCATTACTGTCTCTGAGCCCAAGACAAACAGCTTTGCTCCCTTCTGCATTCTAATATAAGAGGTCAACAGCGGTGCCATTATCCAGATATACACGTACGATAAGGCCGGATCCATAAATTTATGTTTATTCAAGGTTTCACTGCACAAAGAGATAAATGTGGTACAGGGGTTTTAAATTACCTCTGCGACGTGACGGGAGACACCTTTGGCTTCATACACTTACAGGCGCACACACACACACACACACACACACACACACACATACGCACGCGCGCACGCACGCGCGCACATGCGGCATATTGTTGTTTTTATGGACCTGATATCAGCGGTGAAAACACTGGAAAGTTCTCTGATTCATTTCCTGTTTCTCTGCTGTAACGAGAACTCTTTGTGGTCATGCCATGTCCATCATAGTCAAAACAACAAGTGTGCCTATCCAATCGTGGGTAGTATTTTGTTTGTGCGTGCGTGTATGTGTGTGTGTGTGAGAGAGGGAGAGAGAGAGAGAGAGTGTGCAAGATTGACAATAGAAAGAATATCACAGTGTTATTGCTCCGGTGATCCTTTGACCCAGGCTTTGACTCTCTCGCGTGCACTGTGACTGGCTCGTTCGTCCACTAGACCAACATAACTGGCCAATTCCCAGCTGCTCTGCCGGGCTCACGCTAGCAGGATAAAGCACACAATAGTACAGAAAAAGAAACAACAACATAAACCTAATATCTTGATCAGCAGAGTTTTTCCTCCGTAGAGAATTCAAAGGCTTACTCGAATAGCGTGCCACCTCTCAGTATCGGTGTGGCGAAACATTGTTTTTGCACTCATAAACAGTAACGATTGCTGATGTCTGATGTGGCGCCATTTCATTACCATCACAATGCATCCAGAAAGGTGCTGCTGAAGGACAATTTCAAGCTTGTGCACTTGAGATGAGCCAGCATCAAACAAGGAAATCGCCTCGTCGTCGTGTGCCGTCTAAACCGTACGAGGAGATTCCGGTTTTCAGATCGAGAAAATTCTTCATCGTCAATAAAAAAGGAGGGCAAAACAACAGCAACACGTCACGCCATATCAATATTCATAATCAATGTTATTCTTCAATTTTTTTCCATGTTGCTTTTTTTTTTTTTTTTTTACAATTTGGATAGGCCCTGATAAAGATGCTGGTACAAATAAATCTTTTCTTAAAGATACAGATGCAGCAGGACAGAGGATTAATCCTTCATTCTGTCCAGCCATGCCCAAACACAGGGTCCCCTTAACTTCATGCATCTTGTCTGATTTTTATTTCTTCCTACATTGTAAAACAATCCAAAATATGCAATAATCTCCTTTGAACAGTTTAAGATTACCTGATGGAGTAAATGATGCTTTGTAAAAACAGATACTGTAGTACACTAACAATTGATAGCTTCTGTTCTGCTAATTATTTTCATATGCACTATGCTGTCTGTGGTGGATTTCAAAGGAGAAACAAGCTTGTGAAAATGAATGAATGAAGGTAATAAAGATATTAATTTGGAGAAGTTTGATTTGTTATAATAAATCAAACTTCTCCAAATGAATCTATTTATTACCTTATAAGAGATTAACAGTTGCCTTAGTATGGTGTACAAATATGTGATTCATCCCTTATTTGGAGCCATTTGTTAGCGTTAGATTGCTGTGCTTAACACTTCATTAAGTGATGTGCCGGTAACGTTACTGTAATTAATACTGACATTTCAAGTTTTATAATTAGTAGTTAACTAACTGTTCCAGGAGTGAATCCCAAATAGTGTAAAATGGAAAGTTAGTGCACCATGTACAGTAGGGTACAGAATCCCTTGTTCCACACACCAAGTAATGCCCTTGTTCAGCAGTTTAAGAGATATTTGGAATTCACGGATAACACGGATGATGCAATAATCTAATCAGATGTGTTTTCTTGCTGAAAGTGCTTCGGTGACTGGATTTGAATGTGGGTTTTGGTTCCCCTTGTGCCACCGAGGCCCCTTGGGGCATGACTCCAAAAAACCCCTAGAGGTGTGTTGTGCTGTCTGGCACTGGGATCCTTTGGGTGCTGAGGGTTGCGTGATGGGTCCGCAGTGGATTGGACATGTTTGTCCGGAGCATGGATGCTCAGTCAGTGTAAGATCTGGAGAATTTGGGGGCCAATTTTGAATACATGGTAGGCTGTTATGCACTGGGTGTTCTGATACCTTTATATCATAGCCAGTGTTTAATTTTTTCAGCAATTTGGCTTTACTGTAGATATGGACCAGACGGGCTGGTCTTCGGTTCCCACAGGCATAGATGGAGCTTCGGGTGTCCATGATTCTGTCACCAGGTATTAGTGTTGCGGCTGATCGTTGTAACTCTACAAAGGATTTCTCATTAATGTGACATGAAAATAGGAAGCGAGAAAAGAAACTCTTGCTCTATTGTTATTAGGTGTTAACAATTCAACCGTATCATTCCTTCTATTAAATGCCATTATAACAACTCGAGTAATAAAATAATGAAGAATGAAATAACAAAATGTGCTGGACTAACTAAAACATTAGCACTGGAATCGCTAAACAGTTCACTAATATTTCAGTATACTGTAAACATATTTAATAGGGTCAGGCTGGCAGAAATGAGGCCGTTAACCCTTTTTTTGCGTCCCTTGTAAGTTTCACCAGGTAGAAGTGTCTGACTATTGATTGTTTGTGATGTCTGGGAGTATTGCCTCTCCCGTAGTAGACTGACTGCTGGTGTCTGACCTTCAATTAGTGCAGACTTGCTGTCAGTATAGAGTTGACTGCACATATATCCTTTCTTCCTGAAAGCAGTCGTTACAGATACGGACGATCTGGCCCATAACCTTTAATCGTCTTCCACCTGTTTTGCCTCTTTAAATATATTTGAAAGCTAAATCAATTATTACGACACAAACCTGTCTAACAACAGTCCGAAATTCCCGTAATCTATTTGGAGTTGTTCACTAGCTACGGAAAAAAAGGGATTGACGGTAATTTAACAATTTATCAGCAGCTGAAATATTTTGTAGAATCAGTCATGACACTTTCGGATGGTTGAGTGAATGCACCAAGTCTAATAGCCGCTGGGAGATGTGGTGTATCTTGGCATCTTGGCAGCTCTATTGTCCTTCCCTTTCTCTAGCTCTCATCCATCCCCCTTTCTCTCTCTCTCTCTCTCTCTCTCTCTCTATGTGATTGGAGACATCTTGTTGGGAGTGATGGCTCACTCGGCCCAGGTTCACAGTTGCTATTGTAAAATCACAGAGCGTTTAATTGAAACAAATGACTATAATAATAGAACATTATCCCGGCAGGCTCACGGCTATGGCAGCTTTAATTAGCCGAGCGCCAGAGACTGATCCTTCACAAATGCTGTAAACAGAGCAAGAGGGAGAGATAGAGGGAGGGAGAAAACAGAGGGAGGCCCGCCGCGCTTTGCCCTCCCCACAACTCCCCGTTCACCCTGAGGGCAGAACATGAAAACCCACCACTGCTCCTCACTTCCTCCGTCTCTGTCTCTCTGGCTGCGTGTAGTCATCGGAGGGTCATTTATAACCCTGCTAGGAGTGCTAATAAGTTAGAGGATTTATAAATCACACACTGGTTTAATCAGTAAGCAGTGTGGACTTGCTATTTACACTGTTATATCAGGTAATAAGGCAGGATCCTGTTGTACACATACAGTCAAGGGTTTTCCACCGAGGCTCAATAAATTAAAGTATTAAAGCCAAAATAAGCAACAGTGGATTGTTCTGTAGGACCAAAAAAACACGGGCAGGTCAGTATGTAGGTGTGACTAGTTGATTCAGCAAAGCGACAACGTGGGTGCAGGTCTTTAATTCCAGACCAACACAAGTCATGACCTGATTCTACTGGGAATATTAATCTGCGTCATTAACGAAACAGTTCTACAGTGTGCATTGAGTGTTTTACCAGTCCCTACAGAAAGTGCCATAGATAGTATTTTACACTGATCAGCCATTGGAATAAAATGATGCAAAATACTGCGCAGGTACCCCCTTGTGCCCTCGGGGCATGACTCCACAAGACTTCCGGGGGAGGGGGAGAGGGGTGCTGTTTTGTCTGGCACCGGGATGTTTATGGCAGATCTTTTGGGTGCTGTGGGTTGTGAGGTGGGGCCTCCATGGGTCAGACTTGTTTGCAGCTGGATTAACAACCTTCGACTCTTTGCCTGCGAAGCCCCGTACGTGGCAAGCTGTGATGCACTTGGTGCACTGATACCTTGCAATTTGAGCTACGTTGCCTTTTCTGTGGGATCAGACCAGACGTTTGGTTCCCAGAGGCATACTGTAGGTCAGGCTTGGGTGTCCATGATCCTGTCACCACTTTACTGATATATAATTAATAATCAATGTTATTCAATTCACCTGAAGGCAGTGTTAGTGTTCAGGCTGATCGGGGAATATTATATATGACACTCTCGGACCTAAAATCATTACTTCCTCTGGTTTTGATTTTAACATGCAAAATTTATGTCAGTTTTCTAGAAACAGAAACAGAAAACCCTGGCGCTTATGACTCCTTGTCGGCATGAATTGACGACAGAAGGCCAGGAGTGAACATGGATAGGCTTACAGTAAACCTACAGCAGACCTACAGTATGGGTCATAAATAGCAGCAGTTTCGACCATGCCAAGTCCATGCCAAGATGTTACTGTACGACTTGTTACGGTTAGAGAATTCATAGTGGTCAATCATGACAGTGGGAACTGGGTTTAAGTTTTAAACCACAAGATGAAAAAAAAAAAAGAATGATTTTTCTTGTTGCACGAATCATAGTTTAACTTCTACTATGGCGTCCATCTGCTTCAGTCCAAACAATATATATGTATATGAAGTACATGATGAATGGCAGACACAGTACTTTTTACCATGTTACATAGCGTGGGTGGAACACAATTATACCATCTGCGTCTGTTTAGTGCTCCAAATATCTGTATCCCTATTCAGATTTAATCCTGAAGTAGGCATGACCTAAATCTTTTTCAAATTAAATATGAATTATGCTTACAGAAACAATGGAAAATACTGGATGAAAATGCAGAGGTAAAAAATGCCAGCCCTGTTGGGAAGATGTGTGACTTCTGGCTCCGAAAGTTCCTCAAGTTCAGCTACATCACTCGAGATCATAATTATTATCAACTGGAGATGTGTACACACAGCTCAGCTTGCACATTTATTTACTACAGTATATATATATATATATATATATATATATATATATATATATATATATATATATATATATATATTGGGTGTCCAAGTCAAACTGGGATTGATTGTGATTGTGCAGAATATCAGAACAGAGTTATTTAAAAACTTAAATAAAACTTTTTTTCTCTATATAACCTCCTTCGACACTAATGTACTTTCATTAGTGCTTGGATACATCAAGCAACAAAGCAAAAAGTTTTTTCAGTGTATATTTGTACTGTATGCACGTTTTGATAAATCATCTCACAAAACATTTCACACACACACACACACACACACACACACACACACACACACACACACACACACACACACACACACACACACACACACCTACCAAAAGTAGATAGTGCCAGACATAAATAACAATAGAAAAGGCATAATCGGAGTATAAGTAAATATAGAAACAGAGTATATAAGATATATATATATATATATATATATATATATATATATATATATAACTTTTTATATTTTTTAAATATTTTTTTATATCATTATTGGCACCAACATATATAGGATATATTAGGCTATACATGGGGATGTATATAAAATGAATCGCACATACAATTGATGATAATTAACAGGACATAGTGTAACATAGCATAGTGCTCTAAAAGCCCTGTTTTAGACTTGTGTCACAAGATACCTTATATAAGAGAAAGAAAAGCGTTCTCGAAGTAAGAAAAGGCAGAGCAGGAAATGTGCTGCTTATCTGATCAGCTGTTTACACAATGGCAGTTAATGAATTACAATATGAGAGAAGCATGGAGGTACATGTTCCTGTCTACCTGTACATATATTATATAAAGTGAGAGTTAATTAGAAATAGGGAAAAAACCCCTCAAAAAACGAAAAGTTAACTAAAAAAATAGAACAGGAGTTGTTCTCCTAGAACAGGAGAAATGCTCTCCAAAATGTTCGTCTGTTTGGCTGAAAGACCGAGAGTTTTTCTCCTTCTTTCTCTTTCACCACTAGAGGCATTATATATAGGGGGTGGGAGCAGGGTCTGACATGACAGCTCTGAAATGGCTTTGGAAGGAAAAAGAAGCAGCACACTCCACACATGATCCAGACTGCAAGACAGAACATTTCTTCTGCTTCTAATGAGAAGAGGAGCCTGGCGCCCAAAACACAACACACACACACACACACACACACACCCACGCACACACACACACATAAGCGCATGCACACACAGGCACTGACAGACACACACACACACACACAGACATTTCTCAGCAGGGAGTCGAGGCGACAATTAGGTTCATTTGAGAATGATTAGCGAGTGTGTTAACTCTTCGCACATGCACTGCATGTGTGTGTGACAGCAAAGCATCTCTCCAAGAGTCAATCCAAAACCCCCCGCTAACTCCAAACACATCTGCCTTGGCACTATTCTATCTAAACAGGCTTCACATACTCCGCAGAGAATCGCTCGGGTGTAATGAAGTGTGCTTTTACAAGCAGCTATAGTCAACTTTGGCAAGAATCAATTCCGTCTTAATTATTATCATGTTTTTTTTTTTCTTTTTCTTTTTTCTGATGTTGTTTGGCAGCTATTAGAGAGGAAGTCTACTTAGGAACGGCTTGGTTGGTTTCTCATTCCTGCAAGAAAACATTTAAAACTCATTTCGCTCCAGAACTAAGATGTACTACTGTGTCATGCATAGTGCACACGCTACGACACATTTTAACCCCCTTAAAACCGCCACTGAAGTCACATACAGTAGAATGCATCCTGAAGTTTTCTCAAACAAACAGAAAACAGAACGCACTCTTAAACTCCTAAGGCTTGTCCAAATGCATCACTGGAAAGGCTGTAAATTACTTTTTTGCTGCAAAACCATTTGCTATTTCTAAAAAGAAAAAAAAAAGTGTTTTCTTCCAGCATATATCTGACATATGAAAAAATACATTTTTAAATTAAAGTCCCCCTCAGGGTATTCTTGTATAACTGTGCCTGCTCCATCAAAACAAATATCCTCAGTTATAAACAGCATTACCGAGGAAATGAGTGCCGAATTGGACATCGATTGTACTGTACGCTTATGCTGTTGACTGAACAACTCACTATGTAACATCCAAATTGGCATCAATTGACTGTTTTAAAGGGAAACTTTTCTTTTCACATCGTTAGTTTCCCTGGCACACCATAAAAGAAAGCTTTCGCGAAAATTGTTTGTCAGAAATAATCTTGGCACCCTTTTACTGAACCGTTTCGACCTCGGGTCTCACTTCGGCACATGAGGAAAGAAGTGGAGATGCCTGCAGTTTGACACAAAGCTCACCACTACTACAGCAGCATCCACACCGTCCTCTAATAGCCACCCGAAAGAGGCGGAGAGAGAGAGAGAGAGAGAGAAAATAAGAGGCAGAATAGGAGAAAAGAGCATCACATTTTCCTTCGCTTCTCTGTCTTTTTTCTTTCTTTCTTTGCAATCACCTCTCGTTCTATAACCTCCCCCCCCCCCCTTTCTCGCTCACTCTCTCACCCACAACAGCAGCCGGTGAGCTAAAAGTATGTCGTTTGGAAGGAGCTGCAGTCAGCTGATGCGTGCGGGAGATATAAAGCACAGTAATATGGACATGATTTCATGCTATGATAAGATGGTGGAGCTGGTGACCAAATGAGATACATAAAACAGGGCTTTATCTAGTGCAGTAGTAATAGCTGGTAACGGAGCAGCACCAGGTCCTTCACTCTCTGCCTCCAGCTTAGATACGGGTGCTGAGGATATGCTACTGGTATGCTGACTCACAATCAAATCAGAGCTAGGTTTCCAAAGCTACCACACACACACACACACACACACACACAACTACCAAAAGTAGATAGTGCCAGACATAAATAACAATAGAAAAGGCATAACCGGAGTATAAGTAAATATAGAAACAGAGTCAGCCCTGTGTTAATAGATCTATATGAATAAACCTTACATATACAAAGATGTGCGTGCATATCCTTGAGTAGGTAACTAATTAACTTTATTTAAAGAAAGAAAAAAGAAAGAAAGAAAAAAAAATCGAAGCCCCATTCCCCCCCCCCTCCCTTCCCACTTCTCTCATTTGTGACATAATGAAATTGGAAAATAACTTCTATTTCTTTAAAACATTTCTTAATACACAAGCGCACTCTCATATCATATTGCGGGGGAGAGAAATAAGGCACCCTCTCCCCAGAGATAATAAAAGAATTGAATTTTTCCTTATCGGCCCGGTCATCTATTTTTCCGCGGAATGCTATTACTTGCTGCCTGCGGTTGCTAGGCAACAGGAAATATTAATAGGGCCTTTTATTAGGCAGGCTTTCACAGTGCAGCACTAAAATGAAGAAGTGGAAAACATGAATGTGTTACATAAATCTTTAGACCTCGTCGAGCTTCTGCACAAGTCTTTGTTTGGCTCTTGATTTATAGCGCCTTCGCCTCATTTATGGGAAATAGCAGTGTGAAATAAGAAAATGGTACATTACCCTGAAGGACTATTTGAAAATAAATAATCGCAAAAGGTGAAAAGAAAGCTGTTTAAAAATCAGGGTTTTTTTTTTCCCTTTCGTTTTTTTTTTCTTCTTCTTTCATGTTGCTCTCTTTCCTCGCTGTTTTCCATAGTCAAATTTCAAAAAGATTGCTCTTTGTTTGGAGAACGCATCAATCATCTGTGTAATATTGCTTACAGAAAATGCCTTCTATCAAGCTTTTCCACCCGCCACAAGGGGGAAAAATATCAAAGTTATTAATAGTTCTATAAAGCATTTCTGCAGAGAATATAAATCTAGGATTGTATGGTGGCGTAAATATCTTTGGATTGGTGAAGATTAATCAAGACGATATTTCAGAAGAAATTTGGTTTGCTTGTTTTTTTATTTCAAGCTTTAAAACAAACACACACACACACAGACAGAAGCAGAAGTTCCATTCCTAGCCCTGCAGACAAACATCAGATGATTGATGAAGTGAGCCTTTTCACTAGACGTTCATTTAGGAGACCTGGGTCAAATTCAACATAAATATATCTGATTAAAGCTGTTTGGAGCCCTAATGTCCACAAACTGCCTCCTAGTTTTGGTAGGCCATCATCTTGAGACTATTTCTGGCAGCGCGCAGACCACAGTCCAGTTAATTTAGGCTGCGATGGCTTTACCAGGCCCGTGCAGGGCTGTAGATGCATTGCTTTATCCACTGCACTTATTTTATGGAAGTGGCTTCAAAGAATCCGTATCCTGTGGGCTTGGCATTGGGAATGCTCTTTGAGAATAACTGCTCGTAAAGAACAGATGGTGGAGAGTTTGCGAATCAACGTGGAGGTGAGAAGACCGTCAGCGATTTCCGAGCGTCTTTCGAACTCACTCTTGACATTTGTTCCGTCCTGGAGGAACAATACTGCTAAAGATAAGTAAGAATCATTAGTCTCTTATCTTACTATTATCATTTCACCCAAACCACAAGTCACAGTCATCTGATTTTCACACTCCTCGCTTTCATGTTGCGATATTACTGAGTATGTTAGTTTGGGCACGTATATAGAGAAGAGATGTAAAATATATAATCTTTATGTGATCTCTAGCCTTTTTTACGGCGCTGGATATACAGCGGGAGGCTCTGGAGGCTCTATATTTGAATAGTAATACAAAGGTAAATATTAAAGGTTCACTAAGCAAACACTTGCAACTGAGCCTTCTGGAAGACTGAGTGAAATGAATATAATGAAATGGAAGCCAGAGAAGGAATGTCACACAGTGACCAGAAATGAGGTCTGGTCATAGCACCTAAGCAAATGAGCTGTGAAAATGCCTTTGTATTCTAGCTTTTTCCTTTCTAGCGCTTCCATTGCTAAGATGAATAAATGTTAGGCATTTACAAGTGCACTGCGATCACGTACATTTAAGTAGCAAAATATCCAAGATAAACACATGAAAATTGTACAGGTCTATGTACCAATGCAATAAAACTAAAAGCCATATTAGTTAGTTCTCATGACAATCCTGCTATAAACCTGATAAAATATTCATACTTTATTGAAGTTTGTGCTTTTCTGAGACTACTCAATTTTACACCTATTACTAGAACAGTGTAATGGATGATATATGAGTTGCTGTATCGTTCCTGGCAGGCTCATCGTGACTGGACAAGAGAAAACTGGAAAAAGGTCATTTTTTTCCCCGCACAACTGCACCAGTTCCTTGTTCTTGGCTGACGGGAGGGGAAGCTGACGTGATCTTCTGCTGTTGTAGTTCATCCACTTCAAGTTTTGATGTGTTGTGCAATCTGAGATGCTTAACTGTTCACCATGGCTGTAAAGAGTGCCTATTAGCAGTGACTATTGTTATTGCCATTTTCAATGCATGAAGACTTTAGCAATTAATAGGGGTCGCACCTAACAGGGTAGAGAAACAGCCAATCCCTCCGCTTGCCTGGAATGGTGTGTTATTACTTTTCTAAAGAATCAGACCGACAGACTGTTCCTGTTTTTTCAATTGGGGATTAGGCGGCCATATATCCCTGAATGTGTCCCGATGAAACTCATATTGAAACATTTGGCTCTGTCCCCTTAATAAATGAACACAAATAAATGAATAAATAAATAAATAAATACGTAAAGCATTTAGATATATAGGTAGATATATTAATGCACTGTTGTTGAGAATCCATTTGGTACTTGTACCAAACCGCTTTGCTCCGCTGACTCAAATTGCAGAATAACCCAGATTGCAAAATCAGACAGCTCACGTTGAAGGGCGCAGAAAACTTTGGTAATAGCCATGTCGATCAATAATAATTCACCCCTTCAACAAAGGCCTTCACCCCTATCATGGGGTTTGTACAGTAGAGTGGTCACATGCTGAAAAATGCTTTAGAACTACATTGGAAAAATTGCTATCGTCCTTAAATACCCATTAAACTTGAGAACCAAGTTCCAAACACTCTAAGAACCAAACCTATGGTTCCTCACAGGAGTGCCACTGGCTTGGATGTTTATGCTAGTTTCTCTGTGCCTGTGAGTTTCACATACAGGGGAGGGGTGCTGCAGAGAGTGGCTCAAACCATGCCCATTCAACTCATACACACGCTCTGGCAAGGTACAGACCAGAATCTTTGAAACAATATGGACCAGAAATGAGCTGTTTTCAGCATTTTGCACATGAAAAGCATTGCGGCCCTACCTCACAAATTCTCCAGGAATTGTCTTTATCTAGTTTGAGATACTACTATTGACTTCCTGTCAGGTCAAATCAGTCCGGTCATTCTTCTGTGATCTTTCTCTTGAAAAATGTGCTTTGATGTGAACATTACCTCAAGCTCTTGACCTGTATATGCATGATTTTATGCCTTGTTGCCACATGATTGGCTGATTAGATAAATGTGCAGGTGTTCCTTGTGAGTGGCGAGTGTAAATAATAAATAAATATTAACTTTAATTGTGTGAGTAATATTTCAGGTGGTGTTTTAAAAAAAAATATATATATATTTAAAAACTATTTAAAATAGCATGACCACGAGACTGAACGGAAGAAAGCTGATTTAACAGAAGTGTTCTCGGTAACCCGTAACAGTTTGTTAACTGTTGCACCTCACATTCTTGTTTACCTAGTACTCCCTCAGATCAAATCTCCTCTTCCTTCTTCAGAAAATTTGTACAGTACCTTCCTGAGGTTGATTGATAAGATCCGTGCCACTTGATCATGGATATTAGATGTCTAATGCATCGGGGCCACTGGAAGATGCTATGACAGGTAGCGCATTAGCGAGACGAGCAGGAGCCCTGCCAAACTGCATCAGCGCATCAAGAATAGATATCATGTTCATCTGGAAATATTTGATACTCGCCCCTGAAGGAATCTTAGGCCTTTTGGCAAATGGGCAAATGGCTTTCAATTAACTGATGTATTGGGGTCTAAGTAAGCAGCTGAAAAATTTATGCTAGGCTAGTTGGGTAGCGCAACCAGTTTGTATACACAATGCGCTAATAATTCCATGATTACAAAGTAGCTTCGAAATGTTTGAAATGTAAATATTAATACTGTCATCTTGCCAGCTGGCTAGAGTTTAGTTGTTAAACCTGAGGGAACGGAGGTTGGGTAAGATTAGTGGTAGCGTTTTTCATGCTGTATTTGCTGTACTAAGAAACTGAGGTTAAAAACCTTGCCTAAAGGCACAGATGCACCAAGGTGATGAGCTCAACATCCTCAACACACATGTTTAGCTATTCTCAGTGTACCACCAGGGACTGAGCTATATTGGTTACTGAGCTCTGTCCAGGACCTCTGCGTATTATTGCGTACAGAATTAAAAGTATATTGTTTATGAAGCAAACAACTCAATTGCCGTATGATCATAATAACACACAATGGTTTATCATAATAGGACTGCTTTGCTTTTATGTACATCTCGGAACTGAAATTAGCTTCGGCATGCAAATTGTCATGAGGAATGAGTGGAAGAAATGGTCTTGCTTAAAAGCTAATATTACTGATGACTTGTGAAAGCTGTGCCCCATTTTTTGTTCTATCTTTGTTGCTTTTTTTTTTTTAAACAAATCTCTTAGTACTGTAGGGATTTAATTCCATTCCATTTAAATCCGTTTTCTCTCTTTCTTTTCATTCACTCAGGATTTTTTTTGTTTCGATGTTTTCCTTCGTTCTTCCATCTCTCTCTCTCTCTCCTTTCCCCTTGTTCTAAACCACATCTAATGAAAACAGATCTCTCCCTCTCTCTTTACCAGCTGAGCTGGGGGAGGAAGATGAACCCTAATGGCTTTTTTTCCCCCTCCTTTTTTTCTGATGATGGAAAATATGCACCGACCTATTGATGTGTCTGATGCATTTCATCACCACAGATTTTGTGCGCGTCAAAGCCAAGCCAGCACAAATAAATCCTCAGCAAAACCACACCATGTCGGACCAAATCACAAACCAAAGCTACCTACAGTTTCTGACTAATTTGTCTCTGCATGAGAATACACTTTTTTTTTTTTTTTTTTTTTTTTAGGGTTCAGGGTTTTTTTTTTTTTTTTTGCCTTCAAACTTTGAGTTGCACAGTGTGCATGGAACTGGAGTAAGAAAAAAAAAGTAAGCTGCAGAAAACCCAATGCCTAATAAAGGGATGTGATATCAAAATAACAAATAAAACTTAATGGCATGATACATTACTTCTTATGCACATGTCTGATAATGCATAAGTGCAGTGCATAAAAGTATGACGCAATTTCTAACGTCATACTTTTTCCCAGAGTACCTCTCTTTTATTACCAGCATTCACTGGCCCTTTCTTAAAAGACTTGAGTAATTCTCTACCACGATGTAATCAGCAAAGACATCAGTATGGAAAAACTCTCCTACGGCTTTCAGAATCCGGCGACATTCATTCAAATACAAGTCTCCGTAATCGTCCTGTTCTGTTCCTTGGCTTCACGATCTCCGAAATATTATTTTCCTGGTATTTCAAGCGAGCAGCAGAAACACTATCATTTCAATATAAAAATCAATGCACACAATATATTATTACTGAATATCCTTATTATTTACAGCTTGGCTAGTTTTACATGACTCTGCAAATTCCGTGTGATGTTGTAATTGAATTGAATACCTGGCCGGTCAATATGGCAAGGGTCGAGCTGACCAGGAGGAATGTATCATAGCGGACGCTAACAGACACACAATAACTGCTGGAACGCTGAGGCAAACCAGACACTGATGAAATTATTCTGCAGCCCTTTGGCATCACGATCAGACAGAGATGGACTGCAGGGAACTGAGAATATGTTTTTCTTCAGCTTTTACACCATTTCTCTCTTTCTTATCACTATTATGTAGAGCCGTGTCATGTTTCAGGCTTATGTGGCATATTTCACACTTTAGCTATATTCTGCTCGCTGTAGTTATCACATATAACTCAAAGCCAATGAGGTGCCAAATAAGAGGCAATAAGTTCATTCGTCCAGTCTTGCTCTGTTCTCTTGTCACGTCCCCCCCCCCCCCTACCCCCTTCCCCAAGAAGCTTGTGCTGGAGACTCACCGAGGGCATTTGGCTTGAGAGCAGGTGACCGTCCTGTGCTAGCATGTTGGACATCATGAGAGCGGGCAGCTCGGGGTATGAGTACGGGTTGATCAGGCCGTTATGGGGCAGCGAGTGACACAGGTAGCCGGACTCAGGATCCATCAGATGCAGAAGAGGAGGTTCAGGGTGGTTTGGCGGAGTTATGGGAGGAATCTCGTAATCCTCGTCGCCGCCACCTCCTCCATTCCCGCTGCCTCCTCCCTGCCCAGAGTAATTCTGCTGAAAGGAGAGAGATGAAGAAATGCTATTACAAAGTCATACATACGTAAATGGACCATGTTTACTTTTCAGTCACAAATGAAATAGATACTGTTAGCATTTTTGGCGTGAGCCGGAAAATAAAAAGCCAAAAACAGAGCATTATAAGTCTGTCTAACAGTCAAGACGATGCTATGGCGCTTATGGAAAGCAGGCTCTGATTAGTAATTAGTCATTCCGAATTTGCCCCAAATTGCTCCAAGATGGTTGGAACATAGAATTATGCGAAGCCGCAATCAGCGTGTGCTACTGTATCAGTAGATTACATCGTCTGTGGATGAAAGAATGATTTTGTATTATGTCTTTTTTTTTTATTGAACATTATAATGCACACCTCTGCATCTGCCTCTGATCAGCTATGCCATTTAAATGCGGATTGGCCAGATGAAAAATATGACTGTGCATTCTACAGGAATATGGAACACTCATAGTAAGGGACTAGAGAGAGAGAGAGAGAGAGAGAGAGAGAGAGAGAGAGAGAGAGAAGCAGCAGCAGGGGTATTCAAGGGGGGAATGAAAAGCAATTTTGTGGGAGGAGATCTGACTGGAGCCCCTTCCATAATGACTGAGTCAAATTAATCATCAGAAATAATATTCTGCTGTCAACCATTCAAGAGCTTTTTTAATAGAATTTTTATGATTCATGTCTGCCCATATACATCAAACAGTCAGTTCTGCAACATTTCAGAAATCAATTCAATATCATCTTTGTGTTGCCTGTCATCTTCTCTCACCGTGCGGCCATTTATCTCGCAAACAAATACTTTTAGCAAATCTACGGCCGAAGAAGAGGACAGAGACAAGGATTCGGGGACCTCTGATTTCACCCGACTGCTGTATATTTCTTAAATAAAAGACCTCTATTTCGAGGATGTCACAATAACTCACCTTTTCCCCAAGGCTGAGAAGTTAAGTGGAATATTTTTCGGGCGAATAGCATTGCTACACCGCTAACATGTAGTAACATAATGAAACCTGACGTACAAGAAAGTCCAAATGATAAAACGGCCTGGAGTATAAATCAGGTATCGGGCTTTTGGTTTAAACAGATCTCGGACGAATAAAAAGGCGCAGCTTCTATATTTAGTCTTATTACTATAAAACTATATTTAGCTGGAGTTCTGTAATGCAGCGTGTTTATTTTTAAAGCGATTGTTATGGACACTTTTTCCCACTTTTGCTTATGAATACCTTTGTTTCCATGGCCAGAGTTTAATTAGTGGAAAGAAAGAAGAAAAAAATGCCAATGGCTCCAATGTGATTTTCTCATTGGTGAGATTTTTCCTGCCAGGGTTTGGATATTAATTTTCTAAATGGTCCCTTTGAAGATAGATGTCTTTGTAAAGCTTTGGGGCCTCCCTGTTATTGTTTGGTCTAATGGACGCGAAAACGAACATTTCCTGAGATTCAATTTCCCTCATAATTGTTGGAAGGAAACTAAATTGTCTGCTGTAAACATCGAGAGCCATTGTGTGAAGAGAGTCCCTCGCCACGTCCTCTGGAGAGTTCTCACATGTCTATGATCTCTGACAACCAGGCGCTGGATTACCGCACAGGCCTGTTTAAATGTGGGAACGGCGGTAACTTCTCCAGAGCCAAAAATGTGTCCGAGTCGCTACTTCGCTAACAAGACGACGGCACTGCTACAAATCATGTGATAACAGAATAGGAACAATTCAAGTTGGACGAGAGTCCACGAAAAACTGCACTGTAAATACTGAATTATGTAATTATGTAATAAATTGTTTTCATTAAATTGATTAGACCTTAATGAAAGCATGAGTGCACACGTTGAACTGTCTGATGAGGATACTATTTAATAAAGAGTGGATGAATAATAGGACTTACGATGGCTCTATTGCGTAATAAAGCTGCATTTATTACATAAAGTGACCATTGGTAATTAAGTTTTGTGCACTTTTAATCCTTGAATAAGTAATTGTGTGATAAATGAACAAGGCTTAACTACATTAACAAAGCAGACGCACATTTTATTAAGAAATTCTTAAAACTTTCTGCGTCCATAACAAATATCTCACAATGTCTGCTTAGCCATTTAGATACCCGCAGTAGACGTGTAGACATAATAATCATTTCGAACTAAGGAACCACATAAAAAATATAAGAAATGTCATGGGAAGACTATAATAAGAGAATGTAGCAGTATTATAATTTAATGCACATAGTATCCCAAATGTCTCCATATATTCGCGTAAAAAAATAAAATATATATATTTTGAAAGCATCCATTGCATGATTGCCATTTCTTTGTTAACACACAGTCTCCGTCTCATGATAAACCCATGTTAGCACGATGTACTGGTGTTATGCATTGTGTTATTTACCCCTATTTATGGAAATATTTAGAACACCGGATACATTAAACGTACTCTAAAGTACACCTGCCTGGTCGAAAAAGGGTCAAATCATTGACCTGCATCAAGCAACGAAAACATTCAAATGACTAGAATTAGGTTAAGAACTGTCTAATGCATTATTAACACCTCAAAGGATAGTGCTGAACTGTCAGCTTTGCAGACAAAATGTGTTTTGGTGAAAGTAAGAGCATGTCCACTGACACAGTTTGAGGGAAAAAAAAGGAAACACACATCATGCATAGTGTCCACTGTACAAGCCAGTGTTATAAACTCGAGTTGGTCAGGTCTGGATGTTACAGTATGTGGCAGTAAAATGAAGTCTGAATGTACTGAATGACCAGGTTATCACATCTGTGGAGTTGTTCCTGATGGCACGGGCATATTTCAGGATGACACTGCTAAACTTCATCCAGAATGGTTCATGGAGCAGGAATTAGTCACCACGTTGTGCACCGTTAAAGTGTGCCTTCACCGTCACAGCTAAAGGCAGTCCAATGAATTATTAGAGTGTGTGACAGTGTATTTACTAACAATATAGTTATCGTGAAGTGCTGCAGTAAATTTATGACAGCATAATAAACATACAAAAAGCATAGTATACAGCATAGTTTGTATGTACAGGGTGGGCCATTTATATGGATACACCTTAATAAAATGGGAATGGTTGGTGATATTAACGTCCTATTTGTGGCACATTAGTATATGTGAGGGGGCAAACTTTTCAAGATGGGTGGTGACCATGGTGGCCATTTGGAAGTCGGCCATCTTGGATCCAACTTTTGTTTTTTCAATAGGAAGAGGGTCATGTGACACATCAAACGTATTGGGAATTTAACAAGAAAAACAATGGTGTGCTTGGTTTTAATGGCCCCCAAGGTCTCCTGATCTGACCCGCTTAGACTTTTATCTTTGGGGTCATCTGAAGGCAATTGTCTATGGTGTGAAGATACGAGATGTGCAGCACCTGAAACTACGGATACTGGAAGCCTGTGCTGGCATTTCTCCTGCGGTGTTGCTATCAGTGTGTGAAGAGTGGGAGAAGAAGGTTGCATTGACAATCCATCACAATGGGCAGCACATTGAACACATTTTATAAGTGGTCAGAAACTTGTAAATAACCCATGAAAGAATAAAGTTACGTTAAACCCAAGCACACCATTATTTTTCTTGTGAAATTCCCAATAAGTTTGATGTGTCACATGACCCTCTTCCTATTGAAAAAACAAAAGTTGGATCCAAGATGGCCGACTTCCAAATGGCCACCATGGTCACCACCCAGATTGAAAAGTTTGCCCCCTCACATATACTAATGTGCCACAAACAGGACGTTAATATCGCCAACCATTCCCATTTTATTAAGGTGTATCCATATCAATGGCCCACCCTGTATATATGTAATGTATGCATTACAGATTACTAGAGCAAATTGTATGAAATGACGTATCATTGACAAAAAAACAAAAACAAAAATCACTGGTTGAACAGTAAAGCTGTGCAAATGCATCAACCAGAAAGATCGAATCAACAAACTACTTATCTTAACTGCAATCTGAAATGGTCACTGTAGGTTTACTCAAACCAGACCCACTGGATGCCTTAGGAAACTGACAGCAACTGGCCAGATGTTGCTCTTTTTATGGCCATCTACAACTCTAATAACACACACTTTTGTGTGCATCCCTCTGTCTGGCTCCTTAAACTGTCAGTTTGTATAGCCTGATGAATCCGTACAGTTATTTCTTTCGAATTGGAGGAGTAAACCTGACTGGTGAAGACTTCAAGCACAGTGCACGCTGATGGGACTCTTAGCTGCAGTAAAACATTTAAATGGTGCAGACGTTTTAAAGAAGGCCGTATGCCCGTGAACGAATCCAGGCCGAGGTGGCTCGAAGCCCACTGCAGTCGCTCCCGTGAACATTCAGCGAGTGCAGCACCTGATCTCTGAAAACTGACGGATAACTCGCCGCCAACTTGTGGAACGGGGTGAACCGTAGAGACAAATCATTCATGAACACCTCTTGCACATTAAAGGAACTCGGCTGGGTGCCACACCCGCATACAGTCCTGACCTCGATCCAAGCCGTTTCCACATGTTCGGGCAATTAAAGGAGTTCCTGGGAGGCCAACATTTCCAATGTCAAGCAGACGGTCTGATCATAGCGCTGGTATACTTTCTGCCTTGATGCTATCCAAGCACTCGTGAAACACTGGGATGAGTGCATTAGTGTAGCAGGGGATTATATAGAGAAATAAAGGAAGTATTTCTCTTATTCTGCACAATCAAAAGTCCCAGTTTGACTTGAACACTTCTCGCATAATCTTAATAACCATATTATGAAGCATATTGTACTGATTTCTCATCGACTGCGAGTCGAAAGGTAATTTTGCTTGTTAGAAGATTCTTGGACAATGAGGCTCATCGGCACAAAGCTGTATTCATCAAGTTTGGAAAGCGTGCAAGGAAAGTAGTTTCAGGGAAGTATCAGTAAGATTTTAAAATGTATTTTGGGTGCAGTTGCATAAGATGGTCATAGTCAGAAACAAAAGGAGAAGAAAGAGATAGATAGAGACTGAGAGAGAGAGAGAGAGAGAGAGAGAGAGAGAGAGAGAGAGCGAGAGAGAGAGAATAGTAAGGAGCATTAAACTCGGGCTCAGATGAACGTCCTTGATGACGAAATGTAAATCTCAGGGATGTACCCAGCTGAACAATTTTGAGAAATGCATAATTCATATGTCTAACTTCAGGATGTGCTTGTGTGCATTACAGATGTGATGCATGTGTGTCCACAGTCTCTCCTCAAATCTAATCAAGTTTTTTTCTCCTCCCTCTTTCTCTCTCTCTCTTTTTAAAAAAAATAGCACCAATGTTTTTGCATCAGAAGACATGTTGGCTCTGCCGATCTCCGCGTCCTCTGTTTGCTAACTCCTCCATTGTGTCCCTGGGTTCAATTTTCAAGGATATTAGAACTCAATTTGGATGCAAGATGGCGCCCGCGTTGAGTTTAAGGGTTTCAATTTAGAGCCTTCATTAACTGGAGCAGAGGAGCCACTCTAAAATGAATGCTATCAAATTTCTGAGAATATCTACAATGCGCGCGTGCTGTGTTCAACACATTCGCTATTGCTTTATTAGCCGTGGAAGGAGTGCGTGCGCACACGCACACACACACAAACACCTTTTTATATGAAACAGTTGAGGAGACGCTTAGTGAGAAGATGGAGAGCAATGGGAGGGACTGAACGGCGGAGAGGAAAAGAGAAAAAAAAAAGTAAATATGAACAGGAGGAGGAAAAAAAAAAATCTGTCTAGTTTGGGAAGGTTTCCAAGCATCTCTGGCATTAATTTAATCCATTGTATGCTGGCAGACTGATTAGATGTCCAACCATATGACCATGTGAGCTTCAGTTTTAACACAACAGATGCCATTTGGCCATAAAGTTATTTTCGTCTAGTTTATTACACCAAGAACTGCATTAATCCAATTTCAAATTTTTTACTCGCGCTTCAAGTTGGAACCTCAAACCTGGAACGATTTAGTGCTTTCTGCAGATCCAGATCGGCGAAGAGAGTTTCCACAAAGATTGTAACCTCAGCGAAGGTTTAAAAGCGCATAAGTACGATTTGTTATGTGAAGAAGCGCAGCTCCGTTACAGCGAGTCAGAAATAGCGTTACGAGGCCCTGGGGTCGGTTTTAGTCGTGCACTAAGCTCGTTAAACCTGGACCGCACGGCACATCAGTGTGATGTTAGTGAAATATTCAGTAGTGTGACGGAGGGAGCTGTGGCTCAGTGTTTATTAGGTGTGTCAATAAGTCCGAGTGTGAGGCCGAGACCGAGAGAGCATGGTGACAGGTTCCTCCTTTCCCTAATACGCACTTATCTGCTTATATTAGTGCAGTGACACAAATGATTTATGTCTATGCACCCTAACCTTGCACACAAACACTACAGACAAAGCAAGGCACTTATCTCAGATTCCCAGTGTGTGTATATGTGTGTGTGCGCGCATATGTGTGTGTATGCGCCTTTATCGAAGCAGACGTTTGGGAGAGTCATCTGTTTTTATTTGGCTGGCAGTAGGCACCCATCATAAATTACCCCCAAGACCAGACACACACTTCAGTGTGACTGCATGCATATGTGTGTGTGTGTGTATGAGCTAGAACGGGGTTGTGTATGCCAGATCAACCCACGCAAATATTTACCTATTCTGCACTGACCACTCCAAGGGTGAAGCGGGTTCAGATCTTCAGCAGCAACAAACAATTAATTAATCACACTTGGAAGTTGAAGCCGGTCGCACTGCTTACTGTACACACACACACACACACACCGATTCTTATCAAGCCACAAATATAGCTGTGAACACGGAGCCTACACACCATCTGCTCATACCCATATTCCTCTTACAGCACATGGCTTAGGCTAAAATATCTAACCCTCCAATGTGCTTGTGCATGTGTTGTGGGGTTGTGTGTTTCTCTCAGTGTGTGTGTGTCTGTGTGTGCACATATGTAGCCATTCTAGTGTCTATTATACACTCTGAAATAATGTCGGACATCACAAAGCAAGTCCACTGACACCAGACTCATGTTACTGTAATACAACTCCAGAAGAGACATTCTCTCTCTCTCTCTCTCTCTCTCTCCTTCATCTTCTCCCTCTGCATCTCTTCTGCACAGGTTATTCATACCATAAACAAAGAACAGCACTAGATTACTAACCTTTTGCTAACCAGTCTGAGGGAATGAGAAAAGCACGTATAACTTTATTCTCCTCTCTTTCACATGTCGGAATTGTATGACTTTTTTTTTTTTCATCATAGCCTGCCGTTCCATACAGTATTTCCATCTCGTCACGAACCTGGCCGCCTCCTTTTTCTGTCATACTTCATTAAGTGTGTGATGTCACCGAGGTCGAAGTGATTCGAATGCTTTGGAAGGAAATTGAAAAGCAACTGGCGTTTAGTGGTCGCAGTTATTTATACAGTTATAAGTTCAGCCTGATCGTTAGGATCACAGCTGCATTCTAGTTTAAACACTACGGAATACACATCTAACAGTATAGCATTAAGATCAATGAACGTTTCTCTAAGGCAAACAACTATTACCATTGAAACCCTGCAACTACACTGCCCGGCCAAAAATAAAAGTCACCCACTCCAAGATTTCTTTTCGATAAGCTCATACAATGTCACAACATTTATTTCCATGTATTTATTTCTCCACGAGGTCTTGTATCGATGATGGGAGAGTCGGACTGCTGCGTAAAGTCTTCTCCAGCGCATCAGCGGGACTGAATCAATGGGATTGAGGTCTGGATTGTGTGGTGGTCAAACCATGTGTGAAAACGATGTCTCGTGCTCCCTGAAGCACTCTTTCACTATTTGAGGCTGATGAATCTTCTTGGAAAGTCGTCATCTTGGAATGTGCCCGTGCAATCAGAGAAGCAAAAAAAATCCATTGATGGAAAAAACCTGGACGGTCAGTATATTCAGGTCATCCACTGACATCATTTTTGGGCACATAATGTTGCTGATCAACCCCAGGCACAGGCTTGTACGGTAGGCACTAGGCACTAGGCATGATCTTCATCCACCTCATTTTTTTTACCTTGATGTTCTCATCACTCCGGCACAGGGTAAAAAACTGCACTCATCAGAACACATGACCTTTTTTTCAAAGCTCCACAGTCCATTTTTTATCCCACCTAGGAAACCGAAGCTGATAAGAGGTTTTATCACTGATAAGAGGTTTTCTTATGGTTACACAGTTGTTTAGTCCCAATCCCAACTTGTTTCTTCTGCACTGTGCATGTGGAAATGCTCTTCTTTTTAACAATAAACATCGCTATAGGTTCTATTGTTGTTTTTAGAGATTTGAATTCACTAAGCCTTTAAGTGATCTCCCATCACGATCGTAAAAAAAGAAAAATTCAACCACATTTCTTCCTCGAAGATGATGATTCACCTCTATGCCTCCAGGGTTTAATAATGCATTCTCAATTCTTAAGCTAATTTTAGCAGTTTCAGGAATCTCCTTAGTTGTTTTCTTTGCTTTATGCAGGCCAGTAATTTGACCCTTCTAAAACAGAGTATCTAGCCACGACCACAGGATATGTCTTCTGGCATGGTTGTTTGAGTAATAAGAAGCTTCTCACTGCATCAGTTAGGGTTAAATAACTTGCTGCCAGCTGCAACGTATTTAATGAAAGCAGTAATTATCTAATGGAAGGCGCTTAACTATTAGCTTAGTTAAATCCAGGTGGTGACTTATTTTGGCCGGGCAGTGTACAGTATGTTCATGCTGTTTTTAGATACACTCCACCTACACACACAAACAATCATGCACACACACACACACACACACACACACACACACACACACACACATACACACATGCAGGCTCCCTTGGCACTGTGGTGAATTTACACCCTTTGAGCTTCACACTGACTCAGTGTGGGCCCAGGTTTCAATTAGCAAGACCTAATATCACTAAGCACCCTGCGCTCCTTCGTTTAGCCCCACGAAGCGTTCGCCCTGATCAGGATGTCCGCCGTGGATCCCGCTGTGAGCCTATCCCGAGCATGTTACACATATTCACACCTAGGGACGGTAAAGGGGCAAAGTCAATCCTCCTAGCAGCATGTTTTAGGAAAGCCGTGCCGGGAAAACACGCGATATAGATCAGTGAAGATCTTGAGACCCTGGAGGTGTGCTGTGAGGTAGAGTCGCTACTCCATGTGCCGACGTGCCACCCCGCTGCTGCCGTCGTCAAATCTAGACAACTAGAACGATACTCGAGGGAGTTCCAAACTAATCTGGAACCACTGTGCGCTGCGTGATCGCTTAGCGCAGGCATGAACTTTGAACTTTCTTCACACTCAGATAGAGAGAGAGAGTCCCATTTCTGAGAGGAAACGCTGGACAGATTTCGAGCTTCATCTACAAATACATATGCATTTACTGGTAGGAATCAACAACACTTACCCTTCACTTATATTCTTGGTGAAGTTTCTAATCAAAGCGTTTTCAGGAAACATGCCGTTCTTGTCTGTGGTAATCACACTTAGTCTACACATTTAGCAGACTGAGTCTAGTGTTTCACACTAATACACACACACTAATTCATTTTGACCTTAGTATTAGGGTTGATCTGCCAATCAAACTGAAAGACAGAACCTTGCTCCATTAAGGGCTCGATATTCATTTATACACTTTCTATGAATGCTAATTCTGTAGACAAGTCAAGTCTTTGGACTGTGGCAGGAAACCCACAATGCACAGGGAGAACTTGCACACAGACTCAAGGCGGGATTTGAACCCCCAACCCTGGAGACGTGAGTGCTAACCCCCGAGCCACCATGTCCTCTGGTGTAAATATTATACAGTAAATGAAATTACAGGAGCATGGAGGAGGAGGAATAAATTTGTCCGGTCAAAAATGACCACTCTTGCCCCATATCTGTCCTTCTGTTTCCTCGTGAACGTTGGACAGGAGAAGCTTGCTGGCTGAACTGTGTCGGGTCAGAGCTAACAGGTCATTATAACTGCACACTGGACTGGAAAAGACACACTACTGAAACATTACAGTGGACAGTCAGGCAACGTGGGGGAGAAGAATGGAATTAATGATAAGGAATTGGGGACAGAGAGAGAAGGGGGGGGGTTAGCTGAAATAAATAAAGGGTGATTAAATTGCAGATTTGATGAGTTTATTCTCTAAAGACGACTCAAGAAATAACTCAATAATGTCTGCCTACGATGCTGTGACTGGATAATGAATTGCCAAATTATCTTTCATAATAATCAACAAATCACTCAAGGGTATAAATATGTCTTGTGTGTGTGTGTGTGTGTGTGTGTGTGTGTGTGTGTGTGTGTGTGTGTGTGTGTGTGTGTTAGTTAGTTAGTTAGAGAGAAAGAAGAGAAAAAGAAAGAAGAGAAAGAAGAGTGAGTGTGTAAGTGTGTGTGTGTGTGTATGTGTGTATGCATGTGTGTGAAAGAGAGAGAGAGAGAGAGAGAGAGAGAGAGAGAGAGAGAGAGAATAATAGGCAGGTCAGGAAAGTCAGTTATATATAATATAAATTATATATATGTTTTCTAGTTTTGTCTCTCTTACTTACAGCTCCTTTGATGTGTTTCTATACATTCTATACACACACACACACATACATATATATAAATGGCCCACCCTGTATATATATACACCCTGTATATATATACAGGGTGGGCCATTTACATGGATACACCTTAATAAAATGGGAATGGTTGGTGATATTAACGTCCTGTTTGTGGCACATTAGTATATGTGAGGGGGCAAACTTTTCAAGATGGGTGGTGACCATGGTGGCCATTTGGAAGTCAGCCATCTTGGATCCAACTTTTGTTTTTTTCAATAGGAAGAGGGTCATGTGACACATCAAACGTATTTGGAATTTCACAAGAAAAATAATGGTGTGCTTGGTTTTAACGTAACTTTATTCTTTCATGAGTTATTTACAAGTTTCTCTTTGTTCACAGCCATTGACATGTCGAAGAGGTTAACACGTGATGAGCGGATCGAAATTGTGTTGATATCTGGTGAACGCAGTAACCGGGTCATTGCAGCAGATTTCAATGCAAGACACCCTACGAGACCACCCATCTCCCATGCTACAGTTAGCAAACTGCTTGCTAAGTTTCGTGAAACTGGTTCAGTGTTGGATTTGCCAAAATGTGGACGCATGAAAACGGTCACTAATGAACAAACATCAGTGGCTGTCCTAGCTTCATTCAGCAAGAGCCCACAGCGTAGCACTCGCCGCATGTCACTGGAGAGTGGCATTAGTCGAACATCCCTTCGGCGGATATTAGCTACTCACAAATGGCACCCTTACCAACTCCAGCTACTGCAGCATCTCAACGAGGATGACCCAGATTGGCGCACACAATTTGCAGAATGGGCAAAACAAAAACTGGAACAGGACCCTCAGTTCACGCAGAAGATTTTGTTCAGTGATGAGGCAAACTTTTATGTGAATGGTGAAGTTAACAAACAAACCCACCGCTATTGGTCTGACACTAACCCACATTGGATAGATCCGTCCAAGACTGTTGGAACAAAAAAAGTGATGGTATGGTGTGGTATATGGGGTACAAAGATAGTAGGGCCATTCTTCATCAATGGAAACCTCAAGGCCACTGGATGTTTGAAATTGCTACATGATGATGTGTTTCCCTCTTTATGCACTGAAGCTGGCACGTTCCCTGAGTTTTTCCAGCAAGATGGTGCACCACCACAATATGGGTGTCAGGTCCGAGCATTCCTAGATGAACAGTTTCCTGAAAAGTGGATTGGTCGTCGTGGGCCAGTTGAATGGCCCCCAAGGTCTCCCGATCTGACCCCCTTAGACTTTTATCTTTGGGGTCATCTGAAGGCAATTGTCTATGGTGTGAAGATACGAGATGTGCAGCACCTGAAACTACGGATACTGGAAGCCTGTGCTGGCATTTCTACTGCGGTGTTGCTATCAGTGTGTGAAGAGTGGGAGAAGAGGGTTGCATTGACAATCCATCACAATGGGCAGCACATTGAACACATTTTATAAGTGGTCAGAAACTTGTAAATAACTCATGAAAGAATAAAGTTACGTTAAAACCAAGCACACCATTGTTTTTCTTGTGAAATTCCCAATAAGTTTGATGTGTCACATGACCCTCTTCCTATTGAAAAAACAAAAGTTGATTCCAAGATGGCCGACTTCCAAATGGCCACCATGGTCACCACCCATCTTGAACAGTTTGCCCCCTCACATATACTAATGTGCCACAAACAGGACGTTAATATCACCAACCATTCCCATTTTATTAAGGTGTATCCATGTAAATGGCCCACCCTGTATATATATATACTGTATATACACAGACAAACTTATACATACATGCACACACACACAGTCAGGTCTGTACGTATTTGGACAGTGGCATTTATTTATTATTTTATCCCATATTATTTGCCTCTGTACACAACCCGAACAGTGAGCTGTCTGACCCAAGCATCACTTCCTGCTAAATGGCATCTAACGCAAGATCCTGGGGAAAAAAAAGAACCTAACTCCAAATTTTGTAGACCTCCTCAGAATACTGCGCTGAACACGCCTGGGAGGTCGGCCATACGCGATCCATCTGAGGAGACCAAGCTCCGCCCTCTAGAACTGACTGTTATGTAGCGGTGTGTAAGACTGTTTCGATTATTTTTGACTTTTAGACTGATGAGTTTTTTTTTTTAACAGCACTGTTGTCAAGATTTGCCCAAAATCCTAGGACAAGTTCTTAAAAGTATGTATGTTGTTCACATTATGTCAGGGCCCCATGAGATTCATGTATCTTCAGATATGTGCCGAAGTGTAAAAACAACAACAACAAAGAACACTTTGCGATGGCTTAGTTTTGCGCGTGGCACAGTGTGAAAAAATCAGGACAATTCCGTTTAACTTTGTGTAGTTAAACAGTTTGTGTGCACAAATGTCTAATATTATGTAGTGCAAACAACTGGACAATAATGTTGTGTCAATGCTTTAGCCTCTGGTGTTTTTACTCTGGTGTGTGTGTGTGTGTGTGTGTGTGTGTGTGTGTGTGTGCAGAGCATGGTTAGCACCAGATCTCTCTCTCTCTGTTTTTTAGACACACAAACACGCACACACACACACACACACACACACACACACACACACACACACACACACACACACACACACACACACAAAAGATACAATAAACAGAGTATTTGTCTGTCTGCAGCAAACACTAATTCAATGCCCAATTCTCTGTTTATCAGTCCTTCCCAGCTGTGTGTGTGCGTGTGTGTGTGAGTGTGTGTGCATGTGTGCGTGCGTGCGTGTGTGTGTGTGTGTGTACGTGCGTGTGTGTGTCTGTCTCTCACTCACTTGTCAGTGTGAACAGACACATTGTCAATTTAGTCTATATCTGTCTACAGACTTCACACTTACCAAAAGCATTCGTCTAGCTAGAAGGTCATCGCTGCAGAGTGCGAGTCCAGATATGCACAAGTACTACAGAGTTAAACCTCTGCTTTTCCGAAATGCTGGTTAAACATGACTTTCCTTATCTTTTATCATTATGAGACATTCCATGTGCAGATTTCCCTAAAAGTGTTAGATGAAAAAAGCAGCGAAAGGAAAGAGCGAACATTGTGTGTTTCACACCGAGCGCCCGGGGCAGATGTGGCAGCGCCGAAATGTTTATCTGACGGATATTTAAACATTAAGGATGCCGTGTGGATTGTCAGACTGATAATGGGATGTATACATACGGAAAAGCCATGCTTAAGTGTGTGGCCCAATAAAAGCCCATTTAACCGGGCTCTGTCGTTCACATCCAGTTGCTAATAATGGTATTAAAGAAGGGATAGTGGGAAGACTTGGCAACCTGAACCCTCTTAAGTAAACACGCAGCTGCAGTTGTTAGCAATCCGGTGTCAGGGAGGTATTCTAAACAGCCAGAGACTGATGAAGAGCATTGTGGGGCAGTTTGGGAGAGAGAGAGAGAGCGAGAGAGAGAGAGAGAAAGAGAGAGAGAGAGAGAGAGAGATGTGGCGATGGAGAGATGAGAGCGTTTTGCTGTGACATCAAATCTCGCTTGCCAGCCTTCTCTCTCTTGGCTTTGTCTCTTGCTTCTCTGCTTGGTCAGCGATCGGCTATAGAAATATTTTGGCAGGCCCTCTCTTTGTTTTCATTTCACAAAAAAAAAAAAAAGATGGAGCGAGGTAGGGTAGAGGGCTGAATGCATACTTGCCTACTTGCCTGCGTCTCTCTCTCTCTCTCTCTCTCTTTTCAATCTAAACAGCGGGAGGAAGTTGTAAATCACGGTAATGCACTCAGCTGTAATTCAGACCAGCAGGGAGAAAACACACACAGAACGCATATGTACACATGACATGAGCACACACACACACACACACACACACACACACACACACACACACACACACACACACACACACACACACACCCTCCCTGAAAATGGCAGGAGTTTACCGACAGCATGGCGGCTCTTTAATCAGAGAAAATGAGCCAATGATACGAAATCCCTAATCACAGCCAATCAGCAGGCTTCCTGTCAGTCACAGTGGACTGCAAACTTCAATCAGAGTCGTGTAAAGCGAGTTAAGTCCACTCTGTCTACACACACCTGCTGTCTTGCATTTGATCATATTCTAGGATCCTGCGTGTGTCGTACAAGACGTCGGTCAGGCGAGGTCGAGGCTGCTTTGTATCGGTAAACCACTTTTCTATTAAAGACACTGCTAGTTTTTCATCTCAAGGGAAAATTACCAAAATGGCTTTTTTTTTACAAGGTCAAGTTTGTCTTTTATGTCCCCAGTGATGTTTTCATTGATGTGATTCATTCCATTATGATTTCATGAATTCTTAGTTTCTACCTTAGCATTTCCTCAATAGGCCTCAATATGACTTGTAGCGAATTCCTGTCCATTCCTGCCTAAAGGAACGTATAACATCAGATGAATGTTGTGACACAGCTGTAACGATAGTGAGATTCACAGACGAGACATTTTTGCTTTTTGAAAGAATGACTTGAAATAATGTTGAAATCTAAACTACTAAATGTTAACATACAGCAACACAGCACCCGACCACCAGAGTCACTTAGGTTTCTAACAGGGTTTAAAATGCCACCTGGATTGGGACGCCACAACGTGTGTATCTTATGTCGCACATCTCTTTGTGTTGTAATGACCTTACATTTTAAGCTCTCTTGAATTATTGTTTAGAAATATTACTTGCAAGGTGCATCTTAATTTGAAATTCATTTACTGTATTGTTCATCCTGCATGACTGAAGTTTGAATCCCGTTTGGTCCATCAGATTGGTATTGATATTCTTCTGAATTTGCTTTTGCAACATTGTGTTAGTGGCATTCAATCGGCATTATCCCACTTCAAATAGTTAACGTTGCTTCAACACAATTTCATCAAACTACTTCCACTTTTCAAAAATGACCTAATACCAACGTGGCACGATGCTGAATTAAAGGCAGCACAATGTGGTGACAAGCAAAATATCCTGCTGGTTGGCAGGTTTCCAAAGATGGGGCATGACAAGAAAATCAGTGAAAGTATTATTCCGATGATTCCCCAAGCATTAAATCACAGTGCAAAGTGGAGAGATGGGCTGAAAATGTAACAAATAAAAACATGCTTCTGATTAAATCCAGTGTTTGGTATTATTTATAGCCTAGGCAGAGTAGCAGAGTAGGCTCTTAACTGTAATTTTATTTTGTTCTAACTAGTTTCCAACTAAAGAGCGAGGCTTGTTACGCTGGAACAGGAAACGGAAAAAAATAAAATAATTTCGGTTCAGAACAAACCATAATGAAAAATAAACCATTTGAATTCATGATTACTCCAGTGTTCTCGCGGGTTGCTAAGAAACGCACTAGAACCCAGTTTGCCTCTGGTTCTTCATTGTTAGGATCAGGTCAATTTTTCCCCCCTAATCTTAATGATTAACACATAGTAATTGTTAGTTCCCCATCACTGGGCTCTCTCCTATGAAGAAACAGGTACCAACTAGGGAGGAGAAGGCTCCTTTAGCTACAAGTCGACTATCATGTGCTTCCTTGAGGCAGTCAACACCATCACTTCCAACTGCCAATCACACAACATCGGAGGATAGCGTAAAACACTCGAGGGAAAGCGCTATCTGCTTGGGTGGGCTTGGCTAATATCGTCGTCGTGATTGATATGGGAGATGGGAGTATGTGAACTTCCATTCGCTTCCTAGGACTGCCAGTATCACTCGTGGGTGTGGGATCATCAGGATTCAAACTGCAGGCTCTGGATGATAGGGCAAACTCTTTTCTGTTGCAAACCTAAGGAGCAGTCCTTCTATTTTAATTAGCATAATAATTGCGCATGTTCATCACCATAATGCTCAAATTATTTTTGGTAGATAAAGTTGTACATGACATAATGGGAACCGGATTTACATTAGGAAAATAGTTTGTGACCGGCATTTTGGAAGTAGCACAAGACAGTTAAACCATCTTTATTCGTCCACCATCGGTGATTGAGGCCTCTGGACGTTCAGCTCACAGTGATCTCATCGGCGTGGTTTTCTCTCGTCACTGATATATGACGTGCCAGCCGACGTTAGCATCTGCTGGGTCACGTAAAACCAGATTTATGGTCTTCTATAACTGTGCTGGGCAGCAGCTGAAGAAGATGTGGTGGCTGGCTTCCTGTCCAGAGCGATGACCGGCACATTACGATTAACACAGGGTAAATTCAAAAAAAGGGAGGGGGAAAAAGGTGAGGTAAAGGCATGCCAAGACACTTATGAGGAGACATCAATCCTGGTGATTCTTGCTCTCACACACTGGACCACTTCCCTTTGAAGTCCAACTTTATTTCCAGCCAATTCCGCTTCAGAACAAACTGCCTGCTCTTCTCCTTCTCTTCTCCGTGCTCTGCCTTTTCCGCGAGCTCCACTTGGCAGCCTGAGCTCCAAGGACCCGGAACGGCGATCAATAAAACCTTGTTTCGCTAATTGCGAGATTATAATCTATGCTGCTGCGTCTTCTGCGAGTCCAAACAGCGAGGCCATTAGAGAATTATTCCTTCTGTGTACTGCGGCCAAGCATGCTAATGCTAATACTAATGCTACTGCTGATTCGCTGCATCGATAGCAAAGATCCAGGCTTGGCGGAACAGACCAAGTGGATGGGATTGTCTTCAATATATTGAATTAGGCTGGAATTAATTCTTATAGAGAAAACTTGTAGAGATGAACTACGCGCAGGTCTGATGGGCACAAATCACAGAGATGTTCCCATAGCGGATTCAAATTTATACTTATTAGAGAAGATCAAAAGGAAACTAATTCTACATTATTTTTCCCCCCCTCAATTTAAAATCATATCATGAAAACGTCTAGACTCCTAATGTACAGTATATTAGCCATATAGACTCTGTCCTCTTTTTTATTCGACGCTCTCTCTCCCTCGCTCTTGTTTGGTTGCGATCGATTGCCTCTTTGTGGGAGGTCAGCCCCCAGACTCTTTTGTTCTTGCCACGGCGATCCTCCCTGACCTTAAACACACAGAGGGCTCGTTAGGGGCCAAGCGTTGTCTATCTCTCCCCTCCAATCAGACAAGGTCAGAGGTCACTGGCGGACAGCCAGGGTCAATGTGAAGACTCCAGGGAGTACTCATGTACCTAAAGTGAGCTCTGAACTAGCTCATGACAGACATGTTCTATGTGTGTGTGTGTGTGTGTGTGTGTGTGTGTGGTAATCCTTTGTTGTGTCTAAAACCTCATTATTTTCCATAATATGAATTTCATTAAAGATGATGCTCTTTATAAACGTTCACCTGCAAAAGTTCCCTTTATTTCTGACCTGAATCTACAATTGAAAAATTATCTTGAATAATCCACAACTAATCTACCGTTAGACAGCATGCGGAGGACTAACGTATAACAGCAGAGAATTTTAGTAACTAAAGCATCTTTGACTGTTTACTTCTTGGTGCTGTCAAGAATGTTACAAAGAGGCAGGCTGTATGTGTGTGTGTGTGTGTGTGTGTGTGTGTGTGTGTGTGTGTGTGTGTGTGTGTCTCAGGAACATTTGAGAGGTTAAAGAAAAATCAGTCTGGTCAAGTGGAGGAAAGAGGAAGACAGATGTCAAATATAAAAGAGCCTGAGTAAACAGTTAGAAACAAAGACAGTGAGTGAAGGGAGAGACAGAGAGAGAGAGAGAGATTACAGTCGTTCTCTACTTCAATTTCTCCGTCTCCCTCTTCCTCTCTTTGCCCTCTGTCAGGAGAGACATAAGGACAGAAGATGACACACAGACAGCAGTATGTTTAAATGAGACGCTGCGATGTCATTCCCATTCTTTCACATCTTTTATTTCCTGATTAATCTAGTTGAACACGTGACTGAAATATTCAACCAATTATCATTACTGTTAACATGCCAAATCTGACCAAGTCGGATTTTTCGTCATGCTGTTCATATTATGATTTGTGTTTGAAAAGATCATGCTCCTAAACTGATCCACAAGCACAAAGGGAACGACACATGACATGATGCGTTCATACTCACTGTAAGAAGGACGCCTCATTCGGCCACTTTGTCGATCTGCATCCTTAGATCCTTTTTCTATTTGTACTTTTAGCTTTCGTTCTTTTTTTTCCCGTTCTTTTGCAGCTGGGTTCTTTTGAGATCTCTTCAAACGCAGAGCAGAAGTGATAAGCGCCTTGTAATTTTTCAGCATCACCCTAAATGTTTGTGATGTCTGTTATCTCATCACTGTGCTGCCATTTAAATCCTTCTTTTCTCTCTCATCCTACATTCTTCCTCACATGAAATTATAATGGATGTTGAGTTGGATTGACGGAAATGTCTCATGAATTCTGATTAGACTATTTGACAAATAATAATAATAATAATAATAATAATAATAATAATCATCGGACCTGTACCTACTTTAGGACCATATAGCTAAATGGTCCAAATCAGAATTAAAACCAGATTTGGGCCACGGCCGTGTGATCGTAGCCCCTCCTGGCTGAAGTGCGGTCCATTTGTGTATCCTTAAACATTGTGTCAAGAAGCTCTGATCCATCTTTTTGCGTAGGTGTGATAACTGTTTCACAGGAATAGTTCACAGTGATATAATTATTTAATCAGCCAGCAGTCCTGCTCTGACGCAGCACTGTAACGACATCCGGAAAGTGCTGATGTGCAGTGAGACAAGCCAGCGAGGAAGAGAAATGCTGCAGCTGGTCTCCTCGCTGTGGACACCATCAATACATGAGGGTGGTTCAAGTCAAACCAGGACTTTTGATCATCCAGAATAACAGAGGGCAGTTATGAGAATAAAAACTAACATTATGCCTGTATATAATCCCCTGCTGTACTAATGCACTTATCCCAGAGTGTCAATAGTGCTTGGTTACCATCAAGATAGAAAGTTTTCTCAGTACGCCAGAGCAATGATCAGACCGCCAGCTTCACGTCTGAAACACGGCCTCCCAGGAACTCAGAAAAATTTCTACAACTTTGTAGAAATTACTTTGGAGGGAGGTTAGGACTGTACGGGGATGTAGCACAAACTCCCAGCTGAGCTCCTGTAAGGCGTACAGTACTGTAAGTGCTGTTGGTGAATAATTGTGCGCACAGTTCACGCAGACTGAAGCGTCTCTTCTGCAAGTTGGCAACAAGTTATCCTTCGATTTTCAAGGATCAGGTGTTCCATTTGCAGAATGTTCACAGAAAGGAGCACTGAGCCACTCTGGCCGGGATCCTCATTCACACACATATGGGCTTCTTTAAAACATCATTCAAACGTTTTACTGCAGCTGAGAGTCTCATCATCATTGTACTGTGCAGGAAGTCGTCTGTAATTGTCAATCGATTTTAGCACCTTCATTCACAAGAAATTTCACCACAAGTCCCGGTTTGACTTGCTTATACCCGTATTGCAATGCTTCACTTGATGTTACACTACAGCTACTGTACTGTAGTGTAACAAGAGTTAACATGACTATAAACTGTCATGTATTTCACATGGTGGAGTGGGCGGGACTTAAAAGCCATTACTTTTTTAAAAATATGTATTCACATTATCTGACTCTATGATTTTTATTACTATAGGACATAAAAAAAAAGTGTGTAAAAATCACTTGTTTACATCTTCTGTGTAAAGTCTACTTTGGTTAAATGGCATTTGATGCCAATTTGCAGAATCTGTTGCTTGCTGTGTGTCTTGCTTTCCAACTTTGTGCCAGTCATGTGTCATCCTCAGATATTACAATCAGCCCTAGTCATGTGACTAAGAAAGCTTTTGAAACATTGAAAATTTTGAATGTTAATTGATATGTGATGCATGTTATTTGAATGACAGTTTTTTTTTTTTTATATGTAATGTTATGCCAATTATTTTAAACTAGAAAATATTTAAATCATTCAGCCATTAAAATGATTATACTTTTTATGATGGGATTCGGGAACCGTACCACAATCGATCATCGGTTCAAGTAAACCAATCGATCGAATAATAATCGGTTTAACTGCACTCGTTGTGTTT
Organism: Clarias fuscus; assembly: GCA_030347435.1. NCBI lineage: Eukaryota > Metazoa > Chordata > Actinopteri > Siluriformes > Clariidae > Clarias > Clarias fuscus. Next base: position 23,077,780 of record CM059206.1, on the reverse strand, counting down.
CCTGAAAATCAATCTCAATACAATTCACTATTACTCCACTCAGAGTACATTACACGTAAGTACATCAACTAGGATTACTCGCATTAGCAACTATTACAGGATGATGATATTAATGATACGAACACGGCAGGACTGTCAAATCAGAAGTACTGTACTTCGATTATCACTGTGGTCACTTGTATTTACCATTGTACGCATATTCCTTATAACAGATTTTGCATATCACACTCTTGATAATAAGACTTTCCTTTGTTGGTGGTTAATTAATATCATTTTTTCCCCCCAAAATCAAAGTGCACCCACATCCAGGAGCAGCCGTTTCTTCCCAGGAAAATTGTACAACTGATCAATTTGAGATATGTCGTCCTCCATTTTACACACCCATGTGGTGTGCATGTGAAGTCATCGCCATTATATGCACACACGTTTTTGCATATGCATTTTTCTGCTACACAGCAGCTGCACAGATACACAGGAATAAAAATGCAACATGGCGTGTTACCGATTCAAATTGATTGTCATTTATTAATGATTGATTAACTATTATCAATCATCATCCCAACATTAAGCCAAATACAAAATAAAACAAACAAACAAAAACAAATGGTTTTCTACTGTTCAAATGTCACATCTTGATAATTAATTGGGATATCTGTGTTTAAGAGTGTGGAAGTGAGTTATATAGTTATATAGAAATATAGCTATTCACTTCTTCTTCTTCAGGCATTTTGCAGTGAAATGCCAGACTCTGCCTCCTAGTGGACACGCTCATGTGACACACGACATGCAATTATGAGGACAGACACCGGTGTAACTGACACACAGGGGTTCTACACTGAAGCTGCTGGAATTTTCGCAGCATACGGGACATACTGTACATGTATGATGTGCACTATGACGTTCTCTGACATTTTCTTTTGTATCATGGTTGCACTTTGCTTAGCCAACTGTACTTCAACATTACAGCACATGACTGCACATCAACCACAAATGTCAATGTCAAATCTCAAATTTTTTAAAATAAAATTTTAATAAAACACGTAATAAAAATAGTATCTCTAAAATACTTATAACTTCGAAAACTCGAAAATGCTTCATTTACTCTGACGTGTGGACGAATGCATAAAAGATGGCTAAAAGAATAAAAACGGGTTATTACTTACCGTTCAGAAGGCCAATCGTTGACACAGTTTTTCGTGTGCCGTTTATACATTACATATAATCCCACTTATACGGATACACAGGTTTGGAAACCTACCCATAATGCATTGCTCTGCAGAGAACGGTTGAAGAAGGGAAAGTACTGTATGTACCCTGTTGTGTAGATGAAGTCACGCGTGTGTATGTGTGTCTATGTATGTAATCCAATATAAATTACTGTGCATTGATAATAATTTTTGGACTTTATGTAAGTGCGGCTGATGAGCAACGGTTGTGCGGAGTGACATATCCTATGACGGAGTGATGATAAGAGGAGTGAGGGATTGCTCTGTGTGTTTATCTGCTTCTGTTTGCTTAATAGGGAGAAAAGGCACACAACCCAATCAGCAAATCCCCAAACACAAACATGACCATATGGCCTACGACATGTTCCTCCCAGCTGTGTGTGTGTGTGTGTGTGTGTGTGTGTGTGTGTGTGTGTGTGTGTGTGTGTGTGTCTGTCCTTGTCACCGACAGAATGGATTCATTGATTTTTTTGAAAAAAAAAAAAAAAACTGATTCGGAATTGTTCATCACGATATAAATTCAAGTGCACGGCCTACTTGTTGCTCGATCGGGACAGGAACGAACTCTTACCTGACTTGGGGAAAGGAACTCTTGGTTATTTTCATTCATGTACATGTTTTCACCATCAAACTGTGGAGAGAGAGAGAGAGAGAGAGAGAGAGAGAGAGTTAGTTTATGTTCGCCCAAAAATTAGACCGAAAAAAATGCCATATAGGACAGAAAAAGCCATAAATCATTGACATGAGACAAACATAAAACAGAGAGAGAGAGAGAGAGAACCCAACGGAGAGACTAACTTTCTCAGTTCATTAATTACAGTTCATTAGCTGAGGGGTAATTAGGCCAGTCAGGGGTATGGATGCACAATGTGAGTGTGTGTGTGTGTGTGTGTGTGTGTGTGTGTGTGTGTGTGTGTGTGTGTGTGTGTGTGTGTGTGTGTGTGTGTGTGTGCACGACATGGACACGTGTCACGAGGGTGGGGGAGGGGTGTAGAACGTGAAAGTGATAATTATACGGGCAGATCTTACTGTCATATGTCACACAAACACACATGCAGAACACAGCCAAAAGGGTAGAACGGCCTTCGGCACTGCCACCCGCTCCGGCAGCCGCCTCTGACTCCGTCTCTCTACCCACACACTATACACTCCGGTGTGCGTGTGTGCGCATTCTCTAATACTAAAGCTGCTTCGCTGTTTGTGCGCGAGGCTTACAGGGAACTTCAGAAATACTGGCACCTTTATTAAATCCTTTACGAAAGAAAAAGTTTTTACGCGGTTTATTAGCTTTCATCTCACACTTGAGAGGAATCAAACCTTTAAACAGAGTACATTCATTCCAGTGCACTCAGTACTTTGTGTAACTTCGCCTCTGCCAACATGACAACACAGACTCTTCTGCTATAAAGCTTGATGAGATTAGAGGATACAGAGCAGGGAAATCTGAGATCGCTGCTCGATCCGGAAACGCTCGCGTATCCTCCTCATCGGCTTCGCGCTCGGGTCTAAGGTCGGGGTCATCGAGGGAAAAGCGGGCATGTTTGGGAGCACTGCAACGCACGCATCCAATTATGACCCTGCTGGAACTTCTTGGCAGAGGTTCCCAGATTATTATGTAAAAAATCTTGTAGTATGCCGTGAAGCAGCGTACCCTGTATGAAATTTGCATTTCTTGTTGCATCTGGGTGCAGAACTCAGATACACCCTCTTCGCCCAGGCACGTTTCATCCCAGCCCAGCTAGTTTTAATCACTGACCAGCCGATGTTTATTTACAGATGTGTATAGTCATTGCATGATGAAAGTGAACACACATTTGTGCGCACAAATGCACACTGGCGTACTTTCTCAGCTTCCCCATAATAAGGTACTGTATGACTCTGAATATGAATATGGCCTCTGTGTCACCTCATGTTTCTACCACAACGAAACAGGAAGTCATGGATGACCGCTTAAGAGTTCCTGAACGCTAAGGTAACTTAAAATAAAATCGAAATTTGCACGCACGGTATTTCACGTGACACAGGCGTTGCAATAATTTCGTTAAAACTTCATATTATATATATATATATATATATATATATATATAAATCATATAATACGTAGATGATGTTCTGTAATATTTGCACCTGAAGTCATTTTTCTTTCAATAAACTCTTAGCAGTCTTTCCCCCGGAGCTGAGTGTATACTGAGTGTATATAACGAAGTGTTATACACAAACCTACTCTTCTTCTCTCAGAGTGCCAGATTAACGCTGTGGAAACTTCACTTCGAACATCATTAGTATGAAAAGAACTAAAGAAATTAGCTAGGAAATATGTGTGTATATACACGTGTGTGTGTGTGTGTGTGTATGTGTGTGTGTGTGTGTGTGTCAGATGAGACATCAGCTGCCAGGGTAGAGTGTTTTACTCATGCACTACATCTCTGTATGACACACAGCAGCAGCAGCAGCAGCACGGTGGCCAGTGTGTATCAGTCTGTGTGTGAGTGTGTGTCTGTGACTGTGTATGCACTGTATGTGTCTACAGTACTGTATGTGTGTGTTAACTCTCAGTGACTGTGACAGCTGGGTTTCACGAGGTGGCTTAGAAACACTCCCCACCGTGACACTGAGTGCAACACCGGCAACAAGATGGCTACCCCACACCTACACAAAGTTGTGTGTGTGTGTACACACACTCCCAACAAAGAGCTATATAAGACGCCGTATATAAGAGATGCCGTATATAGGAGTGTGTACTGGTCACGCTGGGTTAAATTTAGTGTTCCAAATTAGAGCAACCTCTTTCTCTCTCTTTCACTAAGGATTTGACACCTCGCTGTGCGTTTGCTGTATGCCTAATGATGTGCCATTCAAACAACTGATAGAGGGAGGCAGCCATCCAAAATCCATCTACACTCTGTGTGTGTCTGTGTGTGCACGTGTGTGTGTGCTTGTTGCATTTTGTTTCAAGCTAAAAGCAACAATGATAGCTTGGTTATACCACAGGTGTATTTAGGCAGAAGAGTTCAACACACACACACACACACACACACACACACACACACACACACACACACACACACACTGCTCTCTTTATGAGGTATTGCGACCTATTTTTTTGTCTTTGACTCGCACCTAAATAACGGCGATAACAAAAACGAGATCTAAAAAAAAGAAGCTTTTCTAAGACAAAAGTCTCCACAATGTCAAAACTGTCATTTCTTTTCACCATCACACACACACACACACACACACACACACACACACCACACACACACGTCTCTGCTGGGGAGAAGGATCATTGTTTCTTTATGGATTAAAGCCTGAACAAATGAGCCAGAACAGCTGAACTGCCTCCCTAATTAACATGTAAATGTATCCAAACGGAGACACCTACACAAATTCCACTCTCTTCTACAGTCGGCGCGTGAGCACGTGCGTGTGCGCGCGTGCATGTGCGTACGCGCAAGCAATCAAGTCAACCGCTGGAGAACCATTCGCCATCGTCTGCTGGTCTTAATTAGTCCTCAGTGTTTGGATATGACACTCATGGCGTCTCATTCATCGCTCAGTTTCCCCGATTCGGCTCGTGCGCTGAGTGAGAGGGGACGGAAAAAAAAAAAAAAAAAAAAACAAAGCCGCGAGTTAACTAGGTTTATAAAGTGCGAAGAGATTTCAAGGAGCAGCGTACTGAAATCTAATTTCAGGAACAAGTGATTACACGCGGAGTGCCGACACCAGAGCCGCCGCGGGGCATCCCTTATGCCGCAGACGCTGGAACGTAACGCCGCGCAACGCGACTCTACCCGGCGATAAATAATCACGCAAACACATTGTAAACCTGCCGGTTCAGAAGGCTGCACCGGATGCGCGGCTCCCCTTAAGCTAATCGTCAACAGCCGCGACGTTAATAATGACTGGCGGATATGAAGTGCCATCTCTTTTACAGTTTCCTCCACGACGATCACGCTACCTACTGTAACGCCATAATTCCTGTAAATCTTGCCACGAATCCCCACAAGCAAGTACCCTGTTAGTTGAACGAGTCACTTTCCACTTTGTAACACATGATGGAATTAACTGGCCCTGACTGTTTTGTCACAGTATTGAGGAAGTCGATATTTTTCCCTCTCAAAATGGCGGCCTTCTCGAAAGTCTAGGAAATCTGCAATCCTGGCATGACGTGCTTGTTTTTCTGTGAAATGAAAAAGTCATTTTCAAAATGTCTTGATGCTGCGCGTGTGTGTGTGTGTGTGTGTGAGTGAGGGCGAGAGAAAGGGTGTTTGTAAAAGCTTTGTCAGCTGCTACCATTAGATTAGAGCTGCTGCATACATTAGATCATAAGGACAAGAAATGTCAAACCATTTCATATAGCGAGCGAGCGAGAGAAAGAAAGAACGTGCACACGAGAGAGAGAGAGAGAGAGACTTCAGACAGAACGGTTGCTTTTCATAAGGACGTGACAAGAAGCTTGGAGCATCATTCCCTTTGAGCAATGCAGTTCTTTTCCATGTGCATGTACACACGTGTGTCATCATTCCTCGCAGCCTTCGAACTTCGCGGCTTCCCTGCACGAACTTCTTTCGCCGTTCTCTATTACCTGGATGACTTTTACACACCAGGGAAGTACCCGCCCGTACCTCGCCCCTACCTTGCATGATGTGCATAAATAACGGAACGCGGCGCACAAACAACTCGATGATAATGTCATATTAAACTCCGTCGTATCGTACGAATGGCTGAACTCTTAGTGTTCCTCAGCCGGAACACTAAAACGGGCCGGAAAGAGAGTCAGGCTGACGGTTCCACGAACTCGGGTTCGACGGAGGCGAACGTCATCGAATGCGGCTCTGCAGGAGGAAATGCATCGCGGTCGGAGTGGCCCTAATGGGTTTATATTAGTTTCCGTTCCAGCAGACATGATCAGCTTTTCATTTCAGATGTTTAAACGAATGTGCCGCAAAATATATAATTTATATATATCTAAAAAAAAAAAAAAAAAAAGAAAACAATGGAATGCTAAATGACAAAAAAAAAATGAAGGGTGACCTGGGCTTTTAGGCCCCTGCTGGGTCTGTTAGAGGATTCTTCTGTGACTGGGACGCATTAATGAAGCCATCTTGCTTTCCATAGGCGAATATTCCTCTCGCAGCCTCTGCTCTCTCTCACACATCATGTTTCTGCAATCGCTTTCATCTCCCGCGTTCGTCTCCCACTTTCTTTCTCTCACCCTCACTCTTCTCCTCCTATTCTCTTTCCTCCTCTCTCTCTCTCTCTCTCTGCGCCCGCCGCTGTCGCCGCACACTGTGCCGAGATTTTCTATTACCAGTCTAATTGCACATTCCGTCGTGACAAGAGCTCATTAGGTCTTAATTACACATGTGTTATTTAGTACAAACATCTCCGTTCGGGTTCCTTTTTACGTGGTAATTGTACTGTAGGGACAGCCGTTTGAGACAGGGGCAGATCGGAGTCTGCTACACTGACTAGGGAAGGATGGAAGTAGGTCAGGAACAGTAGCAGTAAACAAGCAACGCTGAAATAAAATAATACTCTCTTTTTTTCTCCGAACACACACAAAGACACACACACACACACACACACACACACACACACACACACACACACACACACACACACACACACACACACACATAGCACACAAACATTAGGTATCATGCCAAAGCCAGCGAGATCCAATGCTCATGTAATATTTACGGTACACTAATAGATAGATGACAGTTTATTTCAGAAAGAGAGAAGCGTACACACACACACACACACACACACACACACACAGAGTGAGATAGAGAAAGAGAGAGAGAAAGATGAAGATAGCCCCCTCCAATTCATTTGAATTTCAGAGAAAGCTGAGAGACTACATTAATACATTTGCACATCATGCATTAGTGTGTGCACTTGTGAATTTGTTATACACGTGTGTGTTTTGTGTGTTTACTGGTATATGTGCTTGTCTTCCCACAAATGCTAATCATCGGTAACGCGTATATATCTATTTCGTTTGGATGAGAAACGATGCTAATAGACAAAAAAATTTCACTGTCCACTCATCTGTAGCTTTTTTTCCTGCATTTGCATCTTCTCGTCTATTGTGCGTTACACCCGGCTTCTAATATCAATTTGTCCTTCTTTATATTACACCTGGGGACCTCTTTAATTTACTACAAGCCTCCTGGAATGCACGTGCCAATCTGGTGGCTGACACACACACACACTCAGACACACACACACACGCACATGCACTCAAGGGGCAAACTTCAACTGCACACATCAAACAACCGTAAGGCTGCCAGTACTGTATTCATCATTTCCTCTTTTTTTTTTTTTCGACCTCAATCAGGATAAAAATAAAGAGCAGTAGCTGTAATGACAGTCGCTCGTGCTTCTGGATCCTCTGCGCAGGCTGAATAATGTCCTAGCGCTGCAGAATCTAATAGGCTCCTTCTCTCTTAGATCTGCAGCCTAGAATGGCGCTTATGAAATATTAATATTACACAAAAATATGGCAACTCCGACTCACTCCATCTCTCAAACTCTAACGCAATTGACTATGCAAGCCTTCCAAATCAGACGGAGAGGAGAGGAGAGGATGGGGGAGGGGATTCGACTTGAATATGAGAAGCATGTCAAAGGGGGGGTGGAGGAGAAGGCATGTGGGGGGGGGGGGCAGCATGAGCAGAAAGCACAGGTAAGAAGAGCAGATGTTTGGTTTGATGGTATCAGGGCAACACGGAAACTGAACAAGAGGTGCTGTCCTGCCACACACACACACACACACACACACACACACACACACACACACACACACACACACACACACACATATATACATGCATTGTGGCCACGAAACAGCAGACCCTGCTAGCATTAGATAAGGAACTCTCAGACCAAGAGAGAAGCACCTGTTAGTTTGTTGGTTAAGTCTAAACTGAAAGTTTGTGCCCCCCCTCTGTAGGCACTCAGACTGATATGACTGAGCTTAACATGTGGTGATGCCTTGATATCCGGCTAAGTTAATTACATTAACGTCTCGACTTATTAAAAAAATAAAATATGGTTATGTTACTTTTTTTCGGTGATAAAAACATAAAGCCATGTAACCATGAGGATAATTCAAAACTAAATATAACCCACATCTTAGTTCCCAGAAACACATCTAATAATATCCCTGAACAAATAAATGAATTCATTAGTGAACTCGGTAATTAACAGACTGTTGCATCCACTCCCTGTAACTCAACTTAAAGGCGATGTAATGCGGTCAAGTTTCATGTGTGCAGAATACACGGAGTGCAGCATCACCACTGATATATATCTGTAAAAGCAGACAGAGGAAGACAGCACTGGCTCCTGACCTTCGATCTGGCGGAGCAAGTGGACGCTAATAACGACGGAAGTCAAGAGGTTACCACACTTGACTTGTGCAAAAGGCTACTATCCAGTGAATTGTTTGAGTACCCCAGTAATAGACGGTTGAGAATCGTCAGCATGAAGTCACCCGCTGTACAATGTAGCCTCTAGTGAGAAGAAGAGCTAATCATTCACCAGGGTTTAAAGCCTGATACTAGGCTTATAAAGGTGGGGTAGTGAGAAAAGCAGATTTGAATCTTATTTTTTTTATGGTTAAGGACAAACAAGGTCACTGCTGGCACTGGCATTTCTCATGCACAGATGTGATCCAGCAGGAATGGTGGCACAGTGGTCATCCAGCTGCAGGGTGAAGTGAAGGGTTCGAGTGTCTTGTGTGCATGGTGTTTGCATGTTCTTGGCGAGTTTCCTTCAGGTACTCTGGTTTCCTCACTCAGTCCAAAGACGTGCGGATTATTCTAACCGCCCCGTCACCTCGTGTGAACGAGTGTGTAAGTGCGCATGCTGGTGTGTCCCAGGCCTCCCAGGACCCCGAACATGATAAGCGGTATAGAAAATGAGTGAGTGCGATGACATCCATTCCGTAATCCCATCAATGCAGTAATTCTTATAAAGTAGAAATGATACATAACAGATATGCTGTCTACACTTACTGTTTTGTCTTACCCTGCAGAAACATATTAGATTTCATTCCAATTACTTGTTATAACACGAGATCTTGGCAGCCATGCAATATTTTAAACCAGGCCAATTTGGGGTTTAAAAAGAAGAAAGAAAAGGCATGACTCTGGCATGCCTGTCATTCACCATCTCATTTCTTAATTGAATAAATGTTTAGTGATTCCCTAAATGTTTAGTGATCCCCCCCCCCCCCCCCCCACAGCCCTTTGCACTTGTTGCAGTTTGCTTTTTAGGCCACTAGATGCAATAATATTACAGAAGCTTTAAAGAAGTAAACTGCCCAGAATCTAAATATTAGATCGTTATACAAAATATCACATTTTTCTTTTCATTTCAGACTCAAGACGGCTTCAAAACTAACAAGAGAAGATCAAAGAGACTCAGACTTAACACTTGACTTTGTTCTTTGGGCTCATCTGAATCTGGAATCAGCCCAGAACAGTCGTCGCACTGAAGATGGAGATCATGTTATACATAGCATTTGAAGTCATTTTTACTTATGAAACATTTTTCTGGCCCAGTCTGTATGACTGCTGGCTCAAAAGAGATAAATAGGATTTCATTTTGACTTAAAATGTACAGAGCTATGAATGCTTGCCTGGGGCTCTGCGCCCACCTTCGTCTGTGGATGAGACGCCTGATGGGCGTCACCAATTCGGTGTAGAGAAAAACGCCTATCAAAGGTGCCTGCGGAATCTACAGACGATCAACAACAGCATACGGACCGTATATATTACCGTATTATTAGAGCACAGGAAAAGCTGGCTACACACGGTCGGTGGAAGAAAATATACAGCTGAGAGGTCACTGGAGGAAGCGTTATCTGACAGGGTTGTTGTTCCTGAGCATGCCATTTCAATATAGTGCACAAGCCTTTGCTAAATCCACTCTGCGTTTCAGGAGTCGATGCTAACTCTTCACCTTGCATGATTCCAGCTCTAACTGCGTCTCGATACAGAAGCAATCAGCACAGAAAGCCTTTAATACACAACTAAAAGCCTTTAGTACGCAAGTTAATGCGTTCATGTGCAGAGCGAAAAAGTCTGAAACAGTATGGGGGTGTGCGAACCGGTTGCAGATATCAATAATTCATCTTGATTGTATCATAAACCTTAAAAATTGTCCTGGGACGGGAGACCAGGTCAGCACTAACAACTCGAGTGAATTTCATTTCCCTTTATAGATCGCAATAAAATCACATGGCAATATATTCAAATTTTAATTCCTGATACTTTTTGGCTCGACCCCAGACGGTGCCCTGCTGACTATTCCCTAACAAATATCA